>JAQFVV010006222.1:420000-921734 GCA_028023455.1 Epiperipatus broadwayi | reverse complement strand
GGTATTATACTGATTACACACTCCAGGTCTGGAAATCTTTTTATGGTTGCTGTTATTAGATTTACTGATTTCTGTGTGTAAAAAACATTGATTGTATGGAGTCCAAGTCCATTGCTATGTGGTGGTCTGCTCAGATTTTTTAAAGAGATTGCCACTGTCTTTCTCTTCCATATTAGTTTGTTACAGATTGACGAGATTTTAGATATGAATGTTTTTGCAAATTTGATTATAGGTGTATAGTATGTAATTTTTGTAGTTATAAGTTGATTAAATAGTGCTACCTTTGCATATATTGACAGGTATGACTTTTCAAGTGAGGCTGTGATTTTTTCAGCATCTATTTTTAATTTATTTTGAATTTTTTGCCTCATTCCATTGGTTCCAAGGTAGAATGGGAAACCAAGGAAAGCAGATGGTTTACCATTAAACATCTCTGTACAGTGCTTGCCTGTGTATATTGACCATGCTGCAGTTTTATTTGTGTTAATTTTTAAATTAAAATTTGAGGTATAATTCTTGATTATCTCTTGTAATATGGGGAGGTTCTTTTTAGAGGGGAGGAAAACGGTTACATCATCCATATAGGCTATGCATGATATATTTAAAGCAGTGTTTGGAATTTGAATGCCTTTTATTTTTTTCTGTATCTCTATTAATAGAGGATTTATATATATTGTAAAGAGCAAGGCACTAAGGGGGGATCCTTGTGGGATGGATTGACTCGGTCTGAAGGCTGGTGATTTTTTTCCATTCAATGTGATGTGAATTTCACGGCTGAGTAGCAGATTTGCTATTATATATAGTAGGGATGGAGGTGTTGTTGTTTTTTTCAGCACGTCTAATAATTTGGCTATAGGCACTGAGTCAAAAGCTGCCTCAATGTCTAGTTGAACTATAATTGGTGCATATTTCTTTCTTTTTTTTTACTACTTCGATAATTGTTTTGTACATTAAGGCACCCTGGCCAATGGATGATCCTTTTTTTGGCATATTGTGCTGATGATAACACAGGGAGTATGTGTGTGCTCTTCCGATCTTCCTTTATCACTCTTTCAAGAATTTTTATTCCTAAAGGTCCCATTGAAATTGGTCGTAGATTAGATAAAGATGATATTGCTGTTTGTTTTTTGTTAAATGGAACCATTGCAATTGGGTATAGACTTTGTATGTTGTAAATTTTTTTGGGATATGTAATTGGCTAGATTGCACAGGTATTTTGCTGTGAAGTGACTAAGATGTTTGAACACAAATTTGGGAATTCCTTGTGGTCCTGGGTGACATGTGTTTGTTATTGTTGCAAGTTGAAATACAATGTCAGTTGTTGTTATTGGTGTATCTGTTTCAGGGTCTCCAAATATGTCTTCATTTGGTATGTACACTCTCTGTTTTTGCAGTATTTTTTTAAAGTGTTGATATATTGGGTTTATCATGTTATGTCCAGCTGTTATAGAGCCATCTATTTCAAGTGCCATAGGCACTCTGACTGTGGATGGGTATCCCAATGCCCACCGTATGTATGCTCTGGTCCAAGTATGTTGTTGTGTAAGGCATATTTTTTTCTTTTTTATTGCTACATATTGCTTTAGTGTATTGCATGTATTGTTGTACATTTCTGTAAGTTTTTTAATTTGTGTTTGATTATCTGTAGTTGGTCTGGAAATGGTTATTCTTTTATGTAGTTCATCTGCCAATGCTAATAATCTGGTGGGGGGTGTTGAGTTGCAGGTAATATGATTGATGTTGAAAGAAAGTATATTGGTGAATGCTATATACTTTTGTACTGGATCGAGTGACATGTTTTGAAGTTTTTGGAGCATTATATATGTTTCTGAATATAAGAATTCAGTTGTTTGTGCTGGAAGAAGTATTCGCATAGTCTTTTGGAGGGCTATTGTTGTATTTTGTATTTTTGTTAGGTCGAGGGTGATGAACTGAGCAGCATGATCTGAGATTATAGATGGACAGAGTTCAAGATTAAAATAATGATGTAACATTGGTGAGTAGAAACACAAATCAATAAGTGACTTATATCTATTGTTATTAAAAGATATTGAGTTTGTTGGGAGAAAACCCTCAGCACTCATAAGTGGGATTGTTATTTGATGGATCCATTTGGTGACAAAAGTTTGGTAGGTCATGTTGAAATCTCCCAGGAGTATTATGGGATTTGGTGTTGCTGTAAGCATTGAATTTATTGTTGCTATTATTCTGGAGATGATGACAGGGCCTGGTGGTATATATACAAATACTAGGTTAAGTGTGATATTTTTATGATGGAGTGTTAATATGATAAGATTAGAGTCAATATATATAATTTTAAAAGAATCGAAAGGGCAGTTGTGTGAAATAATTATGCCTGTGCCACCTGATGGTGATGATGATTGCCTTGAGCAGGCACAAAAACCTTGGTTGACTAAATATTTTGATGGATCAATTTGAGAGCTGCTGTATATTTTTGTTTCCAAAAGCCCCAGTATGTGTGGTTGTGTTGTATGTAACCATTTTTTGAGATCAAAAAGTTTTTTGGTGGCATTTAAGCCTCTAATGTTGAGTGATCCAATTTTTATCTTCATGTTTTAAATAATTTTTTAACAGGGTATTGATTTTTATTTTATTTTTAATACTAAATGTTTGTTTATATTGCAGTAGATGGATGCTGATACATATTTAAGACATTGTTGGGTTTATTAGTTTTCTTCTTTATTATTATTATTATTATTATTATTATTATTATTATTATTATTATTATTATTATTATTATTATTATTATTATTATTATTATTATTATTATTATTATTATTATTATTATTATTATTATTATTATTATTATTATTATTATTATTATTATTATTATTATTATTATTATTATTATTATTATTATTATTATTATTATTATTATTATTATTATTATTATTATTATTATTATTATTATTATTATTATTATTATTATTATTATTATTATTATTATTATTATTATTATTATTATTATTATTATTATTATTATTATTATTATTATTATTATTATTATTATTATTATTATTATTATTATTATTATTATTATTATTATTATTATTATTATTATTATTATTATTATTATTATTATTATTATTATTATTCTTATTTTGAAATGTAAAAACACCATACTTATTTTTGGAATTTTTAAATTAATTAAACAAATTTTTTATCTATTAAAAATCCCCTAAGTAAAAACATGTATATAGATTCCAAGGGATTAGAGAGATAAAAATAAAATTCTGTTTTGAATCAAGGTGTTGTTATAACACCTCAGATGATTTTATAAAAAGAGCTGATAAAAAATATCAGCCAGTCTGGATAATAATTTTTGTAAGAACGGTCAGCTGAAAATTGGTTTCAATATTTTACTGCAACTTGATAAAGTGCAGCAGTTGGTTTTAGCTGACCAGAGAATTTGCAGAATAGCTACCATAAACTGATGTAGTTGAAGGCAAGATAATAGACTGTTTTCCTTAGCAGGAGTTTGAATTCACATGGAGAAAATGACCCACTTCTTTGTGCTGTAATTCATAGCCTTAAACATGGAAAGGGCAGCTGCTTGCCTGGAACAGTTCTACACAGATGGGAGACCAACTACAGACCAACATTTTACATGGATTACATTTTTCCTGATTATGACAGTCACTAAAAACCAAACTCACCAAGAAAAATCTTCCAGCTTGCTGAAGAATTAATTACATGTATGCTGCATCAGATATATTCAGAAAAGCACAGATAAATGTATATATAGCTGGTAAGTTATTTTAAAATGTCATATAAAAATAGACATATATAGAACAATATTATTTTAAAGTCGGTTAAAAATTTATATATTTTAAAAGAATATAAAGTAATTTTGCTTGAATTATAATTAAGGGTCAAGAATAATTCATTGATCATTAAAGGCAAAAGAGGCGTTTTTGAACAATAATCCTTTGGACATTATTTTGATAAATTTATATTAAGAAAAAAAGTAAAGAATCGATGATTCAATAATTTAATTTAAAAACATTGATAATTAATCAACAAGTATCTGTCAAAAATTGACTATACTTTTGAGAACTTATAAATTGAAGCTAATTTTAAATTATATCTATATTTTGTTTATACACACATATGTGTGAAATTTATGTTTTTCAAATGGATTACGAAAAAAAAAATATTATTATTGTAATAAGTTTAAATAGGTAAAACACAGTGTGTGTATATACACACACACTCACATATGTAAATTTTAATCATGTTTTTTTGTTAGTGAATATTAATTGTATGTTAGAAATCGCGTGTCTGTGTGCACATATATGTAAATCAATGTAAAAATTTGAATTTTGAATAGTAATTACGTAAATTAATGTAATAAATTGAATGTTGACTAGTAATTATGTAAGTCACAAATGTAATAGTTATTTTATGTTTAATTAAAATGTCTTCATCCTATGTTATAAAACGCATGTCTGTGTACGGATATATGTATGCATTTATAGATACCCATTAAGAAATAATGCAATTAATGTGATAACTTGAATTTTGTAGGAATATTATAAAACAATGTAATAACTTTAGTTGTGTAAATAATTTTGTATATTTTTCAAAATCAGAATCCTTAACCTATAAGACCTTAAATATCATTTTTTTTTGTTTGTTATTAATAAACTTGTATTCAATTGTTAAAAATTGTTTTTATCATCTCTTGGTCACATACAGTAATAAAGCTTGTGTTCTCTGAGCTAGATTCGGACACGGATAAATGGGGATGTGTACTTAGAGCTTTGGGGCATCCAGAGATGATCAATCATTATCCTGGTTGGCGCAAAAGAGGATATTCTTTAAAGCCCATGCACTATTATAATATTTTACTTTAGTCT
Organism: Epiperipatus broadwayi; assembly: GCA_028023455.1. Lineage (NCBI taxonomy): Eukaryota > Metazoa > Onychophora > Udeonychophora > Euonychophora > Peripatidae > Epiperipatus > Epiperipatus broadwayi. The sequence goes on along the minus strand of JAQFVV010006222.1, from coordinate 916,854 downwards.
TATTAAAATTTAAGTTTATAGTTGGACAGTACAAGTGGCCTGAGCATTGATGATGGTCAGCATGTTTTAATGTCCCAGCATTATTGTTTTGATTTTTGATTCTTATGTATTTTAATGGATGGGCACTAAGCTGGTGCATCCAAGTTATATTTAAATAATTGCCCAAGCTGGCAAAGGCTCAATAGTTGTCCTGGTCTAAAGAAGACCCATTTCCAATCCAGTCACAAGGTTGACTGTTGATTTATATGTTTTATTGTATTGATTTGTTTATTCCCATCAATGATGATGATGGATGGTTATTTCTCTTGAATGGTATTTGAATTATAATTATTTTTACTTTATGATAATGCTGGTTGATGATTAATTATGCTTTTAGTTGCTCTTCTGAATTAGCTGGATCATCTCTCAATGTTCTCAGAGATTCTTTAATCTCATACTCTTATATCTTTAAATATTTACTTATAGATAATTTTTCAAATTATTGATTTTGTATTGACAGATTGATGATGATTTTGCCATCACCCCAGGACCACTGTACTTCTCGCCCACCCCATGCCATCACACTATATAGCTATTGAAATTTTCAAATTCATTAATGTATATTCTATCTAAATATATCTATGAAGAGATAGAGGTAGTTGAAATGTATCAGGATATATTGTCGATTCATTCATCATAAAGGCAGTATTTGTAAATCTGGAAAATTGTAAATTATGAGATATCTGCATATTTTTAAAAATGTATCCCAAAACTGAAATAAAATTAAATATATTTATTAGACTCTTTTTTAAGAAAAGAAAGTGCTACTTAGCGTATATGATATATACACAGACAGAAAAAATGTTATGGTATCTAGAATATATATATATAACACAATGATAAATCTTTTTGGAATGTCTGTACTCATTAATGAATAATATTGTTTTATATTCTTGTCATATTGCACTGATAATTTCTAAGTACATGGTTTGAAGTTTATATGTATGCTAAATTTTATTATGAATTATCATCTCCCTCAGCTTTAATTTAATTTATAACCAAAAATGAAAAAGTATGCATGAGTGTAGTTTCAGCTGCATTCTTTCCATGGCATTTATTTAGCAGCAATAAAAGTATTTTGGTTAGTTATGATCATTTTGAAAATATTATTTGCGTTATTTTTATATTATAAGTTTAAACAAATGTTAGTTACTTTTTTATATATCTGTCTTCGTATTTATATAAGTATTCTGACTCATATATACCCAAAGGAAATACCTTTTTTTTTCTAATTTATAGAAATTTGGTGAATTTGTAGAATAAATTGTTTTTTTTATTTCATTACTAAATTATCATTGTGTGTGTGCGTGTGTGATACATATATTCCTTATTGTAATTAATGATAGTAATTTATATAAAATCTGTTATAACTAAATTATTTATGCCTCTATATTATATTCATTATTAAGTTATGGGTTAACTTATAGAATAGTAAAAGCATGATTATGATATGTAAGTAAATAATTTATTTATTTTAATCTTAGTAATGATATATATTTCTTTATGTAGAGCAATTTATTTTGTTCATTTGACCATTAAAATTGCTTATAATTTCTTTCTTTTTATTGTAGGGCCAAGAATTTTTTTCTTGAAGAGTATAAGAGTATAGGAATAGTAAAATAGGAAATTCGATGTTGCACTCTTCATCTCTGTGGTATCATTTTATTTGAAAAGTCTCATTATTCAAGTCACCAAGAGAACCTATCTTCATTTTCATTTTTATCAACTTTATGAATGTGAATATTAATTTATTGTTTTTCAGTCTTTCAAAGAATGAGACATTTGATTTTTTTTTGTTCTATTTACAATATTATCTGTATATATTTGAAAATAGTAAACTTCAGCAGTTATTATTATTTAATATGTAATGGAATTGTTAGACAAAACAATAAATGAAAAATATACTAATTTTATTGTGACATTGTTTAAATTCCATATGATTATATGTTGGGAGTTAGGAAAAAAATTGTAAATAAAATTTTAAGTTATAATTAATTTTAATGGTCACTTGATAAATATAAATGTATAAGTTAATATCATTTATATATCACATTCATATTTTAAATATTTATTAATAATTTCATTTTTCCCCCAATGGATGTATATATGTAGGAGTTTAACAAAATTTCTGTAATATTTGTGATATTTTTATTAAAATTGTGTAAAGTCATAATTTGTCTTAAGAACTGTTCATATTCTGTACAAAATGAATTTTACTATTTTTGAAGTCTAAGTCATTTGTTAAGGAGGAAAACCTCAAATTATTCTGAGATATACATAGACGGTATCAACTGACTTTGAAAAATGAACTATAAATCTTTTATAATATTTAAATGCATAACTAGTGATGCTATGATAGATGTATATTATCCTCATGTTTCTCAAACAAATATTTGATTATGGGTAATATAAATTTGAACATTTTTTATTTTGGCAAAAAAAACAATATTCATTCCATGGATGAATCTAGTCTTCCAAAATGTTCAAATAGTCTGAAGTTCTTATGCAACCTTGAAGAATAAGGATTGAATCTAATACTTATTCATATAATGATAAATTTACCTTCATGTTTCAAAGTTGGAAAAAAAACAATATAGTTCAATGACTTCTTTTGATAATTTCCAAAATTAATTTTATCCATTCATTGTAAATATTGTAAATAATAATTTGTTTAATCACATAGCATGCTTTCAGCTGTTTCTTTTTTTATTTATATATTTATGATTCCACCATTTCTGTATTGTAGTCATGTATGAATTTGTTGATTGGAAATAGTCAATCATAAATGATAGACATTAAGGTTCAGTGTATGTTTATCTTTCTATGGAATATTCTCTTTTGATTTTATATTTATTTATTTTTGTCTATTATTTTTATCATTCTCTATAAATTTTGAAGCAAAGTGTTAATATAACAGGTGTTTATATTACATTGTCCAATCCATCTTTCTTCTAATGTAAAAACATTCCACTAAGCATTCATTTCTGTATAAATCCTGTCTAATGGATTCACAATCTATTCCCATTTTTGGTTTTAGTTATGTTTATTTTAAAAACGATAATTATAATTTCATGTAGCTATTAGTCTATTGGTCTAATTTATTATTTTGGAGTTAATTTTATTTAGGAATATGTAATACATAATCTGCATACAATTACCACAGTAAAAATTCACTCTAAGTCATTATCACTTGGGTAGAAGTTTTACACAAAAAACATCTAGTATAAAGTACAAAATATTTCTTGTCACATTTTTTTATAATAATTCTATGGGTTATGCCTCATATTCTAATCTCAAAATCATAATCCTCTCGGAAAATATGTCTTCCTGCCATAATTTTTTTTGTGTGATTTTTATATTACATCTTATCTGACTATCACTACCCATAATTTCCATCAGTTCAGAAAAATCCAGATACCAAATAATTTTAGCAGATAATATAAACTTGTTAAAAAATATTATTTATATTTTATGAATATGTTATGCTTTTGATCATTTCAGTTTTTCTACAGTATATAACATTTTTTTCTTTCTTTTTTCATACAGGAAAATTATAGATTTCTAAAAGTGGAGAGTTTGCAACTTTCTTGCAATAAATAAATGATATTGAATATAATGACATTCATTGTACTTTTTTTAGAAGGTAATGAGGAATCAGCTCATTTAGGAGCTTTGATACCAGATGTTGACACTCATAACGATTCTGAATTTGAAATAGTAGAAGATATGATAACATCTAGATATGTAAATTAAAAAAACAGTCTAAAAATATATTGCTTCCTAAAAATCAAATCAAAACATGAACTGAAATGAGACTGTGATATTGATACATTTGCTATTTCATTTTTGCTATTTTTACAGAATCCAACCATGTAAATCATCATAAAATGGACAAATGAAAAAGATAAGAAAATTTATGCAGATAACTGAAAGAAAATACTATTACTAAATTAAAAAAGTTCATTAGAGTTCTAATCTTGATAAGTTGTTATAAATAAAGAAAAGGAAGAAATTTTGCAACTTTGGATCAAAAAAGATGGGCATAAAATTTTAGTGATCTAATAAGCCAAAATATTTTAAAATATATTGTGAGCATTTAGGTTTGACAATGCTACAGAAAAATGTAGAAGACAGACTGCAGATAAATTGCATTCCATTAGGCAATACTTTGAAATATGGAATCAGCATCTCCAAGATATGTATATTACAAACTGGAGATGACTTTAGACAAATAATCAGTGAGTCTGGTCTCTACATAACGTGTGAAAATTATTTTATCTCATATTCCCTCAGTATTTGCTTTCAAAAAAGTAAACATTTCTGGATACCATATGTAAAAATAATCCAGAATAATTAACTTGTTTCATCAATTCAAAAAATAGACAAACATATTCAACATTATTCATATTTTAAAAAGATACTACTATAGTTACTCTGTAAAAAAACACAGACTCTCACATTGTTATTGTTAGTATACCATGAAAGAAAAATAGATGTTAATCCAAGAAAAATAAATCTAAAATTATGCTTGATTATAATAAAGCAAAAGGCAGTGAAGGTACCATGAATAAGATGACATGAAATTATAGTGTCTCTTAACATTAACATCCAAATGGCAATGAAAAACAAGGAACTATAATTGAGTTAGAAAATAATTAGCAGAATAAAAAGAGAACAAAATAGAAGAGGAGACATTGAACCTCTATGGAAAAATTTCATATTGAAGCAGATGATCTGATGCTCAGATCCTGCTTCACAGCCCACATCCAATCTCCTACCGTCTAACCATATTCAAACCCGCCTTTATGCCCGCATAGATATCTAATAATACATATATTTCTTTTTGTCTTGTAATTTTAACATAAATCACGTAAATGCTGATACATCTTAAATCTAAAACCAGTTTTAATAAATAAATATGTAATATTCTCATATGTATGCATGCGTAAATAATAAATCTATATATGCTAATAAATATTGAAATTGTTGTATATAATTTGTACTCAAAGTCATGTATGAAAATTATTATTTTTTCATATATAATTTAGTAGTCAGAAATGATGCAATTCTTTTAAAAAGTCTTTTGAAAAACAATTACCCAGAAGAATCCCTTAGATAAAAATAAAAGATTACAGATTTGTAATAATAAAATAAACCCATTAGTGGAAATTTTGTCCATGCTAGCTTGTTTTAAAATCATAAGATTCATTTTAAAATAATCGTTCGAGAAACTGATACTGAATTGCATTGCTTCAAAAGTCTTACTAGATAAGAGTATCTGGTCAAATGATTCCAGATGAACCTTAAGTGCTTAAACCGCCTCAGGACCAGCAGTAGTTGCTAAGTTACATCTTCAAAATAAAAGTATATATACTGCTGGATTTGAATCCACAACAAAAGAAGAGACCACCAAATTATGATGTTGCTATACATAATCCATGCCAGTTCTGATTCTTACTCAATGTGCCGTGAGTATGGGAAATTTTGCCTTCCCCTCTGTTCTAATATGCCTTTCCAATAGCGAAGCTCTGCTCCCTGTACTGATGAACTTTACATATTTTTCCAGTAAAATTAAAATGCTATCTACTATATATTACCACTACCCTAGATCTAGTGAACTAATGCCGATAGAATGACTCGTATCAATATTGCTCTTCCAAACAGCAAGGTAACAAAAGAACTTTAGCCGCTCGTAATTCTTAAATCCTGCCTTCCTTGTAAGATTTGTCTTTCAATTATATCTATATATTAAATGTTTTCATCATGTAATTATTTTATAATTCTATATAACTTATTTCTACTAAGCCTCTTATAAAATGTTTTCTTTTATTTCATGCGGCAAATAATTTTAGTGTATAATTATGTATTTATATTTTACAAAAGAAAAATGCCAATAATATTTTTAAAATCGCTAGCACGTAATTTATTTTCGTTTTCCCCACCCATCATTTATCGGGTAATTAATTCATAACTTAATCAAAACAAGTCTTATTTGGCTTGTCCGAGTGCTTGCGATTTTGGGATAAACAAGTTAATTATTTGTCTTGCATTGGTGGTCGAGAGGTCAGCGCGACTGCCTTGCACTTGCAGGCAGTTGCCCGGGTTGTGGGTTCGCATCCTGGCCGATGCTATGACACCTAATAAACAAGTTAATTATTTCTATGTTTGCTATAGAAAACAGATCAACATCTGTTTCATAAATATTTTCCTTTTTAAATAATGCGCTATTTCTTATAATCAATTTATATTATATATGTAAACCCATCTTAGCTATTACCACCGCCCATTTATTTTGGTATTAATTCATATATTTTCATAAAGGCATTTATTAACCAAAAAATGAGATTTGTTAAGTGGGTGAGAAGTTAGGATTAATCTTAAGTAATATAATAAAAGGGGGATCTTCAGATCTTAAACTTTTATGTTTAATTAAATGTATTATTCATGTTTGTTTAACGAAGAAACCATACCATTATGCTGGGTATTTCACAATTTATGGGCAGTTTAGTTATATTATGTTATTAAGCGTTGCGTGCATATAGGCCACTTCATTTATATATATTCGTGCTTCTTTTTAACATGGAGGTATTCGCTAAGCTGAGCCCCATTGTCGTTTCTCTGTGTCCTAGAATCAGGCTGTAAAACCACCCTGGGACACATTTGGTTGTATGTGCATGCATTATATGGGGATCGCTCTGGAAAATCCAGCCCAGTAATGCATAGCCGACCACTCTTCGTCATCCTTGATTCGCCTGTACTTCACTCCAGGGAGTCTTGGATTTTTTCATTCATCAAACCGATCCTGCCAACCTTTGCAGAGAAAGTCAGTAAATTTTCGTTACTAAAATTCATGAAGCACACTCCAGGATCCATAATTGGACCACCCCAGCCTGCCGTCATGCACACACTGACTTTCAGTATATTTTTAGTCACCCAGAGTTAACCATAAGTCGTAATGCGATGATTTCTCTAAACAAACATATTTCCAATATTTTCCTGTGTGCATCCTTGCGATAAATTTGTTATTCATATGCATATTCATTATCCGTCTCGCACATTTATCACTTTACCAATTAAATTAATAATAATATTGAATAAAAACTAAATGTAATATTTGTTTGTTAAATTATTTTATTTCAAATTGGTAACTGCTCTTTTCATTTCTCTTGGGGGTGGAGTAGTACTTTAGTCTCACATTTCCAATAGCGCTAATTTCCTAAATTATATATGTATATTATTGACATAGCCGCAAGTATTCCCATGTTATTGTAAAATCTGAATTATATATACAATGCTTATGAGGCTAGTGTCAGATAAATAACCTGACATATTTATTTGTTATTAAAGAATAAATCTTAAATATATATATCAACTCTCGAACCATTGCTTTCTTTTAGTTAATATATTAAGTTATTAATTACGCTCAATTCGACTAGATGATCCCCGCTTATATATCTAATTATTATGCAAGGTCACAAGCCTTCATTGCTTATCAATTATGGTTTGTTTTAAGTCTATCTATCATTAAATTAACTTAAGAGTCTTTTTGTTTCTCTGACGAGTGTTGCCGACGGGGTGAGGTAAAACTATCACTATATCATCGGGATTGTTGTTCATAAGTTGGTAGATCTGGAAAATAGGCAAATAGGGCAAAATTCATGATGGTTCCTAACTTATGTTTCTTGCGCCTGATTGGATTCGAGGTACTTTTGCCTAGATGCTGGATCTTGTCACATGAACATACAAATCCGACCGGTACAATATAATGTTTAGATCTCAAAAAAAGCCAGAAAAACTTGAACAAAGTGAGTATAATGTAACAAATAATGTATGTAGGGAACATTAATATGTATTGTGTTTTAAATGTGTTAACTAAATGTTTCACATTTGTGATACTATGTTAATTCTGGTTTATTTTTTGATAAATAAATTCTTTTAATTATGTACAGACTTACAGTATGAATTTATATGAACTGCTCATGCCTGGTCTAATGGACCAAGATTGTAAATAATAAAACGATATTTGTTAATAGACCAAGGATTTAAAAAAGGTCTCACTGCCGTTTTTTTTTTTTTTTTTAAAAAAAACTTATCTTTATACAATTTATCAATTTTATCTAATATTCTAACTGATTATTTTTTATTGCATTATAATATTTTGGTTGACCTAAACATAGATTTTCTCTTGTATTCATTTTATGAAATGAATACCCTTTATAAGAACCTATTTTAAGTTGAGCTTCAATCCTGTCATCCATTTTTGTGACAAAGAAAATATTAATCTAAATCAAGAATCCTTAAATATGAGCCATGGACAAATCCAGCTTTCAAGAATATATTATCTGGTCCATAAGATTTTAGAAAGTTCACTGACATTTTTGTACTTATAAAAAAAGTTTTATATATATAAACACAAGAATAAAATTAAATAACAATTGAAAATACATAAATTTATTACAAATTGTCTAAATATTTATTTCCTAAATTTGTTAATGCATTTCAAATTTTTAATCAAAGTAATATAAAACTATTACAAGTAAAATATTAGTATTTTATTTATCTATTTATTTTTGAAGAAAAAAAATAATGTATTGATCATCAATAACATTTTAGAAAATTAATTCTTAACAAAGTATAAAAATCCTTAATCTATTTATCTGATATCAATATTTTGTCCATTATATCTGCTAAATACTTTGTTATTTAATTTGTTGTTAGGTTTTTTACTTCATTAGAACATTCAAATTTATTACAAAATTATATAAAATAAAGATAAAACTAACTCTGAACATTTTTAAAATATGTTAAAATCAATAGAAAATCATTAAGTAAGTACAACTAATGAATAATTGCTACTTAAAAGTTACCTATTGGCTTTTAGAGAGAATCACTGTATTGCAGCCATTTTTTGCAATTTTATACTTTGTAACTAATAACTTGAAATTGAATTCAACAGTTAAGAATTTGCTTTTATTAAAATAGCTGCACATACCATTTAGTTTCAGTTCAAATGCTTATAATGTTTAAAACTTTTAAATTAATAGCTTGGATAATATAAAAACATAATAGTGACTTCTTGAAAGGTATGTGCAACCCAGTGCCCTTTCCTGCTAAAAGCAATAGTTTTAATCTTTATTGTGGATTTGATTGGCAGTCCCATCTAGTGTTCATTAGCTATTAATGATTATACAGATAGTTATTAATATGGTATCTATTTTTGGAAGGATACTCTTTGAAATAAACTTTTCCAAAAATGAAATATGAGTAATCCAAATTTAGTTATGTGCATGACTTTTTATTTATGTATGTTTTACTTATTAAACTTGATTAATAAAACAGTTAATTCATTCTTGACATCAGATGTTTATTTTTTAGTGATTTTTTAAAATTAATTTAATAAAAATATAATTATTAGATTAGTCCAAATTATTTATTTTTGAATCCCATTATTGTATGTGTATGTATTTAGAGATGAAGAATATCTAGTCTTTTTCCAAATTAGTTTAGGTCCTAATGTAAATCATCTGTTTGCATAGTGCAATTACTTATAATCAACTAACAATTTATTCTTTTAGTAATAGTAAAATATGTAAAATTAATTTGCTGTATATATTTAAATCGTGTGTTATGAAGTTTAACACAATGATAGAAGGATGGAATCAACAATTAAAAATTCATAGCCTAATGTTTATCTTATCACTTCCAATGCTCAGATATTCCAGGAGAACTTCAGTGACTAATTGTTTGTTTATCATTTTAATGCACATATTTATGACTACATCGTAGGCTAGATACTCATTTATATTTAATAAGAATGGCAAGTATAGTGTAAAGTTTACATGAATTAATTTTATTCTCCTTTCTGATTATACACTTCAAATAATCAGTAGTGCATATTATATTTAAGAAATTATGTATTTGTAGATTTTTTTAAATGTCATTTATTAATAGTTATAATTTGTTTAAAAATATTATTAATAGTAGAAAATCTAGGGGAGAAGAGAATAAAGTTATGATAGTTAATAGAAAAATGTTAAAAATTTTAATGAACAAGCAATTAAAATGGATTATTAGACTAGCCTTTCAAAATAAGTTGTGCTATGACACATGAAAAAATAAGTTGTGCTTCTCACAAATATACAACTTTTGAAATTTTTACCTGTACTTACTGACAATAAATAAAATTTGTTGGTTTTTTTTTGCATACTTTACAAAACAAAGTGACTAGGGAAATTTAATAATCTTTTTCCATAAACAAGTCAGAAGTTTGGATCCCCTCTATTTCTATTCAAAAGTTAATCTTTGGCTATTACTTTTTTTTTCTCAAGTGTTGCTCTTAATTATTTGTTGTATTTTTTTTTTTTTTTTGAGATATATTGTTCAGTTTATAAAATTTTTATCTTTATTAAACTTTATATTAAACCTTACTGGTTTTCTTTGAATTTTTTTTTGTACTGTATTTTTATGCATTATTATTATAGATAAATTTGATTGCTCCAATGATCATCTGTTTTTTTTAAATATTAAGAAAAAAGTATTGCTAAAAAATTAATAAATTAATGATATATTTAAAATACATAAAATGTATTTTTTAATAATAAGACAAAAATAGGTAAAATTATATTTCTCATAGTAGTTTTATTATATATATGAACCCAAATTTGGGGGAAGATAAGTTTTTAATTTGTTAATTGCAAATTATATGGCTCAATTTTTTTTTCAATATGTCTATTATTTTATTATTGAAGATATACATATATTCACTATAATTCAATTTTCTATATATTTTAATTTATTGTATAAATAGTTGCATTTTTTAAACATATAAAGTTAATAAATACATTACAGATACTTATAAAATATATCACAAGAATTTAAATAAGGCATATTTTTTGGCACAATCTTTATTCATTGGCATTTATTTTATCAGTCTTTTGTGATCAGCAGTCTGGAAGTCCAATATTTTTGCCAGTTTCACCTATTTCAAAATCTTTTCATTACAATATTCATTTAATAATAGTTTTATGCAGCAAGTATTTTTAAAATAGAAATATAACTTTATTTTTGACTATTGTATGCAGTAAGTCTGTGCACACAAAAATGCATATAGTTTTATAATAATTAGAATGTAATAATAATTCTTTACAACAGCTATATAATAAAAAAAATAATTTTATACATAAAAAGCTTTTTTCATCACCTCTTTGGTGCCCTTTTTAAATGAATAACATTTGAAAAGGGCACCAAAGCAGGTGCTGAAAAAAGCTTTTTATGTATAACATTATTATTTGATTATATAACTGTTGTAAAGAATTATTATTATTTTGTGGAAGAGCAGCATAAGGATTTTTATTTCTTTCCAATTTTGATATTAAAGTTTTAAATATATAGTTGTGGTTGTTGCTCTTAAATGGGCCATTGAACACTCAAATGCCCTTCTATTGCATGAACTATGTTGCTTCTTTTTTTTTTTTGATTCATTCATAAAAGATGTGTTCAACTTTACTTTCAATTTTTTATTTAACATTTATTCTATCTAGTTTATGTTAAATTTGAGTGTTGTTTGAGAATACTACTAATAATAATAAGTTATATTTAATATTTAGAGTCCATCGGACTCTGAGGAGTGAAACCTATAATTTGAATTAATAGTGATTTATTTTACATATTCTCATATGCTTTTCCCATCACTATATACTTTTTCCACACATCACTTTTTTTTCTAACTTATGAGTGTATATATATCAGACTGCGCACCATTGCTATGGAAGATAAAAACAGAAAACTTATATGCCTTATTTGAAACAAAAGTAATCGATGAAAAGTTTAGGATGAGATAGAATCTTGTAGATAGGCTAAAAATACTAGAGTGATTAATATATTTATGTTGAAATTAAAGTATTTTGTTTTTGCTTAGTCTTAAAGGATATTTTTCTTTTAACAAAATAATTACATTTATTAGCTTAAAATAAAGACAACAAAGAGATAAAAATTAGAAATAACATTTCAAAGCTTTGTATTCTTATAAAGAGACAGCTGTTAGAATATTATTAAGTTATCGAATTCTCTTCAGAATTGACTGGAATTCTGTAATCAGCTCTGATGTGACCTCTTTTATCATAATCCTGATCTGTACATTTCTCCAGTGTCTGTGTAAAAGAAGTGTGATGTACAAATGAACATCTGTTCTTTTATAAAATGTGCTTTAATTTAAAAAAAAAATTTCTCCCTTCATTTTAAATAGGCAAAAAAAAAAAAAAAAATAATAATGAAAATAAAATATTAACTTCCAATGTTTTTTTTAGGTTTTTAAATATTAGTTTGGTTTAAATATTTATGAAATTATTTTTTTTTTTATATTCTTTCTATTCCTCTTTCTCCCTGGCTATACTATTTTATTTTCATCATTATAAATGTAAACAGTTACCTTTAGCTGCAACCATTTTCAATATTATGCTCTTTAGATACAAATGGTAATAATACTATGGAAAATTCATTTCAATTTAACATCGATAATTTTTTATTGTACAAAATTTAATCAGTAGTTAAAAATACAGTACTATAATTTTAGTTACGTTTAAGCATAAAATATTTTATTAGGCTAGTAGCCCCCCCCCCCCCGAAAAAAGATTTTGATAATGTACAAATAAATTAATCATTGACCTTAATGACATCAGTTTTAATTAACTACTGCTTTATTAAGAATAATTTTAAAATCATTCTGCTGATAATTATTTTATAAAAATAAGAACTATACATATGTAATCATTATAATAAGTAATTCATAAACAATAGTAAGAATAATAATTCAAAAAAAATATTACTAGAATAGTTTTTAAAATGTTAGATTTTTTGCCTTTAATAATTGTTAAGTAAAGCTATGTTAACTATTATTATTATAAATTGTTTTCCTAAGCTTAATTAAATAATGGTTATAATTATAGAAATTAATATTGTTGTATACCAGTTTTAGATTAAGATAAAAATTTAAAATTTACAAATAAAAAAGATAAAATCTGTAATGACCAATGAATAGCTATAATTGCCTATAACATGCATACATTTTTTTTTTTATTGCTGGTAATTTATTTAATACATGTATTTTAACAAGGTTTAACTACAAGTCTACTTATCGAATCTAATAAACCTGAGGAGATAAGTTAGCTGCAATAACTTGCAACTACATTAAAAACACATGTTAAATAACTGAATCTTTCAACACCAAACAAATTAGATATTGATCAACAGAACTGAATGTTGTATCCATACTTTTGCTTTTTTTTTTATTATAGGAAATTGCATTTATATCTCATGAGCTAAATGAGAAACTATACCTTCATCAGCATTTCATTTACAAATCCTCTATTTTAATAAAATTTAAACTGGAAGCTACATATAACGTCACAAAGAATAAATTTATGGTAAATGTATCACAAATAGTATTTGTTTATTAAGTTCTCCACCACAATGCTAAATAATGAAAGTGATATCACAGGCTTTTTGCAAAATAATAAAAATGTATATATATATTAGTTATAAATAAAAAAATATTAAATATAATTTAATATTTTGTGAATGCATCTTTAATTTTTTTCTTAAAAATAAAGATGTTTAACAGGCATTTGTATAATAAACAGACTCATTAACTAATCAAAATAGAAATAACAAATGGTAGCAGGCATTAAAAATCCAACAACTATGGATTATAAGCTTAACTACAATATATGACAACATATACATATTATAAGCTTAACTACAATATATGACAACATATCCACTGATATCATCTTTTCTTTAATTATATATCATTAGATGTATGCTGAAAGCATAAAGCAATTATAAAGGAAATGACAAAAAATGAGAGCTTGGAAGAGGAAGAAAACACAAGTTAATATAATGATGGAACATAATTGTCACAATGAAAATATGTTTTATAATCTTTTTTTTTTACTTCTCTTAGTTTATATATAAATAAATTATAAAAAAATAATTAAAAAAAAAAAGAAGTTTCTTGAAACATTAATGGCTAGTAGCCATATTGCTTTCTAATCTAAATGAAAATGAAATAGACAACAAAAAAGCAATTAATTAAACAATAAATTCACTTGAATCATATTGTAAATAAATTATTAAAAACAATTTATTTTGCAAGAGCTGATGTATTTTATCATCTTCAGAGCTATGTAACTTATATGCTTGATATGTTCAAACATAAAACGGCTCAGTTTCTGATATACTGAATTTTAATGTGCTAGTCATGGCTGGTAGAGTGGCAGCATGCAGCAGCACTGGTGAAGAGATCAAAGAATTGTCTATGCTGTCTGCAGGATGATATGCACACCTGAATCAGTAGAAACAGGTTCACTAAACTCGCCCACTTTCAATGCAAATGCTGCTTCTTCAAAAGGTTTTTGCATAGCATCATGACCAATTGGACCCAAATCTCTCCCTTGCTTAGCAGAGCTGCAATTGCTATATGTCAACTCTTGAAAAGTGGCCTTTGCGGAAGAAATTTTTTCATGATAATTTTTTAAGCATTTCCAAAGCTTCATTTTTAGTTTGGGTAATATTTTCTTCCTGCTATGATGAAGGTCTGCTTGAATCCTGGTATTTGACCAATAAATGTGAGCAAGTTACCTGCTCATTATGAGCAGCAGCAAGACTGGCCGGCTCTGTTAGGTGTTCCCACTGACTTTCTTTGGTATACATATTCAAATAATATGGATGACCAGTGGAATGGCTCATCAGCTTCTCCCATCCTTTTGGCAATTCTTGGTCCATTTTAAAAATTTAATTAATATTAGATTAAATTAAAATAAGTATGAATTGAAATGTAAATGTAAAAATAATGAACTAATTTTTTTGTACAGGATTAAACACATGCATTTAGCAGAAGATTCATAATAGAAATATTAATAATTCAATTGATGTAATAAAATGATAATAGTTTATTGCTATAATGTACACTATCATCCTTTGTGATTAATATTTCATAAGAATATTTGATGCTTTAATTTCAAAACCAATTAAAGACACTATTTGTTTAAAGAACCAAAATGTATTTTTACATGATTTATTTTAATTGACATTATTGTTTTATTATATTAATTGATTTTATTGGCAAGTTATATTATTTGGACACAACATTGGTTGATGACTGCTAAAATTATCATACTGTGTTTGTATTAATGGTTGTATCAAAACTTATAACTGATATATATATAGATTGATGATACAATTGATAAACATCCATAGTTATATATTTTAGTAGGTAAATATATAATAACAGAAATAAATAAACCCTTTTTACTTTTCCAATACTGAAGTTTATTTTTTATTTGAACAATCATATAGTTTTGACCACCTTGCCATGTCTTCAGAACTTCTTTTATCAGTTCATTGTAAAAATGATGAAAGAAAGGGGATCCATTTATTTGTTTTATGAAATTAATTAATGCAATAATTATCTAATACTAATAAAATAAAATTTATACCAGAATATCATCTGTTAGTTTTAAAACATAATTTTTATTTTTCAAAAATGAAAGTGTAATGGATAATATACATAGTTTTTAATGGATAAAAATAACATCATCATATTTTTTTTATATTAATTATCTTTTAGGTTAAACTTAAATAGATGTTATCCAAAATGGTTGCAAGTTTCAAAATACCTGTAAAAGATTTTATCATTACGTATAACTAATATATAATGTCATGTTTATATTATGAAAGGATTTGCTTTAATGTATTGGTAGGAATGATATGGGTAACGATGTTGCAAAAGAATTTAATTGAAGATTTTCAGGGGAATTTGTAGTGTTCAAATATGATAGTTATCATGTTTTGCCCTTATTAACTATGAAATAAAATAATAAATTGTTATAAATCATTCAATTGATTACTGTTTGAAATGCCATTGTTGAGTGAATGTTGAAGTGATGTAGATTTCATAGATATTTCTTTTACAATGTTCATGAACTATTAGATTTAATAAAAATTGTATTGTTGTGAACAGTTAAGTTTCAAATTCATATATATGCTTTTAAAGGTTCATAATTATGGATATCAGATTTTTTTAAATGCTATATATATATATAATATTTAAATGCATTTATATTGTCTATACTGAATTTAATATAATTAGAAGGTATTTAACTCAGAATTTCAAGCTCGCTACAGCTATTCACTCCATCTTACAACTGATATACATGCCCACGTACATGTGAAAAAGATAAATGATCTTCAATATACGTATTTCATGCTGAACCAGTGCTCATCAGTTGATCCATATCATCATCTCATACACAAAATATATATATTGTACCGGTCGAAAAACACACATCGATCCAACAAACCCCTGAATACAGGTAAAGTACCTCGAGTCCGACCATGTACAAGATAGATAAATCAGGTACATCATGAATTCTGCCCTATTTACCTATATCCCCAGGTCAAAGATCTAATCAATAGCCTTTCTCGACGATACGATCGAATTCCTTTATTTTCACTGTGCCGGCAGCTGGGTCTTAAAGCATGAGATTCGATTTTATTACATTTAAATGAGAACTTGGGTGATTGGTTGATAGGTATGTTTAAAAATCAAAATTTATTTAAAATAAAAGTAAATAAAATGATTCGAGAACACTGGAAGTTTGTTTTAGTTATATATATATTTAAAATCATTGGACATTCTACATTAGTTATTTTACATTAGTTTAAACTCAAGCTCAAAAAAAAAAACAAAAATACAATTTTTAAATTAACTTCATAATTATATGAGTTCCTGACGACTTTATTTTTATTAGCGGTCAGCATTGACGTTATTGACTTTGTACAATTTATTTTGTGAAGTTTATACATCTTTCATTTTGTTTACATTTATTCTCTTTTTTTTTTAAAATAGCAAAAATTATTTCATAATTAAATGACCACGGATTTCAAAATTCCCCGTGCACATTTATTACAAGCTTATAATATAGCGATAGGTTTAAACATCTGCCTAACGCACATATATAAGAATGACTTAAAAAAACATTTCTATTGAAAAAGATATTAATTAAATAGACGATTGTAGTAAGACTAATTTGACGTCTTACTCCATTAACATATATATAAAAAAAATTGATTTTTATTTATCTTTATAAAATTAATAATTTGGATTTTCAACAACTAATGTTTTATGACATTAGTGGACCTTGCTGGCATAGCTTATAAATAACTTTAAAACTGTAAGCGATTATAATAAAAAAATCTATCAGTTAATTATCAAAGCAAACAAGTCACTTTAGTTGGACTTACAACTAAAATCATACCTATAATGAAATATACCGTGAATTAGCCAAAACCAAACGATTTTAACTAATTACGCAAACGAACAAAAGAGTCGATTACTCAGGTCGAAGATCCTTTCGGTAGAATCATCTCCCTATGGCTTACGTATTAGATAGGCAAAATAAAAGCAAAATAATGTCGGGTTAATAAATATACGAATGCAAAATGGAGAGAAGAAACGTAAGTAAGAAAATACGAGCCGGATTACGGACACTCGTATGTCTATTCCAACGAAGAATAAAAGGAAAATCGATACGTCCACATGTCGTGTCCATGTATCGATAGGAGATAGGAATTACAGAGAGTCCTCATATTCGCCTCTACGAATTCTGCTGACAAACCAACTCTATCTCAAACACGCTGTCCGTTTCACAGGCGTATGCGAAGAATGGAAGCTAACTCCAAATCACAAAATCTATGACCGTTTTAGGTCTGTTCATGAGACTCCAAGCATTCTTTATTAACCCGAGATCTTATAATTATTAAATAGGAACGAATTATAATTAAATAGCCTTAAAATGATCTAATACTGCATAGAGAACAACCTGCGTAAACAACTACTTTATATAAATATTTAACATACAAAAAAAAAAAACATACTTATAGAAATAAGGGAATTTAATTCTCGAAAAAATCCCCCCTTCCCTCTTTCCTAACTTAAAAAAAATGCATGATAATTAACTGACGCTATCCAGCGGCGCTGTTACTAGGTCAAAAATCTATAGCATATTTTATTCTATTTTGAATTACAGAAATATAAAATTATAGAATCCCATTGTGGGAAATCTATAATAAATTTATTTAAGAAATTACGGTAGATTTAGTTTAGAAATATATATATATTCGACATAACTTCACTTGCGAAATAAAATAGATCAAAATTATTTTATTTTAAAATTAAATCGTTCTTTCCCGAACTCCCTCTAATAAAACATAGTTTGCTCTCTTAGCAAATTACTCTGAGCCCCCGCGAGTGAAGCTTGTCGAAATACAAAAAAAAAATCAAAGCATGAAATAATCTCATGCTAAAATTAATATAAAACAAATAAATTCATATTCAATTAAAAATATTAGAAAATTATTGTGAGCTTGAGTTATCAAAAGGAAAAACATTATAAATAATTTAAAAGAACAGGTTAAAGAGACAGTTAAAAAAAAAGATCCTTAATAAACATTAACTTTTGACATTTTAAAGCTTTACGAAATTATATTTACATTCTAATAATACTTTGGTCAAATCTGGATGACTACCTTGGTGCTCCCCGGGATGAGTTCTGCGGGCGAACATTGATGGCTTATGGCAGTTGATGGCATGTTCTGGCAGCAGCATAACGGAAGATTTCGGGTCTCAGGAGGGAAAGGGCAGCGATTACCCTGTTTTACTCCTCGATCATCATAGCGTGCTTTCTACAACTCTGTCTGTTCTCTGTCTCGTGTCTGGTCACTCTCTGTCTAAAAAGGGCCACTATTTATTACTTCCTACTGCCTCAGGTGATCTTTTAGAAAACAATAGCAATTGTTTTTATTCTAATTTTAGAAAGTTTGTACCTCGATAAGGATTAATATATTTCAATCTAATTTTATATTAGTTTTTAATTTAGATAACAATGTAGAATCTCTACTAATTAATGAATAGAGATTCCACAGTGAATGGATTTTGGTAATTTATCAATGCTTTTAATTTAAACATTTATTTTAAACTTCTTATCGAGGTACAAATCTTTTCAAAAAGGCCATCTTGAATTCTTGAACTAAAAATAAAGCATTTTAAACATATACAGTATATCTAAAATATATAAAAAAAATTCAAAGTTAATTATTTGAATTTTTTTCTTTTAATAATAAAATAGAATAAGTGTTAGTACAATTATGATCCAAAATAAATTATAGGATTTATTCAGGATAGTTAAAAATGTTTAAAAAATGTTTTTTTTAGAATAATAAAAAAAAAGAAAATGTTAGTAAAATAAATAATTAGGTGGGTCAGACCGTGAAACGGCAAATCTGAATCAGATTTACCATTTCAATATATATAAATATATAAAATCTTCAAAATTTTAATGGTTACGCTTCAGTCTTCACTACACTTCAACTCTTCAAAAATATCATTGAAAATCTGATGTTGGAACACAAGGCTGAATACTGTGTGGGAGATGATGATCTGGACCAACTGACTAGTGCTGGTTTAGCACAAAATACATTTATTTGAGATCATTTATTTTTTCTACACATATGTAATCATGTATATCTTATACGAGCTTGAAAGTCTGAATTAAATTCCCTCTAATATATATAACATTGTACTATTTAGATAAAGATATTGGTGGTTTGAGTTTTGGTGACCTGCTATAAAATGATTTAGAACAAAATATATTTTGCTGATATCTGTCATGAAACTTATTTGGTAAATGATTTGCATTAACTGTGTATATTAAAAAGATTTAAGAAATGAAACAGGAATTATTATGAAATAATGTTATTTAATAAATTGTATTATTGATACAGTGGTAGTATGAAACCCTAGAATATCATTCATAAGTAATACTTCCTAAACAGACATCTCCTAGAGGAAATTATAAAGGTCAGACATACTTTATATATTTTTATATTGGACTATTTCCATCATCTAATATGTGTATTAAATGTCTTTAGAAAAATTTAACTTTATTTCAATATTCCAAATACATTCAACTGTTAGTAATAGTACATCAAACAGGTTAGTATATGCACAATGTTTCAAGAGGTATTATTCTCCTCTCTTCTTCAGGTGTACTTCAATATGCATATTAGATGATGGAGATAATCCAATATAAAAATACAACTAGAATACAAACCTTGAGGAAAATACTTTATATATTTTTATATCCAAGTCTATACACATTGGTTTGGGTAAGAAGTTTGGTATTATTTGCAAGGAGACTGATTTATCACTAAGTTCTTAAGGGAACCGATGAGGTCGAATTCTTAATGTTCATTTCATTGGAGCATTTATCACTATGCAATTTTTTTTTATAAAAATCTTACATTTGATGGGCTATTCATCAATATACATCACCCAGTACATTAAGTTTATTGGTTTTTTTTTACTTTTGAGTTTTTGAGACCATGAAACACCATGGTCTTTTTTCTGGTGCCTTATAATCCTTAAGTAACATTAATTGATATTTCTTGAATGAATGCATGAAGGATTTTTTTTAGATATTTGCCATTATGCCAGACAAAAGTAAATTATGGCCCTTATTTCTATGAAGCTGGAAAGTCATCAGTGAAGACAATAGATGGCAGCCAAAAATAGAAGATGCCAAGAATAATTATGCACCTAGGTTGTCATTTAATGATGACTTTTTATTTAGTTATTTAAAATTGTAGAAACTTTTTATTTAGTTATTGAAAATTGTAGATCACTTTCAAGTGAAGGAAGGTCACACAAATTAGAAAAAGAATTGCCTAATGCTAAATGGGATTTTGTTAGACTTCTTGAAGTTAGAAGAATAAGTGAAGAGTCAAGTGATTTGAAAAATGGAAATATAGTTTACTTTAAAGACACAAGTTTTGGAAGCACAAATGAAATGGAATGTATTATAAATAAAAAAGTGGAAGAATAACATCATGGATATTAGTAGTATATCGATTGGATGGTAAGATTAGCTATTTATTTTAATGAAGGATACCAAATGTAGATAATTAAAATATATGCTCCAACTGAGGAGTTTTATACAGATGTATAAAGTGCTTTTGTATGTACTAAACAAAATTTTTAAATTGTGATTGGTCATCTTATCACTGCATTTGGAAAATGAAATGCAAATTTTGCTATGGTGACATAAATATGAGAAAACACAGACTTAGGGAATTTACAGAAAAAAAATATATATTATGAATTCTTTATGTGATAAAAATTATAAACTTAAAAAATTGTTATGGAACATCCAAATGAAAGTCCAGTAAAATAGAATTATTCTTTGGCTAACAGAAAATATGCATTTCAGTATTGTAGCATTTTTAATTGATTCAACATGTTAAGCGGTTATGACATGTTAATGTAAAACTAGAGAGATGAAAATTATTTTAAAAAAAACAAAACAATTTTGACAGAAACATACCAATGAATTTAAAACTTTCAAATTATTTTAAAATATTGATAGACTTTGAAGGTGATTCAAAGTTAATGAAATCAATAAAATACCTAATACTTTTTTAAGAATTGCAATAATGTTAGCTGCTATAAAAAATAACCAGCAAATTTTCAATTGAAACAGAAGAGAAAAAGTTTCAAAAGCATAAACAAGATTTCATATTGGAAGAAAAGTTATTTCAACAATATGGAGAAAAGATCAAAGTATATTATTTAAAAGAGATACAACACCATAGAATGTAGTGAAGAGTTCTACAAAGAAATATATAGTTATAAAAAAGAATAAAGTAATCACTGTAATTATTACACATGAATTGCCAAATATTTTAAATGAAGAAGTGAGATATGAAATTAAGTATATGAAGAAGGGAAAAGCTCCAGGAAATGGTGAAAATATTGATATTTTAAAACAAGCAAATGAAAATAGAATTTTTTTGTCAAAACTATATACCAAATTTCTAAATAATAGACATGGGATCAGGTGATTGGAGGAATGCACTAATAATAAATATATTTAAGAAAAGTGATAGAAATGTAATTACAACTCAGCATTCAAATCAAGTAGAAGAATAAGTTGCATTTTAGTACAGTGGAGCATATTCAAGTATTACGAGCAATTATAAAAAATCCAATGAATATAAAAAATGCATTGGATTTATTGATTATGAAGACATTTGATTCTATAAGCATTTCCACTGTGACTAAACTTTTAGATCATTAAGATATTGAATTGGGATGCTGTCATATTCTGAAGACTATCAAAATTCAACAACAGTAATTAGATTACATGGTGGCACTAAGAAGATTAACGTTGATAAATGTTACAACATGGTCATATTTCTAAAGTTTTTTTTGTATCAATTTTACAATAAGTATTTTGTGGGTCAAAATGGGAAGTTAAAGAAATAAAGAGTACATAGAAAATAATTAAGTCGTCTAGATTTTGCTGTTGATAAGTTGGTTTTTTTTACTAATAGTGCTTGAGAGCCTCATGAAATGTTGCAAGAGTTATAAGGTGAAAGTAGGACTAAAAATAAAAACTAAAATAATGTTTAACAGATTTTTTCAGAAAATCAAAGATTAATAATCATGAATTAAAAATTAATAATTTCAAATACTCATCACATTATTAATACAGATGGAAACATAATGGATGAGTTTAATCATAGAATTAAACTTGGGTGGAATGTTTTTGATAAAAATAATTGACTATTAAAAGAAC
The DNA here is from genome assembly GCA_028023455.1 of Epiperipatus broadwayi. NCBI lineage: Eukaryota > Metazoa > Onychophora > Udeonychophora > Euonychophora > Peripatidae > Epiperipatus > Epiperipatus broadwayi. The sequence goes on along the minus strand of JAQFVV010006222.1, from coordinate 894,124 downwards.
ATGTGCCTATGGGTTTGAAAATGAAGTTTTTAATGTATGTATTTTACCAGTTCATAATACTCAAAGAAGTATAGAAAAATGTTTGTTGAAAATAGCAAGAAGGGATTACAGTCAAATACTTTAGTGAGAGAACAAATAAGTTTCATTGATATTGAAAGAATTAAGATTGTAATAGTCTAGACATATTATTAGAAGAGATTGTGATAGTTAGATAGCTGAAGTCTTAAACTCGATCCTAAGAGATTCTAAAATATCTGAAAGAGATTACAAGTGAGGTAGATAAAGAAAATAAGGAAGTTTGATGGTATGATGCAGAGAAGAGATGTCATGGATTGGAGAAACTTGATTAAACTATTACAGACAATCTTGCATTGGATTTATAATAGTTGAAAGTGATGATGTAGATTATAACCACAAATAACAATGATATGCATGGAATACTTTTTTAGGTATATTGGAAATAGGTCTCAGGTAATTGTTTATTAATTAGAAGAAATAATTTGCAAAATTCCAATATAGGATTGACAAATTTTCAAAAATATGCATTAAGATCAGAGGTAAATTTAAAATGTACTTTTTCTGCTATATAGTCATTGATATTTAACAAATTTGCATGATTTACAGCTTTCCATTAAGATCAGAGGTAAATTTAAAATGTACTTTTTCTGCTATATAGTCATTGATATTTAACAAATTTGCATGATTTACAGCTTTCCATTATTAGAAATTGAATATAATATTTTTCCCTCCAATTCTATAATGTTCAAAGGCATTAATACCTTATTAAGCACATTAAAAACCATTATAGCAAAGACCTTTTGCTTTTCCAATATAATTTTGAAGGTTTTGAATTGGGGATTATTACACAATTTCTAACACAGAAGATGAAATCATTGTTCACATAAGTTATTCTATGTCTTGAACACATAGCTGATTATGCTATTTTTAAAACAGAAATGTAATTACATAAAACAATTTGATATACTTAGCAGAAATGGAATTTACTGACAAAACAACATCTGTCTTAAGTTTTTTTGATCCTTTCAAGAATTTTTTAGAATTGTATATGTTAGACAAAATAGCACTAACAATAGTTTTACCATCATATTGAATATATCTTACTTAAATATGTAAAAGTAATCTTACTTGTAGATGTCATAATAGTATTGCATCTGTTATTAAATGAATCAAATTAGTATTATCCATAATTGATAATATTTCATGGATGATTATTAATGTTATTTACTGTGTCAGTATCTGTGATCTTCAAGATAGATTTCAAGTATAAGGTATTTCCATTAATTTAGTTCATACATAATGATGGAATGATTTTATTGCTTTTTGAAATGTGAAATTTTGATATAAGACTTTTTAAAGACTGCAAAGAAGTTGTAAATCAAAAATAAAAGTATATTGCACTTAGAAATAAGATATATGGATAAATTTATTGAAATATATATATATATATATGGATATTATAAAATGATATATTCTGCATTATATACTATAGAGAGTGGATTGGACACATGATCAGAATAGTATGATTTCAATGCAAAGAGAACAAACAAAAATATTCAGTGAAGTTCTATTTTCATAGGTGAAGATAATACCAGATGAATACTATTTGAATGGGACTCTTCTATAAGTATATGGGAGAACATGATAAGTGATTTAATTCGGATTACCTACAAAAGTCCCTGTCAGAAGATGGAGAATTATGATAATCAGTCTGTAATACTGAAATCAGAACTCTAGATATAACTGGAAAAGAGATTCCAGTTAAATATTGGACTTTAAAATGCCAATGTATATGTTTGTATGCTTATAGGTTAACATTGGTTTAAGTTTTAAAATAGAACTTAGGAAGAAATAATATCTTATGCGATAGTTTATAACATCTCTATATATTTACCTAGAAAATGGTGTTTCTTATTTCTCATTATGGCTAATAATATTTATAAGAGTTCTTCCAGGGTCTTATAATTAGCAGGTCTTGTTTAAGGTTATTCTTTAAACTAATTGTACTTATACAATTTATTATACATATTTTTTTATTTTTATCTTGAATAAACATGTTTCTATATAAAAGTAGAAAGTTAAGTAAGAATCGTTTATATATAGTGAAGAAGAAAAGTTTAGATAACAATTTTTTTTATTCATAAATGAATACCTAAGGAAAAAGTCACGAAAAGCATCAAACCTATCTAGCTTTTTTTATTTTTATTTTTTTGCTATAGATCTTTCTAGTATTTACTTTATAGTTACATAAAAAAAAATCAAATATTTCTACAAAATTTAAACAGTTGATGCATTTAAATTCTATTTCTTTTTCTAGTTCCCTAGTTAATGGTGGAATTCCTGCTAATATTATAACTCTATCTAACATTTCATTTCCATTTTGTTTGAGTGCTTTTAGACGCGTGATTTTTTTTTTAAGTATTATTGAAATTATGGCTAATTTTTTTTTTTTTTTTCCATTAAATGTTTTTAATTCTCAGAAGATTGGTTTATCTTTATTATAAAATGATAAAAATTAAACCACATAATTGTGCGTGTTACACAATTTTATAATCATTTATAAATATTCATCTTTACGTAAGCAATAACTAACAGGATTGTATTAGATACATTTTTGAACCAAATTTTATAAATAATAAATTTTATTGTTGATGGACTTAATATAATGCAATTTTATATATACATAAAAAATGAATTCATTTTAAAATATTTAAAATTAGAATTCAAATTAAAACAGTTATACATATATACACCATATATTTATATATATATATATTACATGAATATCATGATAGCATATTAAACTATCATTTCATGATTTGATTTTTAAATTTCGTTGGAGTTCTTAATTTTTTTAGATAGTTAAGGTTTTATAAAAATGTCTTAATATTTTTTTCAGTTAGCTGGCCAATATGGGTAACATAGGTATCCACAACAATGTCATTCACTTAATGGGTATTAGCTACTTTTAGCTGGAAGATTTGGTATGATGCAGGTTTTACTATCATTGAAGTAGATATTATGCACTGTCATTTACAAAATGTACAGTTTAGGTTTAGAATAGATAAGATGTATTCTGCTTATAATGAGAAATCAGAGTTATATAAATCATAATTTTTATGGCATTGTTTATCAGTTATTTTTAATTATTGAAAATGTTACATCATTTAGCACAGTATTAGAGCAGGGAATTTAAGGTTATAATTCTTGGATCATTGTTGAACTATATCACATTAGATATTAAACATCACATGAATTCACGAACAACTACCCATTTTCTGTTTTTTAAGTTGGTGAAAGTTTGTCATAAAACATCTTTGAGATACAAAATACTAACTAAATTTGAAGGTCATTACCTGTATAATCTATTCCATATTAAACATGTATACATAAAAATCATTTGTTGATTTGTTTATTATTAACTCATTTTTATTATAAAGGTTTATTATACTATTTTATTTATCTTTAAGAATCTGTAAGAGATTCTTCCTTACACTTTTTAAAAAAAAATATTTTTTTTTCATTTAATTACTTTGAAATGTTATTATCTATATTTTATTGTATTTCCACCTGATGAGTGTGCATACGCTTAAAATCTGCTTCATATAGAACAAACAATTTTTGCCAAATGTAACTGTATTTACCAAAATGTCATATTTGCTACTACATTCCTAATTTTAGTTTATTTAGATCTCTACGTCATCTTATTACTATTATAGTAGTTCTAGTATTATAACATACTTTTATTATTTAAAAAAAAAAATCAAAACACTATCATTTTCGTTTATATTCTTTTTTGATTGTCAGGTTGTTTATTAGTTTGTCAAGTTAAAGACTTGTAGCTTACAATGATTCAATTATTCTTAATGGATGTTGTTGCAATAACATAGTAACTGTTTATGGGTATTTTTCCTTGAAAGAAGATATAGCTTTAAAATAGTGACTAAAGGCATTAACCTATTGGAAAGATAAGATCTTTTATTGGACTTTTGTTTATTGATTTGGGATTGGACAATAACTAAGCCTGAACATTAGTCAATAGTCATTTTCTTAATTCATAAATTGTTTTGATCTCAATTTTTTTTTTTTTTATGTTTAAAAAAAAAGTATTACCTTTAAAATTATTACAGGTAAACACCCGTTCTTCATTTTTCTTCAAAGTGGGATTTCTTTATGCAAGTTTTCTCAAGTTCTAACAGATGTTTGTAAACAATTATATGCAGAATCATTACTTTAGTAGATTGTAGAAAACAAGGATGCCACAGGAAGTCTAAAGTTTTTGGTTCTGATTATTAATAGAAATGAAATGTTTTTTGACTACAGAATGATAGTTAAGCCAATATAAATCAGAGGTGCTATACCACAGCAATTTCAAATCCTGATTAAATATAAATTCATAAACTTCAAAGGCTTTCTAAATTGAAGTCATAAGTTATATAGTTACGAAGCAGATAGAGCATGCAATTATTGGAACATATATGAAAGATTTAGTGAAGTTCAGATATTGTATGAGATAATGAAAAATTTTAATGGCAAAACAAAATGGATTATCACAAAGACAACAACAAACCATGGGTGACAGTGTTTTATATTCCAGGTATTACAACAAAAATAAAGAAAGTATGAAACCAAACATTTAATGTAGGCTTTAGAACACTGATTAATCTAAATAGATTAATTAATAACTCCAAAGACAAAATCAAATAAAAATTTCAATAGGGTGTTTTAATAAACTAAAGATCAGCATTTCAAGCTAATGTACATGTGCTTTTTTTATGAATATCAATAATAAATGAATACTTTCTTTTCCAACACAAGGTAAAGTCTTTGCGAAAGAATAGAATGAATCCACCTATTCTTTCATCCCAAATGCTTAAGTATGGGCAAATCTTAAGTACTGTAAATGAAAGTGTGAAGATAAACCAATCACTTTAAATTACTCTTTACCATGTCTGAATGAATGATGTCTATGAAATTTTCTAGAACTTACGGCACATCATTCTTAAATGAAAAATGAGATATTTATTTATATAGCACGATGTATATAAATTGTAATAAACTAAAGATCAATATTTCAAGCTAATGTAGACATCATTCATTCAGACATGGTAAAGAGTAATTTAAAGTGATTGGTTTATCTTCATGCTTTTATTTCCAGTACTTAAGATTTACCCATACTTAAGCATTTGAGTTGAAAGAATAGGTGGATTCATTCTATTCTTTCGCAAAGACTTTATCTTGTGTTGGAAATGAAAGTATTCATTTATTATTAACATTCATAAAAAAAGTGAATGAACATTAGGTTGAAATGCTGATCTTTAGTTTATTACAATTTATATACATCGCGCTATATAAATAAATATCTCATTTACAATAGTGTGTTTTGTCCAATGCAATGTTTTGAGATGTATTGCTATATACTATGGGGAATCCTGAACCAATATAACAGATGAATAAATCAGCACATATAAAAGGGCAAAAGTTGATTCAGCATAACATGTCTATATTCTTAAATCATGAAAAGGAATCCAGACACTGATTTTGACTCTCAAGAAGTTTAACTGATTTGCATAGAGTGAGATGATAGGAAACAAAAAATAAAATCTGTGGTATATTGCAAACATCAATAATGTCATTAACAAAAGAGGAAACAGCATCCAATTATTAAATCATTGGAATATATAAATCAGGGACATTGCATAATAATAAGGGTGATTATATTGACATCCTCAGACTAAACAAGAATAGCTATGATTATGATGTTCAGCACCAAAATGCATTAAGCTCAAGTAAAAACTGAAAGGATTGTTTATTTTGAACATCTACATGCACAAATTCCTTACATATAATTTAATTAAGTTTATCGTAAATATTACGTGTTAATATTTTTGTATAATTTTTTATTTTAGTAAATTAGTGTTTGCGATTATAGATGGAGTAACAGCAATGAGGGAGTAGATAATGTCTTTACAATTAAGTTATTAGTTAACACAAAAGGAAATTACTCTTGATAATATTTATTATTATTTCCCTTTCATTACTATTGGAAAGTATTTTGTGTAAACATAGTGAAAAATATTTTTTTTCTCAACTTTATTAAAATAACAGCGAATTTTAAATATTCTTTGAGTTTGAATCATTTGTACTTTTCTTCATTATTCTTGCCAATTAAAAGCAAACTTTATTTATTATTACACAAATTTATTCTGAGTTTTCTATTTTGAAATGATTTTTAACTATGTTAAGGAATCAAAATATTTATAGAAATCCAAACTTTTAAATAAGTTGTAATATTTACATTTAAAGCTTTCAAGACCCAGTTTGAATTCTGTGAAACACATTTAAAAACTTGTCTATATTCATTTGTTCCTTTTAATTTCATTAACCGCCTGGAGTTTTCAGTTTTTACATTTTCATCGAATACAAAATTTTGAATGATTACTATATTGTTCCTTATCATTATAAAAGTATTATGAGTGTAAAATTCCTCAAAACTTTTCACAGTTTGCAAATGTGGGATTTAATATGGTATCCACTTTCAATATTAAATATTAGGCATTAATCTTGATATGTTTACTATAATTACCATTTGATATCAATATTTTCTAAATTGAAAAGTAAACACCGTTTTTTTTACAGCCTAAATATAAAGTTAGAAATCATCAAAAATAAACAAAATGTAAATATCTGCTATTGGAAATTTTATTATTATTTGTGAGGCTGTCATTACAACTTAATAAATAGTTAGAAATCTTCTAGAAGCAAGATTACTTTTAAAATTGAAAAATAAAATGCATAATGTCAACAAATTTAAAGGCAAGTTTAACCAGTTGAAGTAAATTTATGGTAAGGCATTATATTCCAAAATAATTTTTTAATATCAATTATGAGACAGAAAATCTTAAAAACTTTTCACAATTGAACCAATAAAGTATAAATGATTGCACAATACCTAAAAATCTGCAAAATATCAATTGCTTTTTATTAGTTATTTGGAAATTTGTAATAATTATAATAATAAAATATTGTTCATGTTGCTAAAGAAATTTAAATATCCTTTTAAATGTGAAAATAAATTGCAAATGGGGTTTATTTGGGTAGAGGGTTGGGGTGGGAGAGTGCAGAAACGAGAAAACATTTAATTATTTTTTTAATTAATTCGAATAGGAAAAATAGACATTAACTCTCTATTTTATTTTTTAATACATAACTTGATTCTGTTATTATTTTTTGTATATATAAAATTTAATAATTAAAAGCCAGTCAACATTTAGACAATTCCAATATCAATAACAATAATCAATTTCAAACTGTTGTCAAGGCAATCTCCTTTTAACAATAAAGGAAGCCCATCTTCATTAATGCTCCAATATATTTATATAGACACTAAAGATTGCAACTTGACCACAAAGATTGAAATTATTTCCCGGCTGATGCCATGACACATGGCAAAAAAAAAAAAGGAGATTGAAATTATTGATACAAAGAAGTTTAAATGAACCTCTTTAAACAGGTAAATACAACCTGTTCGGAATGCAGATAATAAATAGGCAGTTATAACATTCCAAACTGCAATTATAATTTTTAAATTGTACCTGAAGAATTACTCAAATAATAAGTGTAATAATGTTCAAGGCTAAATGGGTTTGTAAGTAATCATTAAAAGCAGTCAACACTTAGACATATCAATAACAATCAACAATTTCAAACTGTTTTCAATGCAACCTTTTAACAATAAAGATGGAATCCCACCTTTATTAATGGTCTAATATATTTATATAGACACTAAAGACTGCAACTTGACCTTAGAGACTGAAATTGTTGATTATTATTTTTTATTGGAATTGTCTAAGTGTTGACTGGCTTTTAATAATTATTTATATCTATTTAGCTTTTAGCATTATTACTCTTATATAAAATTTAGTATATATTTTAATCATAACTTTATGGTTTAAATATAGTCTAATAAAAATGTATATTATTCGTAACAAAATAACATACACAGCCATTTGCAAAGAACTCCAAGGAAACAAAAAAAATACTCTTCTAAAAACAAGTTTTGTGATGACTATACAAACCAGTTTATAAAACATATAGAAAATGATCCATTTTTCTGTTATTTCATATTCACTTTCTTTTAATTTGTTCAGTAAAAAAAAATCTTTCTGAAATACTTTAATACCATGTTAAATAGTAACTCTTCAATATCTTCACAGTGGAAACAATCAACATTGCGCTTCTTTAGAATGTTTGAGATAATTCTTACAACAGAAATCAGAGTCTATCTTCCCCATATAAAACCTTGTTCAAGTTTACCATAAAATACTTTTAAGAACTCTTGCATTGTTCATTCATTTTATATGTCTAATCCAATAAAGTATTGTTTTATGATAATGGACTTTTACAATATCCAGCAAGTTGAAGAACATGTTAATTGATTTTTATAATCTTGCTATTACATTTGTAAAATTTTATGAACATTTGCAAATGAAACTTTGTAATGTCTTCATGTTGTGATGATAGGATGTATGTATGTTATTGTCAATATTTAATACTTTACAATATCAATTAATCATTATTAACATTATTCATATGACTTTTTTTTATTTATTACAAAAGCAATCTTCAAGCTTTTTATTTGGAACAATCAAGTTTTATATTCCTCAAAAATTTAGTAATTACTATATAAATGTGATTGGGTATATATAAATTATTCAAAGTTTATGAAAACTCTGCTCTTTTGTGCATAAGTTTGTATATTTGACTTTTTTTTTCACATCAAAGAAAATTGTGTATGTGAGGGAGATATATTACTTTGAAGTTGAATAACTAAAACACAGGCTTATTATATATATATATATATATATAGTATACAGGATATATGAGCACAGACTCACATGATCCACCAGTCTCTACACTATCTTATAACACTGATGCACTTGAACATATATATGTTGAAAAGATAAATAATCACCAATATACGTATTTCATGCTAAACCAGCAATCAATCATCAATTGTTCCAGATTACCATCTCCACACATATGCTATAAGTGCTCATAAAATCATATTCTGTATACTAAATTTTAATTTTAATAAATATACTTTTTACATAAAATATAGTTTAAATGGATGATTTAGAGACAGTAATAATAATGTCGATTACAAAAATTTTCATCAAATAAAGTTGTCCATGCTATGGATACTAAAGTAAAAACAAAAAATTTATAATAATAATAGTAAAATAATTTTAATAAATAGTAGTAGTTAAATTCTCAATAGAACATAATAATATTTAAAATATATATATTTAAATTTCTGCATGTTTTGTATATTTGTAAGATAAACAGAAAGTTGTAAAATTTTTGCATGAAAGATAAAAGTATAATTAAGCATCTTTAAGAAATATTGATTCTATAAAATTCATTTAATGCTGTTTTAGTTTATTTACATCTTTGTTAAAACTATTGTTATTATAAATATCAATAAATTCATATGTAGTAGGGCATTGATATTTATTGTAATCAAAATGTTTCCTTGTAAATTATTTTTCTTTATATTTTGGCTATTTGATTGACTATTACTGTATTGATAAACTCATCTTATTTGCTGTTACTAAACAATTATATATTGCATATCTGGCCAAGCTAGAGAAAAAAATATTTTTATAAAAAAAAAAAAACAGAAGTCATTCACTTTTTTGAGTAGAAATCAGATGAAAATTATGACTAATTTAGGAAAAAAATATTGATTACCTAACTTTAATCATCACATAATAAAAAAATTTCTGCCACTTTCACTATAATTGTATTATTATTTTAATAGATAATATTAAATTAACACCTTACCCTCTTGGGATATTAGCTCAGTAATTAAGTTCTGGCATATTGAGCTGAAATTCCATATTCTCAGCAGAGCATAAATAATATTTAGAAAACAAATAAATGAATTATTTAACTTTTTTTTTTTTTCTAAATCTGATGCTCTAATATTTTGTGAATTGACTTAGAATGGAGATGAAGAGTTATGAAATTTATAAAAACTTTGGTGATATCAGTGTGACATTTCATTTTATAGAAAAAAAAATCTTTTTGTAAAATCGCCACTTTTATAAATATTTAATGTAATAAAATGATTTTAATATATATATTTGTTTATATTAAATGCTTTTATTTACCATGCATTAAAAAGCAAAAAAGTAATTATTTCTTAAATCATAACTGGGGTTTTTAGATTTAACTTGAAATAAAAGCATGAGATGGTAATCCCAGATTTTAATTAAGTGAATCTCTTATTATAAAAATAGGGATTGACTTAATTAATTTCTGGACCCATCCCTTCTATGTTTTTATTTTAAGTTAAATCTAAAAACCCATAAGTGGTTGAAGAAACTATTATTTGTTTATTTTTTTAGTGCACAATAAATTTAAAACATTGAATATAATTTTTTTAAATCTTTATTTAACTTTTTAGAATTGGCATATTAAATAAAAATGTATATCTATATTATACATTAACACACACTTATAGTTGATATATATATATATTTATGGAATAAATTAATATAATCTTTATTTATATATCATATTTAGTATATGTTTACAATATGTGTATAATAAATCATTAAGTGACTAAAAATATGAAAATATTTTTTTAAGTGGTGCTTGATATTTTTGCTTTTGATTGGAAATTTTTATTTTTAAAAAATCTTAACGAAAGTATATTGTAAATGAACCTTACTTAATAAATATGATTTTCCTTTAAATTGATTTGTCACTTATAGTTTATTTATATCACTAGATATTTCTATATGAAATTAACTCTCCATATTTTGACATGTTTCTTTGTTCTCATTATAAGTTTTCAACTTTCATTTTAATATTAAATCATTATTATTTATGACAATATAATAATTTTGACTTCATTTGATAGATATTTTTATTCAGAAATTAAATATAGTTTAAAAATCATGTTTGATTTTTAGAATTATATCATAAACTAAATTTTAAGTAAAATAAAAGTACCATTTCATTATTCAACAGCTGTGAGAAGCAGAGTGAATTTTCAAAATGAACAGAATCTTTTCTGAAGCTTGGTTTTAAAATCTCAATGAATAATTATTAATATGTGGTAAATCTATCAACTCATGGTTTAAAGTTAAATTTTTTATAGTTCTTTTTATAATATTGATGTATTTTCTAACAGATTGTGTGATACAACATTTTCAAAGATTGTATTTTTTGAGTGACTAATTTTTATGGTAATGTTACACAGAAAAATATAACCTTTTATATTTAAAAATAAAACATTTCTGTAGAAAATAAATATGTAACAAAATATATTTTTAATTTCTAATAATTATTACACAATTACTATACAAAAATAACCATAAACTGTTTAAGAAATCAAGTTTTTTAATCATTTGTATTATTTTGTCAAAGTAATATCACAAAGTTATTGCAAAGTCCATGACCACCAAGAATACAATGAGTGTTCATCATTGTGAATTTATTGTACTTTGAAATTTCTGCTTTTTTGATTATCATTGCAGCTTCAGAATTTTTTTGAAATTGAAATATTACATAAAAAATAGGTGAATTTTAAAGTTTGATAAGAAAAGTTAGCAAAATCTCTCAACAGATAGTGGTAAAGTTGCAAATTCAATTTTTTGACTTTTGAACTAATAAAATATCAATGTATAAAATATACAGGTTAATATATATTCATGTATATATCATATTTAGAATGTGTGCATAATTATATATCTATATAATAAAGCACTAATTAAGTAAAAAATATAAAGCCATTTTGTTGTTGAAGTGTTTGTTATTTTTTTTTATTTGAAAAAATCTTTAAAAACTGCTTAATAAAATTATATTGATAACTAACTTTGTTATTCTAACTTAATTGGAGTCTACAACTGAAACCATAAAAAGTCACATGCATTACTTAAAAACTTATTGAAGTTCCAAGCACATTTTCTAAATTTGATTTCAAAATCTTCAAATTTTTTCCATCCAGTGTTGCATATGTAAGAAATTAGATCACTTGTCTTAACATATTATAGTGCCCTATCACTTTCTTTGGTGGTGATTTAAAAAAATAACAAATTTGAACAAATTATATTGAATTTAAATCTATTAAATCTTGATTTTAAAATGGTATAATTTTAAATTAAAACTCTCAAAAAATCTTATTCTATCCTCTCATAAGCCTTGTTTAAAATATTTTAAAATTCAAAAAATGAATTGTAAATTTGACATCAAAATATTCAAAATTTCCCACCCACTGTTCCAGATCTAACAAAAACTATGTCACTTATCTAAAATTTTATAGTCCTATATTGCTTTGACTAGTATTTCTTATATACAAAATTTGAACCAATTCTATTGTTTTTAAGATTTTATTCTAACTTAAATTTTAAAAATATATACAATAGTTTACAAACAAGCATACAAAACAACAAATAGATATTGCACTTAAAAAAAAAAAAACATTAAAAAATCCAGTGAACTGAAATCATATACAGTAAATAAAAAATGTGTGCACATTAACATTTTTTTTCCAAATTGCCATTTTTATTTATTTTCTGTAGCAGTTAACAGATAAAATAGTCTTTAATAAATAGATCACTGCAATGCAAAGTCCATTTCAATTGCTCTCTAAAAACGAATAGTGAAAAAGAAAATACCAAGCTTGTCATATCTCAATAGTAAAATATTTGTTTTTAGACTAATTTCTCAATAGTAAAATATTTATTTTTAGACTAATTTCTGCTGAACTCCAGGATTTCCTAGGATTCCCCATACATATGTCTTAAACATCTGTGTCAAAACATCTTCAAAACTCACTTCTTATATCTACAACCCAAATTGTTCAGACATTATCCAAAGTATATCTTTCATTGCAGGGAAAAGTTGCTCTTCTTAATATGAAGGTTATATCCAAAATTGCTTACTACCTCCCTGTAATGACTATAACAAAATCTTTCATCAGAAAAATAAATAATCAATGTTCTAGATTATTTTGGAAAGAAAACAAACTCCATTAGCATGACAAGAATGCAACTCCAATGCAAGGTAAATGGCATGTCATTGCATTCAATCCTCTCTTTAAATTATCAAAAATCCCACACACTGATACATAACCTAATATTAAAACATGGCACCATAATCACATCTGAAACAGTACAACCGACAGACCACCATCAAAAAATATGGTGGCTTGATAAATATTCCAATATCTCAAATGACATCAAAACATCTCCGACAAAACCTTTACCTTCAAAATCACCATCTGGGAAGCACATCTAATATTAAATCCAATTATCAACAATATAAAACCCACAATAGGAATCAACAATCACAGAATCACCTCCTTATTCAAATTTTTAAAGCTAGAGCCCAAATTTCTAAATTTCTTGATTAAAGTCAATCTAGGTGTCATACATACCAACTATTTTTTACATTACAAAAGATTTCTAAACAAAGTGGATCCTATATGTTCAATTTGCAAAACACAAGAAGAAACCTTTGACCACATAATAAACTCATGTACTGGTGTTACAAACATCAGGATGCTCACTTTTCACAATTCAAAGATTGACTATTATAAAATACTTTCAATAAAAGACTCCATCCAGAATAGACATTTTCCAATTATTAGACTATCTATTTTTCTGTCTCACACCATCTGGAGTGTTCGATGCAAGACAGTTTTCATATCTCCATCTCCTAATCTGGAGCTCACATTTATCAACCTCATCAACAAAATTAGAAATAGACTTAATACTCTCATCAAAATTTCTATATGACGAAACCTGAAAATTATTCCAAATACCAAAACCATCCAAAACATAACAAGTTACAGATCAAATTGATTTATAAACCTCATCACCAAAAGACTCATCACTCATAACTATTGACCTTTAAAACAATATGTACCTAAATACCTAATACATAATATACAATGTAATTCATTAATAAAATTGTTTTGAAACTAAATGAGTAGTTTTAGCTATAGCTAATAATCTGCAAGTAAAATCCTAAGACTGGGTGGAATATGAAAAATATTTCAAAATCTTATCTATCCTGATTTTAAACCTCATGACATGAACATGATAGGTGTATATATTATATCTGCACTCACCATAAGATCTTCTAAATGGTCAAATGTATTTTTATCCTGAAGATTTATAAAATCTAAAGGAAGGGTATTTCAAATATTTTTTTAATAGATTATTTTGTGATATCAATTTCAAAAGAAGATAAAGCATAAAATAATAGAATATAATTTTAATGTTTTTTGAATAGTACAAATAATTTTTCGAATTTATGTAGTAATTACTGCATATTTTAGATGTCCAAAAGGTCTTCATTTTTCAAACTTGATTGTTCCAAATGTAAAAGTCTGAGGATTGGTTTTATAACCAATGAGGAAAAAACAATTCCATATTAATATTGTTAATAATGCTTGACTGATATTATTATTCTAAATATTGTCAGTAACCTACAAATGGCAATATATGAAAAATTATATTTTGCTAGACTATATATATTTATTTAAAGTTATGTATTATGGAATTAAAAGATAATGCTCATTTTTTCTTTTTGCATTAATTTAAAAAATTAAAAAATACCAAAAGATTATGTTACTGTCAAAACTATAGTTTTCACAATTGTGTATTAGCAAGAGTGTGATACAAATTCTTTTGAGCATGGTCATGAAATTTTTTCTATATTATACATGATGTAAGTTGAAATAGAAAATAAATTTATACATGTTAGTTTAGAACAATAATTTGGTGGATAGGTAAATCAGTCATGGGTGAGAAGTGATAATATTGTATGATTTTATCTTGAAAGAGTCTCATATACTTTGAAATGTGAATGGGTAGAAATTTAACTAAATTGTAGGGTTCACCATGTAAAGCATAGTAGAAAAAAATATTATTAATTTCATTTGATATAAGATATTGAGTTGAGGAATAAAGTTATGTTCTTTTCTTTCTAAAATAAAGTAATACATATAAGTTAGGACAGAGGAAAGAAGTTAATTAAGTTTTTGTCACATCAAAAACTGATCAAATTGAATCTATAATGGTAATGTTGCAGATATTAAGGTCAAGGAAAATCAAGAAAGGTTGGGAAAGAGTTAAGAAAGATCATCAAAAAATTTAATGAACAATGAAAATCAGGAAAAATAATCCAAAGATCTTATGCATAAGACTGATGAAAATCAAGAAAACTGTGACAAAAATTAAATGGAAATGAAGCAAGTCCAGAAAATGATAGTAATGGAAATTGAAGAGGGTCAATATGAGTCCCAGAATATACTAAGATAAGAAATTGAATAGGTGCATACAAATTTTATAAAATAAGAATGGGACATGAGCAAATAAATGATATAAAAGTTAAGTTTAAAGAATTAGAGATTAAAATGGAAGAAAATCAAAATCAAATGCAAATAGAGATCAGTAAGTTATAAGAATATAGAAAAAGTATGAAATTGGACACAAAAGATAGAAACTAAGACAGAAAAGTATAGATTGGAATGTCAGGATAAAAGTAGAGTCATAGAAACTAAATGAAATAAGTATCAACAAATTAATGATAAAGAGTTAGAGAAGGTACAGTATAGACAGGTTCAAGAGATCCAAAGTTTGGAAACTTAGAGTGGGGCCATTCATATTATGATATTAGCTTAGATGTGATGCAATATAAAACAAATGACCAGGTTTCTTTCAAAAGTAATTCCATCACAAGCTTAAATAGTGGTGATATATGCAAGATTTTATCATTAGAAGTAAAATCTTTAAAATCTGAATGGTTTTATCACTTGATTTGTGAGATTGCAATTTGGGGAATGTAGTTTATGATAAGGCTACAATCAAATGCATGAATTGTTATGGCTATTGTAGTAAATATTTAGTTTATAGTAATGACTATATTCATGAGTTTATTTGGTATGAAGAGTCTATGAGCTACTCATATAATGTTTAGCTGGTTATAATATTGTTATGCAAATTGTATAGAATTGTTTTTTATTAAGTATGGGAATATGTGATGTGAACTTGTTATCATCTATAGTTCTCTTTATAGATTTATTAATTTGAGATAAATGTGTGTGGCTGGTTGATTAAATTTAAAAATAAAATCTTTTTATTAAGTTATAATACATGATAACAATCCTCATTAAGATTAGAAGAGAGATAATTAATGATTTATGAGCTAGTGTTTTTTTAAAAAAAGGATCATTATTTTTTGTGTTACCAATGGGACAAACAAATTCAGCAAGAAGAATACATACTTTCTTTTGCATAAATAGATTCTGGACTTACAGCAAGGAAATATGTACTGTGAGCAGAAAAAACACTTAGAGATGGAAAACACAGATTGCTCTTTATTTGATGTTTTTATGATTAAAACAGAATGAATATCAACAAATGTTATGCTAACTGGCATGAAATTATAAAACTATCACATTTACCATGGATTGTAATATTGACAAAAAGAATTGTTGAATATCATTTAATGATTGAAATGTTTATGGAGCCTGACATTTGTGTTTATTATCATTGATGTGCCAAAAAAGATGTGGCAGGATAATGGAATCTAAGTTGAAGTTATATATATGCTGAATTTGGTAACAGATGCTAAAAATAAAAATAAAACTTCTAAATTATTTCCAGATAAATTTGACTCAATAAAATATTTATCAGAATTTTTTTTTATTAATAATCTTATTTAATGCAATCTTATTATTCAATACATATAAAAACATAATGTTAATTTTTTATTATATATATATTTTTTGATTATGTGAGAAAGAATTTATAATTAAACCCTTACTGTATGCATTAATAATTTTAATCATAGATCATGTCTACTAATTGCATTCTGGCAAGTTAATTATGATTGTGCATTATTGCAGTTGATTAAGTAGAACTATATTCTTTGTCTTAGCCATCTTAATGAGTTGATGTTTACTTCAATAAATTTATATTATTATTAACTTACTTTGATTTACCTATTCATAAATTATTATAACTATTTTATTACATGATTTATTTACAATTAAAATATTTAATTGTATATCTCATACAATATTTCAATAGCAGGTAAAATATTATTATTATTATGAATCCCTTGACCCCTTACAAATTTTATGAATTCATTACAGATGTAAATCTAAATGATCACACACATTTTTATGATCAATTTATTTATTTGTAATATTTCTTTTGCTTGGCATAATTGTAGAAAAGTACTTGATTCATAATTTTATTATATTTGGTTATCCAAATCTATGAGGCACTTTCAGGTTTGCTAGCCCTGCTCAGTGATGTTTTTTATTATATTTATGATTACCCAAATTTACAAGCTATTCAGTGAATAGTTAATTTTATACATATTGTTGTTGGTTGGTTTTCACTTACTATATTATTTATTATTGTTAATAATCAGTATTTTATTATCCATTACATTTTTAGTTTGCTCATAACCTGTGTGGGCATTTGTAGTTTAGGCAACTTTTCATCCAATATTTTGTTAATTGTCTGTTCTATTTTTGTCTTGTCCAACAGGGAAATATTGCTATTTATGAGACAATATTTTGCTTCCTTGGCATTGTTTTTATATTTTAAATATTTTCCATTACAATATATATGTATAGAAACTAAAAATGTATAAAACTAATTTATAACAGTAATACAATGGTGTCTTCTAGAATGAATATAAGTAGGCACTAGAATCTTGTTTGCTTTAGCAATCATCATGCATTGAAATATATGTATGTATGAAAAATCTGTTCCAAGCTTAAATCTGGAACAAAATTACCATCCAATACAATCACTTAGATAGAAAAAATGTAATTCAAAATCAAAAATATCTTAATGTATTTATTATAAATCAGAATGATAGAAAGTTTTTATTTGAAAATTATACTATAATTTGATAAATTCAAAAATATAAAAGGATAATTAAAATTTATTTATTTATCTTTTTTATACCATACACTTAAATTTAACAAGCATATGCAATCTTTGGAGTAAAAATTATAATTGAACTTTTCATAAGTCTAACATAAAAAATATTATGCACATGAAAAATAAACAATCTTTCTTAATGCTTAAGTTTAAAGCAGGAAAAATATCATGCACACATGTGTAAGTAGTTTGACTAATAGTATGATCTATATTCTTTATGAGCATTACAGTTTCTTGATTTTATTATAAAAAACGGTTTGTTGTAGCATACACTGTAGCTTATCCTTCCTACTCTACTAAAATAATATTTCAAAACTATAATTACTGTGACTTAATAAATATGAAAAGAAGAATGAATACTGTATTTATGGTACTGCAGCCAAGTGAGAACATCTACTACTTGTTACCCTCTTTATACAATTTATTTTAACATCTCGTTAACTTTAATGTTCTATCCATATATTAAATATATATATGCTATATTTTTATTTATCCTAGTGTAATGTAATATATAAAATTTATTTGCTGTAATATACATGAATATAATTTAATATATTGTACTGTTAATATTGACTTTTATTTTTAAGACATTAGAGTGTAAAAGTTATAGTTTTGTAATGGTTAGTAGATAATGATAATTATTATTTCAGATTTATGCTCTTATTTTATTCAATTTCAGTGAGAGATCTATTGTAGAATTATTTGCTTGGAAATGTAGTTTAATTGGCAGAATTAAGAATGTCAAAAACTCACTGCTGGACATGCATTTGAATACATCACAGTATATTTATATGTGATTATGAGCATGATGTGTTGGAATTATGCCATTGTGATACTTCTTGTATGAATACATCCATATATATTTACATAATTGAAGATGTACGTCAATTATGTCTTTCTATATATACTTAATATTTAAAACAGCATTATGCTGTTGCACATGCTCTTTGAAGATCTTAACTATAAATGAACGAATACTAACACTCAACTACATGATAAAGTCTGGAAAAGACAGAATGGCTTAAATAGATTTTCATTTAAATCTATTTAAGTTTATAAACAAAGTATAAGTCTAAAATATACATCAAATATTGTTTCCTATTTAATTTAATAATATGAAATGTTGGTTTTTATTTGGGGGGGGGAGGTGGTGGTGGTTAAAATGTTTAATTTTATATATAATTTACATATACACAAAAGCAGAGCTTATTATTATTTTTAATATTAAAAATGTTTTATTTCAATTGGATTTCTTTTGTGATATTTAAATTAATACAATTGGATGGAAAGTATAAATTATGTATGATTGTAAAAATTAATGCTGCATCTAACATAAACTATGAATTATGTGTAATTTTAAAAATTAATTTACTGATAGTTTATTATACAAGAGAATAGTAAGTTTTAATAAATTTCATGAAAATATAATGACGCATAACTATATATATATTCTGAAAACAACCCCCTTTTGTTTAAAGAAAGAAAAGATAAATTGTGAAGTAAAAATGAGGAGGAAGATTTTTTTTTAAAAAGTGTTGATTTTATAAACTGAAAAACACATTATTCAGAAATAATATATATCACTATTTTATAAATGAATGTTACAATACTGACATATATATATTTAAATTTAAAAAAAAAAAAATATTCCCAGTTTTTTAAAATCTAGATTCTACTTTTGTGTACAGCTGTTTCACTATATCTGTCTTCTCACAATCTGCAGTTTTTGTAACCTTGTGGCTTGAAAAAAAGATTAAATAATGATAGGATACATAAATAATGAAGTGGATATTCATGTGATTATAATCACTTATTATGTTATAGCAGGCAGAGATGGGGGGATGGGGGTGGCGTGTAATACAACGTAGGGCAAGGGAAGAATTAAAGCCATTGAATACTTAGTAAAAATATATGTTCTACAAAACATAACTCATAATACTAACAAATAGGATGTGCTATGTTGAGTATATGTGTATGTGTGTATAATATTTGCTATTTATATATATATATTGGTTTAGCATGAAATACGTATATTGGTGATTATTTATCTTTTCAGCATATATGTGCTTGAGTGTATCAGTGATATTAGATAGAGTGGAGAGTGATGGGTCATCTGAAAGTCTGTGCTCATATACCCTATATTACATATATATTAATAATAACTTATATATTGTAAGGATTCTAATATAGGGTATATGAGCACAGACTTTCACATGACCCACCACTCTCCATTCTATCTAATAACACAGATACACTCAAGCACATATATGCTGAAAAGATAAATAATCACCAATATATGTAGTTCATGCAAAACCAGCAATCATCAGTTGGTCCAGATTATCATCTCCCACACATATATACTATAAGTGCTCAAATATATATTAAGATAGACAATCTTCATACTTTAATGGACTCAGGATGGCCTTCGAGCTTTCCATCATCAGATTTTCAATTGGATGGACAGTTGAAGATTTGGAGTGTGTAGTAGATTGGAGCCAGTCCATTAAAGTATGAAGATTGTCTATCTTAATATATATCTGAGCACTTATAGTATATATGTGTGGGAGATGATAATCTGGACCAACTGATGATTGCTGGTTTAGCATGAAATACGTATATTGGTGATTATTTTTCTTTTCAGCATATATGTGCTTGAGTGTATCAGAGTTATTAGATAGAGTGGAGAGTGGTGGGTCATGTGAAAGTCTGTGCTCATATACCCTATATTACATATTTAGACACATGGTATATATTAAGCCTGTGTTTCAGTTATTGTAAGGATTCTTTAAAATATTATATTAGATAATTTTTAATATCTTGAAAAATAATTTCCAGTTTAATTATTAAAAAAGTTAATATGATGTGTAATTAATGTTTTAAATTTTATAAAACACTTATACAGAATATTTGTTAATTTTGGAATGCATGTTGACCATGTGTTAGGATTGATATTATTTTAAAAAGAAGTTAATTTAAAGCAGTGTCTCTGAGGAATTCAATAGTTTGGCATGTTCTAAATTTTTTTAGAATGAAGTGCATTATCTGCAGTATTCTGAAATCATGATATCTAAAATTTTAAGTATTAACAAATAACTATGACAAAATCAGCTTCATTACCAATGCTAAAATCTATGGTAGGCTAAATTTACAAGATCCTTCATAGAATCAGGAACCAGCTTCATACAGGAAATCTTCAAAATGTTTAATGAAATATCATGGATTGCCTCCCTCCACAACAACTTAATAAATAAAACAAAGGCTTACATTTCAAAAAGATTGTCAACATTAAATGTCATATATAAAGAATTGAGTAAAAAATATTTTGCAAGCTGAACTCTGAAACAAATAATTACAGAATACATTATATTCCCGACTATGAACTTGTTTTAATTTATTGACATATTCATTGGTGTCTAAGTCCTTCATAAACTAATATAAATTGTTAAATTGCAAATTAACTTTTAGTACAAACAGTATTATACATTGGTTATTGTTATTTTATGCACTTTAAAGTATTATATAAGTGATATATATTTTGTAGTAATAAGTTAATAATTAATCTTTTAAATTTGATAAGTTCAAACAATATACTAGTTTTATTTTGAGATAATGAAGGCTTCACATAGGTTTATTAATAGTTGAGACTATTATAAGAATAAACTATTTGTTTGTTAAATTTATGACATTATCAAAACTCAAGACAAAATAATATAAACAATTCTAACTTAAATGACAACAATCTTACATAAATTCATAATAAAACAAGAGTGGATAAGCAATTAAGATTATTAAACATTATGGTTGAGCTGAAATTGAATAAATTTTTGAAATTCATTTATGTTTGTTAAATGATTAAAGGTTTAATGTTTGCTATACTTCTGTGGAATTCATCATACAATAATGTACTTTTGCAATTTAAATAATTCAAATTTATAGGTTTTTCTATTGTTTATTTATAGAAATGAAGAGCTTGAGATGTGTGGGTATTTAATACTATTTTCGATATATATTTAATATTAATAATAGGCATGAATATTTTAATTTTTGAAAGTTTTCAATAAGGATTCTGTTGATAATTGTGTTTTATATTGCTATGTTTTCAGTATAGATGCAGATCTGATATTCCCATTCTTATTTTAATTAAATATAAATGCAGATATCATATTTCTGCTCTTATCCTAAATAAATATAGATATCAGTGTGTTTTTCCTGATCTTATATTAAAAAATGATATACATTGCCCACTGTTTGTATTATTGATATATTTCCATACATTGCAGAGGAAGTTTGATGTACGATAATTAGTTTGTTACATATTGTAGTGTGTATTGATATAATGATGTTTTATGGAAATATATATTTATGCATTCAAATGAATTGAGATATATTTATAGATATTTATCAGTGTTATGACTCATTGACGATGAGAATCCAAATCACATCATCCTGATCATCTTTTATGTAATTTTTTTTTTTTCATACAGACCCCTCTTTGCCTCTTCATAGAGAACTGAATGTTTTGTAGGGTAACAAGTTATAAAATTATTGTTGATGATAAAGTAGTTATGATTGCATATAATATATAATATTACAAGATACTGTGTATGTATAATTCAGAACTTCATGCATATTAGGGTCATTGTTTTTGCACTTGCCTAAAAATCTATAATTGTTATTTAAATGCATTTTAACTATGTGAAATTGTATACATTTATGTGTATATTATATATGTAAATACTAATATTATAAAAAATAGGAAATTTAACAAGCAACATTATTAAGATATATAAATAAACTTATTTAAGAAAAAGTCATTCATTCAATGTTAGTTATCCGTATTGAGAAAAGCTTTTTTAAAGTTTGTTTTATTTTATGTGCTTAGCTGACTTTTGACTAAAGCTTTTCTCAATATGGTTATCATATATTTATACTTAAAATAAATAATATGTTCTTTATACTTCTACTTCACAACAAGTAATGGGTTAAGATGTGCAATAATATGTGGCTGAAGAGAAGTTTATTGTTTATAATTGAAATATCAAAATAATACTGAGCACTTTCGAGTTACACTACTCTCATAATCATTGTTGGGTTCAGTTATAACTGAACTCAACTATGAATATGATAATAGTGTAACTCTTGAAGACACTCAATATTATTTTGATATTTCAGTTATAAACTATAAATTTCTTTTCTACAACTGAATCCAGCTTTGATTGTGAGAGTAGTGTAAATTGCAAAAGTACTAGCATTATTTTGATATTTCAAATACAAAGAATAAACTTCTTTTCAGCTGCATATAACTAAACCCAGCTATGATTATGAGAGTAGTGTAACTCTCGAATGTGCTCAGCATTATTTTGATATTTAAATTATAAAGAATAAACCTCTCTTCAGTTACATATTAGGACACATTCTTAACCAATTAAAATAAATGTATATTAAGTTTACTTATAATAAATATCAGTATATTTTATTTTTCATTTCATTATAATGCATAATAAATATATATATATAATTGTATTCAAAAATTTATCTGCCACTTGAGCAGTTGATTATTTCTTGGTCTTATTTAATTGCATATTCATAAGTTGGTTGCTTTCTCCTGATTTATTCTATTTTATTTGATTTTCTAACTGCATTATTTTTTGTTAATTTTTTTTTACTTTTCACTTAAATTGTATCATGTATCTGTGTGTATATATGTATTAAAAACCTGTATTATATAAGTTTTGCTTATGAAGGCTCAAAACAAAATGCTATAGTACTTTAATGAAAATATCATGTTTAAATGCCTGAAAATGTTACTTTTTTAGTGCCGCATATAATCGGTATTAAATAATTAATATGGTAGAAAAAAATATTGACAAAATTATCAGAAATATATATGAATATATATATTCAAGTTTTTTATTTTGTTTGTATCAGTACATACCTTCTCTCAATTCAATCATATTTCAGTTATTCATTAGTTCAAAATGAGATCGCTCTCTCACCATTGATAAATCAATTCTCACTCATCAGAGAACTTGAGGCATCAAAACCTTAATCTTCATGCCGGATGTCAACAACTCATATTTTGTCTATTGCAGTACCCTCACACATGGTAGAGATTGATATTTATTCAGTTTCAGTACCTTGTGGAAAAGAAAATAATTATTGCACTACAGAGTTATTTTTCCTATTTTTTTTTCAGTGTATTCTTATCTCAACTACACTGTATCATAACCATTCACTAGCACAGAAATCGAGGCATCTTCCTATTTGCTGAACATCTCTCACACATCTGGCGAGCAACAGACTTCAAACATTTGAATCTCCATTATATGTTGTCAACCGAATATTTTTATATTATGCCATCCCCACACAATATATATATATATATATATATATATATATATATATATATATATATATATATATAAATATAAAGAACTGTAAAACATTTTTTAGAAATTTAGCTAATATTGGGTATATGTGTAAAGATCAATAATTTTTATTTATTTCTTTGATTTTAATATTGTATTTGTATATCCAAATTTTAGTTTAAATTTAATTTGATATTCAATACCAAAATGAGTTTGTAGATCTATACAGAGTTTGATTTTAAATAGAACATTTGAAATGATGAGGATAAATAACTGATGAACCTACTCAGGTGAAAATTTTAATCATTCATGTGATCTTTTAGACTGATTTGATTTTTAAAAGTATTTGACAGCATTTAACTTTGCTTTTCTAAGTATAATACTTCATCAATTTATATATATATATATATTATAGGGATTTTGAACACAGACTTTCAAGCTCCCTTCAGCTTACCACTCTATCTCATATAACAGATACACATGACTACACATATAATATAAAGATAAATTGTCTTCAATGTACATATTTCATGCTGAAACAGCATTCATCAGTTGGTCCAAATCATTATCTCCTACACACACATATATAATCAGTGCTCAGTTTGTATTAAGATAGCAAATTTTCGACCTTTAATGGACAGGTTTTAATCTAACCCATCCTGCAACTCCTCAGCTCTCCATATCATTGAAAATCTGTTGATTGTAAGCCAAAATCCCTTGCTAATGCTGAAATTGTTGTCATGCCCATGTCAACCTTAAGTCATTCTGACCCTTCACATATAGGTTCTTGTTTGTTCAAATACATTGAAGAGGGATGGGCAGGATATAGGCTGAATCTGTAATGATTTTGAAATAAAAGCATAATTCATATACCTTGAGTTTAAATGTAATATAGGGGATTGGAACACAGACTTTCAAGTTTCCTTCAGCTATCCATTCTATCTCATATGACTGGTGCACATGCCATCAAACATGTGATAAAGGTAAATAATCTCCAATATATGTATTTTGTGCTGAACCAGCATTCATCAGTTGATCCCAATCATCATCTCCCACACATATATAGTGCTTGATTGATATTAATATAGAAAATCTTCAAACTTGAATGGACAGGCTTCACTCTACTCCATCCACCATGTCTTCAGCCATTTATACCATTGGAAATCTGATGATGGTATGCCAAAATCCCTTGTTAATGTTGATATTATTGTCATGCCATGTTAACTTTAAATCACTCTTGCCCTTTATTCAATACACTGAAGTGAGATTGGCAGCATACAGCCTGAATCTTGTTTTTTTATATGAGGATTCACAATAGCAGTCATTATCAATTGGTACCCACTATTTTGATTTGCAATTAATTATTCATTATAACAATCATAAAAAATAATATACTTTTAAATTTTTGGTGGTTGTTTTGTAACACTGATGATGTCATGAAATATTAAAATCATCCAAAAGCAAAATACCGTACTATAGTGACTTTCATGCTGAAATTGTAAAACATATTTTATTCATGAAACACAACGTTATAATGCTGCATTATTTTGACTATAAGCTTAAAATATGATTACTGAATGTGCAGTATTTTATATAATTTTCATCCAGTAATTTTACAAGACAATTAGTACTTCATTAATAACATATCCAAAGTAATGGTTTTCATTGTTAATGACTACAAAAGCAAAAAAATAAATAAAAAGATTCATTCAATACATGAATGTCTATCAACATAGTACTGTAAAAAATAGCAAAATTCTTCAGCATAAAATTAAAAATGTACAGTACTGTACATTTATTAGCTAAAATATTCAGTCAATTAACTTTGAATTCTTTTTTTTTTTTTTTTAACAAATCGAAAGTGCTACCATTGCTAATCTAAAATAGTTTCAGTAAAAAAAAGGAGCTAAGAGGGTCAACGGTTTTAAATTTATACAATTAAAAATTGTCAAATGTAAATTAAAAATAACATTTATTCTACTTTCTTGATTTTAAATCATCTCGTAATTCTTTTCAGATATCCAAAACAATTGAGATAGTATTGCGCAAGTAAAAAAAGGCTGTACCGTGACAAAAAATATAAATTTCATTCTGTATAAAACTAAAAATAATTTTTGGTCATATATACTGTCAATATTAAATTTTAATTTGTGTTAAGTATAAATTTTAGCTACAATTTCAGGCAATCACGTTTGGATTAAAATCTATTATGCTAATGTCAATCAAATTGAAACTGCTATCCATAGTATTTGAATTGTATTATGGGGGTGAGGATGATTTTATGCAATTAATAATAAATCGTGTGTGATGAAAACGCAATGCAAATGAAGTGAATAAGATTAATGTCTTTAATTTTTATTTAAATAGCATATAAGTGTATGATCAAAACGTATTATGCTATTTGACAAATTGTTAAGCCATTGCAAAAAAATGGCTACCAAACTTGATAAAATAGTGATATATCATGCCAAAAAGCCCACTACAGCTTTCACATTTGTTTATATAGAGCAGCTATGTACACATTGTAACAATATGCAAACTCAAAATGCATTAAATTTTTTTTTACCTTTTTTTCAATATACTGATTTATTTTTTTAAAAGTTGACTGTGATTAAGTTTTTATAATGTATTGTATGTATTTTGTGGATTAAAATGGGAAACTAAAGGAGTGAAAGTAAATGGAGATTATTTAAGTCATTTAGATTTCGCAGATGATGTAGTTGTTTTTGCAAAATGCTTCCGAGCTGCAGGAAATGTTGCAGGAGTTATCAGATGAAAGTAGGAAAGTAGGACTAAAGATAAATGTTAAAAAGACTAAAGTAATGTTTAATCGATTTGCTCAAAATATGAAAATAAAGATTGATTATGATGAATTAGAAGAAGTTTAGAGTTACAAATACCTTGGTCAGATTATTAATACAGATGGAAACATAATAGAGGAAATTAATCATAGAATTAAACTTGGTTGGAGTGCTTTTGGTAGAAATAACTTGATATTAAAAGGAAATATGCCTATGTGTTTGAAAAGAAAGGTTTTTAACAAATGTGTTTTACCAGTTCTTACTTATGGATCTGAGACTTGGACACTTAATAGAAGATCAATACAGAGACTTCAGACCACTCAAAGAAGTATGGAGAGATGTATGTTGGGAGTAACAATAAGAGATCGAAAACGCAATGTATGGGTAAGAGAACAAACAGGTGTTACTGACTTCATTGAAAAAATTAAAAGATTGAAGTGGAATTGGGCTGGACATATTGCTAGAAGAGATGATAATAGATGGACAATTGAAATTTTAAACTGGATTCCAAGAGATTGTAAAAGACCCAGAAGGAGACCACATGTAAGATGGATGGATGAAATAAGAAAATGTGTAGGGGTGATGTGGAGAAGAGAATCTAAAGATCGGAGAAGATGGATTAAACTTGGAGAGACCTTCATCCTGCAGTGGATTGATAATGGTTGATAATGATGATGATGATGATATTACACTAATGATAAATAGCAGGTCTTTATGGTCAATCAATTAAATGTTTTTTTTTTTTTAAATGTAATAATTTCACATAAGTAATATAGTATACTGTGTAATACAAATTTTAAAAATATAAAACTTCAATTATAAGGTTAATGGAAAATAGTTCTTCAGAAGAATACAAAAAAATTGTCAAATGCTAGTGTAGTTTCACTTTCTCAGTCTACTTTGTTGTACTTTTTGGACAGTCAAAACATTTTTTTTTTTCTACAATATTACATTTTTTTTATTTAGAAATTCTATTTAGTCAGGTAACAACTAATATGATCATGGAAAAATCAAGAAAATCTTTTGAGCTTGGAAACCAAACTGGATAATAATGATTTGGTGAATGGATTACATGAAGTAACAACTTTAAGCTACATATTTTTTTTTAAAGTTGCATTATCATACCTAAATACATATTTTAAGTGAATACCTGCATAATACAACACTGTTGATCCACATTAAGGGTTTTTAAAATTTTTATATATACTGTACTTGATAAATTATATTTTTTTATGTAATATTCTCTTTTTTTATGTAATATTCCCAATTTATAATTGAAGTAACTGGCCAATTTTTTCCCATAAATGCTTATTCTGTATATGATATTCTTACTTAAAGATGAGTTTTGGGAGACCAGTTGCCTTCACTAAGTGAGGTAAATGTGTGCAAGTATAATTTATAAACTTGAAGTTTAAATGTAGTATGGGAGATTTTGAACACAGACTTTCAAGTATGGGAGATTTTGAACACAAACTTTCAAGCTCTCTTTAGCTATCCACTATATTTCATATAACCAATACACATGGCTACACATGATAAAAAATAAATAATCTCCAATATATGTGTTTTGTGTTGTACCAGCATTTATCAGTTGATCAGATCATGATTTGCCATATATATAATCAGTGCTCACTTTATATTAAAATAAAAAATCTTCAAACTTTAAAGGACAGGCTTCAATCTACTTCACCCTCCAACTCTTCAGCCATCCATACCATTGAAAATCTTATGATGGTATCCCCAAATTCCTTGTTATTGCCAATAGTCTGTGTATTTGAATGGACAAGGTCTTATATATGAGGGGTCTGAGTGTTTTAAGGTCAACATGGGCATGATAATAATATCAACCGTAACAAGGGATTTGGGCATGATACCATCATGAGATTTTTAATGGTATGGATAGTTGAAGAGTTAGAGAGTAGCGCGTATTGAAGCCTATTGTTTAAAGTTTGAAGATTTTCTATCTTAATATAAAGCAAGCTATAACTATATATATATTGTACCAGTCGAAAAACCCACCAAAAAAACTGCAAGTCGGATCCAAACTCAGCTGGTTCAAACTGAATTCAAACCCAACTCACCAGCTCAGATTAGTAGAAATCTAAATCGATGGCACAGTGCTATGCGCCAAGAAACTAGCTCAATGGTTGGTGAGGATTAGAGACCCCTGAACTGACACTAATATCTGATAATAAACTGACTAAAATAATTTTAAATCGAATCATATGTATATGTTCGGGTTGCCAACACAGACAGTGAGTATTAACATTAAAATAATCATAAAAGAATTAAGAACTAAGAAACCAAGTGTGTTTAGAAAATATTTAATAATAATAATTTGTTTTGTTTGAATTTTAAATGAAGATTAAATTAATTAATTCTAGTCCTTAAACAAAGTTTATAATTATAATACGAGTGGCGGTCCTTATTATATGCCAATGAATATTATGCAATATTTGAAAGTCTATGTCTATGCTCCCAACAAGAAATAAAAGGCAGATAAAGGTATTCATTAGTAAAGGGAATTATTACTCTAATTTTATTATGACAGAATGTGAGATTTATTTTCACATTTGCAAATTCATTCATGAAGAGCAAGATACATATTTTAGGGCATAACTTTAATCTTTATTGGAAAACTTATTCTGAGTTATCACGGATAATTTGTTCGACTTTAATTGAAATCACTTTATCATGAATTACGAGCATCAGAGCGGGCTTTACTGGAACAGAGAGGTAACGGTGC
This sequence comes from Epiperipatus broadwayi, assembly GCA_028023455.1. Taxonomy (NCBI): domain Eukaryota; kingdom Metazoa; phylum Onychophora; class Udeonychophora; order Euonychophora; family Peripatidae; genus Epiperipatus; species Epiperipatus broadwayi. Next base: position 864,207 of record JAQFVV010006222.1, on the reverse strand, counting down.
TGACGAATTATGAGCTATAAAATGAAATTGAAAGATAATAGCTAGTCGATAATCGAAGTCCTATGGCGGCTTGCATCTGACAAGTCTTATGCCCTTTGACTAATATGAACAGGAGAGGAAGTGCTTTCTTCCTCAATAATTTAAAACAACAGAAATATGATCACTGACCAGCCTAATGGACCGGAAGATTGCCCTACGTCAGCAACATTTGAAGATGATGACTTGATAGTCATCGTTTGAATACTAAAACCCATATGGAATGCTCTACATGATGACTTGATCAATTAATTAAAGTCAAACAAGCTTTTAACAAAAACTATTTTAAAGTATTTGTAAATCATATTAATTATGCCCCAATCATCGTGCCCTTCCTGAATCTTAAATAAAATAACAAAGTTGAATTAGAATATATTTATTCGATTCTTTTATCGGCCTTTTGCAAAAAAAACATTTTAAGATTATATATGAATAAATAAGTAAATATTAGTGAAACTTGAAAATAGCGGTGGCATAGATTAGAGACGGAGCTAATAATTTATTATTAGCTAATAATAAAATAATCATTTAATAATTTCTTTCGACTCGATGATTGATCGAACTGTATAAATCTAGTTCTAATGGGTGAGAATTAACTATCAGAATTTAATCTTATATTACTTGTATAAGGCAAAGGAAACGAGGGAGATCATCGAGTCGAAGGATTATTGGCATATAATTAAAAATAGCAACATTAATAAATCACACACTAAATATATATAATATAATAAATGAAACACCATAGTAATGAAGGAAAGTTAAACTTAAAGACTAGAGATTGAGAGAATTACTAATTTAAAATAGCATAAATAAAAGGTTTTACACAGAGTATTACATTATAAATGAATGAAAGAGCTCTTAAAGGGAGTGTAAAGTAAAGTTCGGAAACTGGCCAGATGGTTTAGGGTTCCTTATGGAAATATATTACCCATTTCTTCCGGGGCTGGTTCCCTTAGGTTACATGTCCGAGTTGGTAAAACGTAGGCACCATTTGATTGATTACTTGAACAGCATTTTATTTGATTTTGGCAGCCTGATTTGTCCGGAAAGAATTTAGCAGCTCCATTGAAGATTTTCAGGGGACTTCAGGAACCGATAGCCAGATTCCTGATGTTTAGCCCCTTACCATGATCGAAACACTATTTAAAACGCACAGACTTTACTGCACTTCTCTACAACAAAGATGATCTTTTTCCTCCAAACTTTTCAGAGCTATATATCTGTCCTCTGATGCCTTCAGGCTAGCGCTTCTTTCATTATCAATGTTATTAGATTCACTGGTTGTTTTTAGATACATTCCTTCGATAAGGCTTTCAAACTCATTAACTTGAATTCATTTTCTAATTAGAAAATGAATTCTTAAAATCAGAAAATGATTTTAATTAGGAAATCCTTATCTTTTTTTCTAATTAATAAAACTTTAACTATTGTTTTTGGAAAGGGAAAATCTGAAAGCTTATCGAAAGAATGTAGCTTTTAATCATTAAACTTTAACAAATTATTTAAAAATAAAATCAAACATTCCCGATGCAATGAAACTTTTAAACAATTATATATATTTAAATATTTACAAATATATACGCACAATCCACGCAGTTATAATATATAAATTCATGAATAATTCTATCATGAATTTATTAATAGCATTGATTAATTTTAAACTGAAACTAATTAATTTTAGTATGCATTTATAAAATAAGTTTCCTTTATGGAAATTAGCGTGGATTGAACGTATAAAGCCTCATTGCATCGGAAATTTAAAGTTAGTATTATGTGGTTGAAGTGGGCTTATGGCTAGATGTCATGAAGCTAGGATCGAACTCAGATCTGACTGCTTCAATATGTATATAGATATATGTGGGAGAGTATGATCTGGATCAACTGATGAGTGATGGTTCAACATGAAATACATTTATCAGAAGTCATTTATCTTTATCACATGTGTGGTGTCATGTGTATCAGTTATATGGGATAGAATGGATAGCTGAAGGAAGCGTGAAAGTCTGTGCTCAAATCCTCTGTATTACATTTAAACTTTAAGTATATGAATTATGCTTGTATTTCTAAAATATTATATATACTAATGTATACACAGTGTGTGCTATAAATCTATAAAATGATTCAAGAAAAGCTTTTATTCATAGAAGGATCTAAATATGTCTACTCGTATTCTTAGCTTGCTAATTAGCAAAGTATTCAATATTAAATGATGTCATGAGTAAAAAATCTTTACATGTTTTAGTAATGCATTATGCAAATGTATGACATTCCTAATTTCCCTACGTAAAGGAATGTTTTCAATTGGCCAAAGAGATATTAATCTAATGTAGTCTTTTTTGCTGATACTTGTTAATCTGCAAAATGTGCATTAGTCATATGATATAAGATAATATTTTGCATATATTGTTAATTCTTTGGAGGAAAGATTATTAATCCAAATATGTATTACATTCATTAATATTTTTTATGTAATGAAATTATTAAAATTATCTTTTTTAATATTGAAATATCTTCTAGACTTCAACTTTAAATGGAATGATTAGCTTGACAAATTAATTAGAGATCATATATTTAAATCGATATTGCCAAACTTCTTATGGCAAAATTGATTTGTGAAGAGTATTTATGTGAATCAATATATATTTATTGTTAGTATCTAAAAATAAAATAATTTTTTTTATGATTTTGCTTTTTAATTAAAACTAAAGTAAAATATTCAAAAATTATGGAATCCAAAAAGACATTAATTATTAGTAAAAGTGACTACCAATTTATTATTTTTCAATTATTCCCATTCTACCGAAGATTGAAAGTTTGAATGTAATTTCACATCACTCCAGCACTATTCCTCATTTAATCTTTTCATCTCACATATCTTTTCATTGGAGCCCATGTATTTTGTCTGTCAAAGTTTTGTAATATTTAATCTTTTCTTTTTCATATCTCTGACATATTTATTAAGAGGATTTTTTCTCTGTCTTTTTCACATCTATTGTAAACTTGAATTATCAGTGTTTTATCAAATGTTAATGTAGTTAATGCATATCCTTAAACTGATTGCTGGTTTTTATCATGTTAATGAAGACTCTTTTTTCCTATCAAGCTTGGAAATTAAAAAAAAAAGATTTTGACCATAGCTAGCGACCATAGCTAGCCTGATAATTAATATATATCTTTCATCTAGACTTGAACTATATTTTGTCTCGATTCCACTATAACTATAGTCATCTTTCTTTTTTAGCATTTAATGATAATGTCATTATATTAACAAAAGCATTTATTTTCTCTTTGCTCTAATGCCTTCTACTAATGTTATTAAATATTAATATTCTTGGTTAAAGATCAAAGCATGTCTACAATTAGAACTCTGACTACTAAATTATATAATTACTGATCTGACATTAATTTGCATTTAACATTGTAAAAGTCTATTTTAAAATTTTTGTTAAAAGTTTGATAATAAAAATGATTTCCACATGCATGTTCTTTTTAAGTTTTAATCAGCAAGGTCTTATTAAATAAAGGCAAAATGCAGAAACTGCTGGGGAGAGGAGCTTATAGATGGGAGATGAATTATACTATCATCTGGTAACCATTAATAACTAAATTTTATAACAAATGTCTTTCTAGATATCAAATAAAAGAAATACTCTAATTAATGTACTAAATTTTAAGAATCAAATGACATGTTACTATTACATTTATTATTTTTATTTTTGGAGTTCCTGTGTCTGTATTTGTTTATGAATAACTACTAATAGTGATGAAAATAGGAAGTTATAACTGGATTGATGCATACAAATTAATATGGAGTGCATTTTTACAAAAAGAAATGATAAAACATCACTTTTAAAAGATCTGAGATTGAATTTCAAAAAAATAAATAATATATTCATGAATTACTTTGTAAATGTAATTATAATATATGATTGTCTAACTTTTCACTATATATATATATATATATATATATATATATATATATATATATATATATATATATATATTGTAGCCTTTATAATTGGTACAGATAGTTAGCTAGGGTTGGAAAAGTATTTATATTTAAAAAAATAGGTTAATTTCTAGCATATAATTGTGATATTATAGGTAGTAGGGATTCAAACTCAGTAGATAGGAGCTTATAAGGATATATTAGTTTGAAAATCATTTGGAGATTAATTAGATAATATAATGATATAATAAACTGTTTAAAAGATAATCTTAATTTTTATTTATTATATTTTAAAAATACTGAGATAGAATAGCTTAATTGTAGCAGTAAATATTACAGGTTTAAGGTAATTATTTTGTTTTAAACATTTTTTAAGAGATAGTTAATTTAATATTAGTTTAAAATGTGCTGAAAGTATCACGTGATTAGAAGTGATTGTTTGAATATGTAGGCTTACAGAAAGTTATGGAAAGAAAACTTTAATTTTAGCTTGTTAACAAAAATTTGATACACAATAAATTGTAACAAATATTCAGTCTAGAGATAATATTAGAAAAGTAACGAATAAAATTATTATTATTTTATTTAAGTGTAATATTTAATTTTAAGTCAATTTTAGGTTATTAAAATAATAAAAATTGTTTTAATAAAGATATTTATTTTTTTAGATAAAAATATTTTATATTTAAGGTATTAAATAATTTGATAATATTTAATGATGACTCGTAATTTTAAAACTAAATTTTAAAAAATTATATTGATGTTGTAACAAAACATTTTGTTACGCTCTTAAATTTTACGAGATTGCAACGAATGGTGGCTGTTTGAGGGCGCCACTAAACATTTCTGCCTAGACCGTATTATAAATTTTTTTTATTTATAATAACGGTTAATTTATTTACGAACGGTAATCACCAATTGCAAACCTTCAAATTATTTTCTTTTTAATGGACCAAAAGACTACAAAATGAAAGATAAGAATTAATTATAATAACTAAAAAAAAACAAACAGATTGATGCTTAAATATTGTTGAAATATTTATTAACCTCTATTCTATTTGTTGGTTATTCCCTTCCCTCGCATTTGTCAAATCAAACCCTCCTGATCCTTTTTCTTTCTAACCAAGATTTAGCATGTATCGTTCTTTAAGGATCATGCACCATCACTTTACCAATTATACAATATTTTATCAAATATCATGGTATATATCTAGGAGTGAACTCAAGGGCAACTTACTATAAGAGTGCGTTTGTTAAAAATAAATGCACTCAAACCTCCTCTTTCTAATGCTAAATCTTTTACTGGTCCTTAGATCGAGTAAACAATTTTTCTTATCCCTAGCTATACATTATAAGAACAACAATCATAGAAACTAAAGGTAAGTTTAATTAATAGGCTGCAACAAAAAAAAATTAAATACTAAAAAAAACAATATAATGTGGGTTAATTTAAATTAGTAAGTGCATTTACTTAAAGACTATATCCCTCTCTTTCTATTGCTGAAACTTTGAGATATTTTAAGTGAAGGCTTTTCTTTCTTTTTTCTTTTTTTTTAAATCTATTACGCAAATGTCTCTTGAAATTACAACAAAAAAAAGTTTATTTACCCTGATCGATCAGTGTAGATCCTGTGTGGGTGGAAAATTTCACTCTATATTCTCCGTGGTTTGTCTGTATCTTCTTCCAGTCCTTTCTCCTTGGCTAGCTCTCTATGTCCAGCATTTACAAGGCAGTTCCAGGTGGTAATAGCAAGAGGTTCCCAAAAGGGAAAGTTCTGTTAGCTCTAGCCATTCAACATTTTCTCCTTGTGCTTTTTAGGTCTTTACTATTCAACAGTCTGAGCCGAATTGAAACTTATAGATGAGATTTTGACTTCGGCAGAAATCTAATTAATTTTTGAACAAAAGGAAAGTCCGTAATTATATTTTTTTTCTTCCAAAGTCTCAGTTCACACCTTTAATATTCTCTTTTTTTATTTCATATTTTATTGTAAAATTCAAAGAAACATTCCAATTGATCAGTGTAATAGATAGCATAAAAATACCTTCACTGTCAAAGTCCCAACAATAGAACTAATTGCTTTCTCTTACTTTCTATCTTTAAGAATTTTTTTAAAGACTAAACAAAAGACAAACTTTTATCAATAAGCAAGATCTTGATCTAATTTATTTTAACTTCTTAAATCCCCATTTTAAAACTAAGTGTTAATTTATTTTTTTAAAATTATGTATTATAAAATGATATTTATATTTTAACAAAATATATATGTGCATGTTTATTTAGTTGTAATAAAATAAGTTTATTACAATATATATTTTTTATTTTTACAAAATATGTGTATATATATGTATGATTATGAGCTGGCAGAAAAATACCAGCTCATTGCACTCTTTCCCAACAAGCAAAAAAAAAAAACTTAAAAAAAAACTTTAATTACGTCATGAGGTCTTTTCCCATTCTTTCTTAGGGTATAGTTATTCTTTCACGGGTTCATTACAATTTCCCCACCTAACTTTAGTATCTTCCCCTTCTTCTGGCTCACTATACTCCATATCGCCTAATATCTCTAGTCCTTCCTCTATTGACAAATGTCGGTTTTCAGCCATCCTACGCTGAACCCCCATTGGAAGATTATATCTTATAGTCCTTACAATCTGGAATTGATCCATCGGGTAAGCCTCCAGCACTCTAAGTTTCACTGCCTGTCATTGGAAAAGCTGGCTATAGGTTTCATTTCTATCTGCTCTATATTTTTTCTGTGATGTTTTCATACGTATAGCCTCTTGTTTTTTCACACTCCAGAAACCTCTCAGAATCATCATTTTGTATTCTTGGAATGTTTGAGGGTTATAGTTCACTGCCTTCCACCATTCTCGAGCAGGGCCACTTAAATGGCTCATCGCTATAATGACCTTCTCCTTTTCATTTGACTTATGGAAATAAAAAAAATCATTTAAGCTATCCAAATAATCGAATGGGTTTTCTTCCCCATCGCCTTTAAATACTTTTATTTGAATAAATTTTGCTAATGCTGGTCTTTCATATTTAGCTTCTTCCTCTGCTTCATTAAGTGTCCTTTCCATTATACTTTTATTCAAATCTATTACTGTGTTCCTTTTTCTTTTCGGACTCGATTCTATCTCCCCTACGGTCTGTTCTTTCTTTTCACTTTCTATCTTTTCTTCCGTAACCTTATTACCTTCGTAACCTGCACTTACTATATCCCCTTCATCTTTTTTTTCACCATTTCTCTTTTCTTCTTTCTTTTTTAATTCATTTACATCTTTTCTGAAATCTTGGATCATTACTTTCATTTCCTTAATTTCTTCCCTATCTTTGATTACTATTTCTTTTAGCTCAGCGATAGCTTTTAGTATTTTTTCGAACTGATAACACTCGGGGTTTTTAAATGTCACCACCGGGCTTTCTATAGTACTTTCATCTTTACTCATTCTATTTCTTTTTTCTTTATTTCAAACTCAAAACTCTCCCCTATTGGGACACTAACTCCTCGCCCTAACCACCCAAACCTGCTTTACTCCACTTTTACCCTAATCTCAAGCCGTTTATTTAGTTAACGAGCCCTACATGTTGAGCTGCCATTTTCTTTAATTTTACCCACTCCTACCCTCTGTAACAAAACATTTTGTTATGCTCTTAAATTTTACGAGATTGCAACGAACGGTCGTCGTTCGAGGGCGCCACTAAACATTTCTGCCTAGACTATATTATAATTTTTTTTTTAGAATAATGGTTAATTTATTTACGAATGGTAATCACCAATTGCAAACCTTAAAATTATTTTCTTTTTAACGAACCAAAAGATTACAAAATGAAAGATATGAATTAATTATAATAACTAAAAAACAAACAAAACAGATCGACGCTTAAATATTATTGAAATATTTATTAACCTTTATTCTATTTGTTGGTTATTCAATTCCCTCGCATTTGTCAAATCAAACCCTCCCTATCCTTTTTTTTCTAACCAAGATATAGCATGTATCGTTCTTGAAGTATCATGCGCTGTCACTTTACCAATTATACAATATTTTATCAAATATCATGGTATATATCTAGGAGTTAACTCAAAGGCGACTTACTACAAGAGTGCATTTGTTAAAAATAAATGCATTCAAACCTCCTCTTTCTAATGCTAAATCTTTTACTTGTCCTTAGATCAGTAAACAATTTTTCTTATCCCTGGCTATACATTATAAGAACAACAATCATAGAAACTAAAGGTAAGTTTAATTAATAGGCCGTAACAAAAAAATTAAATACTAAAAAAAAAACAATATAATGTGGGTTAATTTAAATTAGTAAGTACATCTACTTAAAGACTAAATCCCTCCCTTTCTATTGCTGAAACTTTGAGATATTTTAAGTGAAGGCTTTTCTTTCTTTTTTTAAAATCTATTATGCAAATGCCTCTTGAAATTACAACAAAAAGTCTATTTACCCTGATCGATCAGTGTAGATCCTGTGTTGGCGGAAAATTTCACTCTATATTCTTCGTGGTTTGTCCGTATCTTCCAGTCCTTTTTCCTCAGCTAGCTCTCTATATCCGGCATTTACAAGGCAGTTCCAGTTGGTAATAGCAAGAGGTTCCCAAAAGGGAAAGTTCTGTTAGCTCTAGCCATTCAACATTTTCTCCTTGCGCTTTTTAGGTCTTTACTATTCAACAGTCTGAGCCAAATTGAAACTTATAGATTAGATTTTGACTTCGGCAGAAATCTAATTAATTTTTGAACAAAAGGAAAGTCCATAATTATATATTTTTTTCTTCCAAAGTCTCAGTTCACACCTTTAATATTCTCTTCTTTTATTTCATATTTTATTGTAAAATTCCAAAGAAACATTCCAATTGATCAGTGTAATAGATAGCATAAAATACCTTCACTGTCAAAGTTCCAACAATAGAACTAATTGCTTTCTCTTACTTTCTATCTTTAAGAATTTTTTTAAAGACTAAACAAAAGACAAACTTTTATCAATAAGCAAGATCTAATTTATTTTAACTTCTTAAATCCTCATTTTAAAACTAAGTGTTAATTTATTTTTTTAAAAATATGTATTATAAAATGATATTTATATTTTAACAAAATATATATGTGCGTGTTTATTTATTTCTAATAAAATAAGTTTATTACAATGTATATATTTTATTTTTTACAAAATATGTGTATATATATATGTATGATTATGAGCTGGCAGAAAAATACCAGCTCAATGTAGTTATGTAAATTAGAAAATTTGTACAAGCAGTATTGACCAATGAAATCATTGGATTATGATCAGTATAGAAAGAGAGGTTGAAACCTGTCTAGACAGATTTTTTTCAGTGATTTACAGATTCAGATTAAGACAGATTTAGTTTGAAATTTATAACTACATTTTTTTTTTAATTTTGTGGTAGTAATAATTTCTCTTAAATTATTATTTTACTTGAAAGTGTTTTGAAAAATATAATTGGAATAACTATTTCAATAATTGGTTCACTAGAACACCAAATTTCCCTGTCAGTCTATTCTTACTGGAATTTAGCTTAGGACCTCAATAATTCTATGGAACACAATAGTAGCTATTTAAATATTGTGAAAATGAACACCAAATATCAAGAAATACTACAAGTCTAGAGAAGGTTTATGTTAGAACTTTAAAATTTTATAAATAGTATGCCTGGGTGAGTGACAACTTATTTGAAATGACTTTATTATATTGCAATGCAGCTAATTTATTAAAGCTAATTAAAAAGGATTAGATATTTATTAGAAATCATTATCGTAATATTAAATTTTGAAGAAAGAGAATAAAGTTAAGATTCTGCATCTAAGTTTAAAAACTGAATTTAAAATGTTTTATAATATGATGAATGACTATTTTTTATGTCTTTAAAGTAATCAAAATGGACTTACATTCTAGGAATGATGTATTTAAAGACAAATTGAAGAAGATGACTTTTGAATGACTTTTCTTCTTTTAAAAGGACTTGCTATTGATTAAATCAATCAATAAATTATACTTTAAAATGATTTTATCTGAGAATAATGAACTTTGATATGTTTTTTTAAAGATTGAAATTATATTAGATAATATATGCTTTAAATCATATAGCTGTTTACATCTTTTTATCTTTCACTTCTTTCATTTTCCACTCAGATTCCACTCAGATTCTTTTACTTCCTCAAGGAATTATGTATTACATATAGTTTCTAATTTGAATATATTGGAAATAGCTTTTTCCATCTTCACACAACAGATTCAAAACAAGAAAAAAACAAATCTGAGATATGACAAATTTTTAGATTCTCTCAGTTGATATTGGCCTTAAATTACTTCATTTTTAAACAAAAAAGTATAATACACTGGATGACCATTTCTATCTAGTAGTAAAATTTAAAATTAGCCATACAATAATAACCCGCATTCCTTTTAACTTGTTAATAGAGGAAAAAAACATCAAAAATATGCAAAACATTTACAATTACTCTGACTATCCCCCTTTTTATATATTCTTGCACATAAACAATTTATAAAATAACTATAAAATTGGCAACATAATGTATAAATTAGTGGTTTGAGAGTGAGTTAAATCTGATGATTAGTGCATCCAGAGAAAAGGCTAGATCACCTGAACACCCCCAAATGCTTTTGAACTCACTATTGTCACCCCCTAGAAGTCTTCAATACCCACTGGGGAGTGGTACTGCTGACTTTGTGATACACTGATTAGATGTTTTTAGGAAAACTTGCTTCATTAAATTAAAGGAAATTTAATTAAATAAGTAGACAGTTACAATTTGTTGTTGTTTTGGAACGATAAGGTATAAAATGAACCAGATTTACTGTGGTGGAATTTTTGTGAGATCCAGGTTCTTGGAATATTTAGATGTATCATTGAAAGACTAATATTAAAACATTTGTATAATGATATCTGTGTCATTTTATCATTGTATATACTTCAATATTCGTTTTAAACAATTCAAAGAACTTCCGCTTTTGGCAGCCATCTTCGTAACTAGTCTTAAAAAGCGTCCCTTAGTGTTTTACAGTTTTAGGAAGACGGGACGACTGTCCCTTTACCTTTACGTCTGTTATTCAAGGTAAGTCAACTTTTTAATCATTTTATATGATGGAAAGTGATAATATAACCGATAAAACTAAAAATAAAGTAAGCCCCGATCTCAGCATTCAACCCAACAATGCGGTCATCGGCCGTAAATTGTATAGCCTTAGATCTAATCTAAATGCATCTAAACCACCCGTTACAACAAATAAAAACCCACAAATGAGTAAATCAAAAGAAAATTCCATTGCAAATATCAACAAAAGTTTAGAAAATATTCAACTTACCCCTAATACAAACAATAGAATAAATATCTCGTCAAGCAAAACTATTGATACAAGCGAAAACCAATCATTACCTCTCCGAAGCCTTTACTCAACCACAGAAGATTATAATGAGCAATTTCCTTTGCCCAACAATTCAATTAAAACTATATCTGGAAATAAACAAAATTACCAACAAAATGATACCGACGAAATTTTTAAAGTAAAACATTTTCCACCAGAGGTCGACAAAACCAGTACTGTGTCAGTACCGTTTGTCAACAGTAAATTTAAAAATAAAAAAGAAGAAATAAATTATAAAACTGATAAATTTCATTCTAAAACAATCAAAGATTTTAGCTCAGAACAATCCATTGCTAATGAGCAATTTCCTTTGCCCAACAATTCAATTAAAACTATATCTGGAAATAAACAAAATTACCAACAAAATGATACCGACGAAATTTTTAAAGTAAAACATTTTCCACCAGAGGTCGACAAAACCAGTACTGTGTCAGTACCGTTTGTCAACAGTAAATTTAAAAATAAAAAAGAAGAAATAAATTATAAAACTGATAAATTTCATTCTAAAACAATCAAAGATTTTAGCTCAGAACAATCCATTGCTACATCAGCTAACGTGCAAGCTAAACCAATTACCTCAATATCAATATTGGAAAATCCCACTATGTACGCAAATATCGTAAGGTCAAAAAATTCTGAGAGCATCTCTGAAAATATTAAGACCGATAATCTCAACGAATTATATTTGAATCTCACAGAATTAGACATAGAAAAAGAATCAAACATGCAGGAAAATGTCTCTTTTAATATAAACAATATTAACGATGATATATTCCTAGAAATAAACAATGAGTTCAACAAAACGATACCCAACTCTCTACATAAATCGTTTGCAAACTATTACAGCGATAAGTCTTTAATCTTAGCCATAACAAATCATCAATGTGCTTTATATAAATTCCCTGTAGAACAACTCTACAGTCTAATCAATCAAAAGCAATTAGGCAGAGGCATTCACATGATCCTTAATCATCCCAATGACCGCTATGTGATCGTAGAGTTTAAAACGTGGGCAGACCGAATGAATTTTAAAAATAACTACAAATCTTTAGGAAATTATATACTATGCTCCATAGATATGAACCGTCCAGTTACACTATCTGGCAGAATTCAAAACTGCCTTGCCCACTTAAATGAACAAGAAATACAAGACATCCTTATTAATTATGGTTCAGTTAGCAAATTTAAACACCTATTAAATCCTCACTTCGAAGATCAAATCCTGTCCAATACAGTTACCTTCACACTACATTAAAGAAAAACATTATACCCACTGACATACCCACTATTATTACAGCAAGAGGCTCTCCTATGGTTTTGACATTCAGAGGAGTACAACCACAATGTTTCTTCTGCCTTCAAAGAACACACCTCATTAAAGACTGTGCAGCAAGAATATGCACACACTGTGGTATTAAAATGAATAAATTTCACAAATGTCCTGGTAGACCTATTAACAAGTCCTTAAATAGACAATCATCTCATAGGACTAATTCAAACAGCAACCTCACAAACCCAGATATTCAGATTCAAATAAATCCTCCAACAAAACCTTCCACATCCAAAACTATATTTCAAAATGAAAATATTCAAGAAAGAACAAACGTCAACCTTTACACTAATAGTAGTAAATCAGAGAACCAAACAACAACAAATACTGCTCCTAAACCAATCACGCAAACTAATAATACTCAAGATCAAACATTCGAAACAACTTATACTAATCCCCAAGAAATAATATTAGGTCAAACTCTTTCTACAAAAGAAGATAATGTGACCAAACCATCTAAAGAGAACAAGATAAACCCAGGCGATGAAGAAAATACACTCAAAAAATGTCAAAACAATTCTTCCAATATAACTCCTAACCAGCTTAAAACAACTGATAACAACCCTAAACAGAGTGAACCACAAACTATCTGCAATTCTTCAACTCCTGCAAGAATTAACTATACCAGATGAAAAGATCCAGCTAACACCCAACCCGAAAGTCAGCATGATCGAAGATTCACAACTGTTACAGCAAACAGAGAATGTCTCCAAGTCTAAAATTCGAACAAAAATCTTATGACAATAAAATAACACTACTATCAAAAGAACAGGAAAAGGAAAACAACACTAATCAACTTCAAAATCCTCAAAAAATTGACACAACAAATACCCAAAATACAATTAAGAAAATTAAAAGAAAATCAATTCGCTCAGATAAATCAAGCTCTGATGATGACAGCTCCCACCCGGTACTTTACTCACCACCCCCTCTAACAAACAAATCTCCGATAAATCCAACTCAAAGCTTCACAAATCCATAGAAAAAAAGAGGAAAACCATGGATCTTACAACCTTAGATACCATTGATTCTCCCGATGAATCTCAGACAGATTACTCTACTCCATCAGACACCGAAGACTTCATGGATGCGATTCCTCAACCAACAAATATATCACCAAGCCATCTACAAGTTCAATCACAAGTCTCTGACTGCCTAACAACATCAGACCTCATTAATATAGAGATGTCCCACATTCACTTGGATCACTTTGCTGAGGACGGTTTGGATTAATCTATCATGTTCTGCAAAATAGCTGGCATAAACATTCGCGGCATCAACTCAATCGATAGAGTTCTTGCTATTAAAAACTGGCTCTCACTCTGCTCCCCACATATACTTCTTATGGGCAAAACCAAACATCACTATAAGACTGACCATAAAATAATATCTCTTCTCTCCTCTCTCGGATTTACTAGATTTTCCATCGGACATTCAGCTTCAGGTGGAGTCGGTATTCTTCTTAGCAAATCAGCACCACCAAAAAGTTTCAACATTCTATTCCTAGATGCCAATATTATTATTATAGAAATAGATTATTGGGGTTATCCAATCATCATAGCTTATATTTATACAGCCAAAGACACCTCTCAATATCTAAAAATAGTTCATATCCTAAATGCCATCAACGCTAGCAGAGCCTCCCCTACCATTCTTCTCGGAGACTTTAACACCACCTACAATGACTTCAACAAGAGATTTTTGCATCTAATAAATTGCAGATTAATGTGTGGAGAGGGCTTCTTCCCACCCGAAGCCTACTCTTTCTATACTAAAACTAAAAAGTCCCTAATTGATCTCGTTTTCTACACCCCAGACCTCCATTTCAACCTTGATGCAGCCTTAACCCCTGTTGCTTTCTCCGATCATATGGCTCTGATCTTACAACTCACGCCTATCTCAATCCCTACACCTATAGATGGACCTGGAAAAACCATGCGCATGATCACCCAATCAAACATGACCGAAGCGATAGTGTCTGAGTCATACATCTATTTCCAGAAAATAAACATCCTTTCCCTCCCTGCTGAGGAGGGCTGGTTTTTCCTTCATCGAATTCTTCAGTCCATATTAAATCACCACACCAGGAAAATCAAAGGACCAAATGGTCTTCTAAATGACCTAACAGACCTTAATATACAACTTCAAGCATCACAGCAAAATTTCACAAATACAGAAAAAATTATCTTCCTTAAAAACCTCTACAAAATCAAGCAAAAATCCCTTGCAGAATATATTTCCATCAGAAGAGCCAAATGCTTCTTAGCACAACAACACTGCTGGACGAGAGACTACCTCAGATGGGCACTGGGTTACAATAAAAAACAAATCACTCCCACATCCATTTATACTAATGGTACCAATCTCATTGGCTATCCAATGATGCAGCACATCAGCAAACAATTCTGCCAATTAATGCAAAAAGATGGAGCCCCTCCAGTAAACAGCTGGTTGGATGCTGGAGACCCCAGCGAACATGGCATCACAGAAATCCAAATTAAAAAGAAGATATCATCACTCCCTGACAGCATTCATCCTGGCCTTCACGGCATCCCAAATTTCCTTCTCAAACACCTCAGTCAATTCACTGTTCCAATTATTAAAAAAATGATAGATCACCTAGCTTCTGGCTACAGAAACATAGCAGATCTTTACCCTGTGGCACTTGTGCCTTTTATTAAAAAAGCAAAACCACTAAATGACATTAACAGTATCCGACCAATATCCATGACCCCACTGCTTATCAAGATTATAGAGTCAGTCATTAAGGACCAAATCCAACCTCAAATTCTTAGCAATATCTCGCCAAACCAATACGGAAAAAAGGGATCATCAACCTCGCATGCTATGTCCAATATAACTGCACTGTTCAATCATATCAGAGTACATCGTAAATCCAAACCTATTGCCGTCCAACTGGATGTTGCAGCAGCATTCGATTCAGTACAGATCAATACCCTTCTGGATATTCTGATGGAATACGACATTCCAGCTGCAATTGTTCAGATTATCAGTAATCTGCTCAACAACAGAGAGATTTTTCTCTCTCTTGATGGCAAGATCACTCCAGGTTTCAAGCCATACAAGTCGATCCCTCAAGGATCTCCGCTCAGTGCCCTTTTCTTCACAGCATACATCAACCCTCTTCTGGTGGATATAGAAAAAAACCTCCCTGGAATATTCCTTCCTTCTCTCAATAAAGATTTCAATGTATTCGCATACATAGATGACATCATGGTTGTGCTTCCCTCCATTAAATACCTTCCCCATCTCATGAACATCTTAAACAGAAATACAGTGAAACTTGGCCTACAAATAAATTTTAACAAATCTTCCATCTGGAAGATAATGTCTGGTAAACAAATCAACTCTTCCTTTTCTGCTAAACCACAAAGATACCTTGGCTTCCCAATCTTCAAACCTCCAACTGCAATGGCAAGAATGATTCAAGATGCAATCCTCCAATCAACTGAAGCCATCACCACTTCACTCTCTAGAGTATACCTTTCATTATATGGAAAGGTTAGCCTCCTCAACATGATCATAATGCCAAAAATCTCATATTATCTTCCATTCATTAAAATCACTAAACAGTTTCAAAATAAAATTAACCGATTATGCACCAAACTTCTCTGGAGAGGAAGGACTGTTGCCATTAGCTTGCGAGGTATCCAACGACCACGCAGGTTCAATGGACTGTCATTCCACTCAATACAGGCAATCATTTTACAAAAAACTCACAATATTCTACATAATCTGATCCTCTCCTATGGATACTCCAACATTATGAAAAAAATTACACCAACTGATCGTCCCCCGCCCTTTTTCAGTTCATGGATATCATTGCTAATAGATCATCTACAACTTTATAACCTGACGATGTCCTCTAACCTTAACCAAAAAATCACTTTGTGGGAAGCATACAATCTAATCAACTATAATCAACAACCCATTAAAACCAGCCTAAAAATAACCAACCAAAGACTCATTACACACTTCAAAAGATGGAGCCTTGAACCCAAATTCCGGGACTTCATCATTAAAATTAATCTTGATGCGCTTCCCACAAATTGGTTTCTTTATCACTGAAGAGGTTTTACTAGCATTGACCCTATATGTGGTTTATATGCTCGTGAAGATGAAACCACAGACCATATTATACACCGCTGTCCAAGACTTAAAATACTGAAAGATATAATCATAATCAATTCTTACATAAGATCTGAAATGATTTTCTCACTTGAAAATGCCATTAATAGTGGAACTTTTTCAATAATAAGGCTCTCTATCTTTGTCCTTTATTCCATATGGATAGTGAGATGCAAAACTCTCATGGAATTACCCCCGCCACAAATCATACCATTGTTTTACCAGACTCTCAAAAAAATCAAGAAACGTGATCAGCTCCTTGCCTCCAGTAAAGTCTTTGACGACACCTGGTCTCTAACCGCTCTATCCTTTTCCTGATTGTCAACTCCCACCTACCCAGAATTCTAGAATAGACAATATTAAAAAGAAAATAGTCGTGTTATTAAAAAAAAAAAAAAGCTAATAACATTCATCAAGTTCTCAGTTTCTCATATTCTACACAAACCCTTCATTATACCTAACCACATAAGTGTATAACAACTACTAACTAACATATTCTAGCCATATGTTAATCAGAACTTTTTATAATATTATTGTACAATTTATTCATTAACTTATCCATTATCAAAATGTAATCACTATTTATTACTAATAAAATTTTTTGTTGAAATGAACAATTCAAAGAAAGAAAGTTTCTATTTTTTATCTGTTAATGTTATTATATCAATCCATTAAAAAAAAAAACTTTTTTTTTTCTGAAAGTAATTGTGAGCTTTGGGCGAAGTTCTTGGAAATAAATGATAACGGTTCTGTCTGTAGTGATTTTTTGCACAACTTAGATTGATTATCGCAATTTGTTTATGCATAAAAGTCATTCTTGAGAAACTTGGATATCACCTTCGCTTAAAATAAAGACATTTAATAGATTTGTTATTGTTATGATTCTGAATGCAGATTTTTAGAACAACTATAAAATAGTAGGCTTTAAACTTTAAATGTTATTTGCTTTAAAAAAAAAAAAGGGGGGGGGGTTCCCATTTAAAATATATTGATTGAATATTGTTGTTTTTTTTTGCTTTTTTTAAGCAGCTCTTTTCATGTTTAATTTTAAAAAAACTTTTAAATACCAAAAATGTTCAAAATTGGATTTCCAAACTTGTTATCATTACTAAAATATAGAATCCATTTAAAAAGTGTGTTGTATGTATAACTCACTTTTTTTTTTAGCTTGCTAAAAATAAAAAATTCTGATTTTTGTAACAATAATTCTTTAATAATAGTGGCTTAATTAAAAGGAAACAATGTTTTCCTCTTGGTTGACTAATAAATTGAATGTGGAGCATCACAAACAATATAAAAATTCAGTCAGAAATGTAATAATTAATATATATATATGTTTAAAAATGATTAATGAATTAAAATTTTAGAGGAAATGATCTTTCACTGATTATGGTGAGTTTAGATATTTTTTTATGCAATAAAATTTACATATGTTCTTGAAAAATGTATCATAATTATATTATGTTCATAAATGACATTCTATAAGATAATGTTTGTATTTTAAATAAATAGCAGTTGTTGCTTGATCACATTTTGAATAATAACATGAGAATGTTTGTGCCAGTATTTAATAATTATACTGATTTATTTGTTTTAGATAAAGATATTCAGATGAATCAAGTTAAAACAGCTCTACATAATTTTAAAAATAGAAAAGTAGCAGATTCTAATGAGATAGAGGAAGAAAATTTAAAGTATGATATGTGATTGATGGTGATATATTTGTTTTAAAACTTGGAATTTTAATGAATGTATGGAGCCATGAAGTTGTATCAAATGGTCTTAAGATTATTATATTTCAATATATAAAAATAAAGTGAATAGGAAAGAGAAAATCATTTTGCTCGATTGTTAGCCACTATAATAATTAGGACTTGGAAGGATTTTATTGAGAATGATTGATTTTAAAATCATGGAACAATGAGTGCCAGCGACTCATGAATATAGGGATCAAAAATATTGATGGCCTAGTGGTTAGCATAGCTGCCTTCCAAGCAGCTGGCCCGGGTTCACTTCCTGGTCAACACATTTTGATATATATATATATATAAAGCATTTTAGACATGGATATTGTTAGTAGTTAAATGAAAAAAGGGAGATAAAACAAGAATGATATTTATATACTTTATTATTTGTATTGATTTGGTCTTGATTTTGACTTGGTGAATGAAACAATTTTATAGTAGTTTTTGAAACTACCTGTTGCCCACTGAAGTTTATTCATATTTTCCAGCTTTTACATGATGGAATGAGAAGAAACAATATTACTACTAGTATAAAATTAGGTATTCACAATAAGAACTGCACCAACTTGAATGCAGTACTTAATAGTTCTTTTAAAAAATTTAAACTAATAAAAATAAAATGATAGCTTGATTTTTTGGTTTTTATTATAATTTGTTGTTCTTTCCAAGATAAAAGATGATCTACAGAATGTTTTTAATGTTTTGAATGCAACCTTTGAAGATTTGAGTTGAATAATTAATATTTATTTATTAACGCAAATATTTTATCAATCATTAGTAGAAGAAAAATTGTCAACAACTTTTCGGATGGATGATGATTAATTTGAGAATGTGAATCAATTTACTAAAGCACCTTGATGATGTTTTCGGTAAAAAGTTGAATTTGGATATTGAAGTGCTATATTCAAAAAGTTAAAATATAAGGTATTTCATTATAGTAATGTAATTAGTATAATTAATTTTATTCTCTGTAAGGCTGTTTTTCTACTCCATATATTGCATGAAAGTGAGATATGAACCCGATATCAATGTAACAAATAATTAGAAAAGTTTGATTTAAATATTATTCTTTTAAATTCTAATAATTATAATGAATCAAATACAATTTGTTATAATGTTCACTTTGCTGCATGTGATTGCATATACTTTACCTATTGGAAAGACACATCTTTATTATCTCGTATATGTGGAACAAATTAACTATAACAAAATTATTAAAGAATTATTTTATAATGAGCTTCAACATATTTTTTATGGCAAATATAAACTCCACTTATGTTATAAAAATATCTCAGATATTTTCTAAAAGCAAGAAAGCAAAAGAATACAAATGAGCTATAATTAATCAAGTTATTGAAGTCTTTCAAAAAGTAAAGTTTTCCATAAACAAAATTAAAATTCAGCATTGCAAGATATCATATATTTAAACTAAAAGATCAGCATATGGTATATATGGACATATGTTTTGATCATAGTTTATATTCACCACAAAACTCTTTATTCTTTTTATTGTTTGTCTTTGTCTTTTTTCTGGAATGGATTGATAATGGTTGACAATGATGATGATATTTTTTTATTATTTCTTTATTTATTTTCAACTTTATAATTTCTTTTGATAGTACTTCACCTGATAATTTACATAAATCATTTTTAATCATAACATTTCACCCATATAAAATTATTACAAACTGATATGTGTCTTATATGCTTTTTATCTAGCATAAATAGTAATAGTTTTTTTCTCACTTTCCTATCTAACAGTTCTTCAATTAATGAGCTAGCAGTTGCCATGTAGACTTAAAGTATTGTTTAATAATGCACATAAACAGTCTTATTTGTTTTAGCAAATTCTTTTCTTTTCAAAGCTTGTTTTACTTTAATTTTTCACAAAATTATTGAACTCGGTGTGATATGGAAGCATGTATATATATGCTTAATCCCCCAATATTCTAGATACTCTTTCATTTAAAAAAAAATTAAATTCAGCTCTATTATCAATGACAAATGCTTCATTAAGCAAGTTCCAAAAATATTACTATGAGTTTATTGATAATTTCATCTGACTTTATGTTTTTGACTTTGATATTTGGGGCATTGAGAATAAGCACCTTACCAAAAGTGTATGATCCCTAAAAGGTCCTTTTTAGTCAATCTGAATGTACTGTTATGGGTTTCCAAGTTTAGATCATGAATTATATGATTTAGTGGGTAATCAGGCATTTTATTTGACAAAGCTATACATTTGTTTTGTTAATTTTTTTGTCATTTGGCTTTCACAAGATATAGCACCTAGGTAATGCTTTGCAGCCATTACTTCTGAATGACTTTCCTTGTATACTGAAACATTTTCATAAATATTCCAGAAAAGCAGATGCAAATTATGAATTAATGTTACCGTCCAATCATTACTAATCAACCTTATTAACTATTGGTAACCTGGATTCACTTCATCCATTCTGCAATTAATTTGCTATTTAATGTTTTTGATTCCATTGTATAAATATATTTGACATCAGTGTCAAATATTTGAAGTTCCATTCTGTCAAGTATTTATGACATTGTATCAACATGTTGTATTTTCTTTTGTTATAATTCAATTCACAATCATATGCAGAAATGAAATTCAGTCAAAAATAATATACATATAACAAAAAAATAAATACTATGAATCGAAGTTATTAATTAATTCACTATTTCTAATGGTAAAAAAAGTATTTTTTTTTTACCTTTCAAAAAAAAGTTACTTTTGTGTCAGTTCATAAAAGTTTTTCTTTATTTTTTTTTAAAGATTAATCTTGATTAATTATAAATGTCTTAAAAAAATGTCCCAGCAAGTTCTTTTGTTTCTCAATCTAGTTTTGGAGTTTACTTTTTTTTTTTAATTTCAAAATAAAATTGTTTATAAATCAATCTTTTATTTTTAGACTTATAATTCAAAATTATTCACTTGTTTTACTTTTAAGTTACAGATTTTAACAATCAACCATTTTTACTAAAGAAAGGTCCTGAATTTCACATTATATAAATAAAACTGGAATCTTACATTTATTATTTTTTGTTATTATTCTAGTTTTCGTTGAATAATTTAGTTAAAAATTATTTAAAACAAACTGATATCTATAAATTCTCTATATACATAATGCAATATCCTTGATTATGGTTCTTTGCATATTGATAAAACTGTATATAGCATGGCAATCTCTTGGTAAGATGTTACCTTGTAAACCCATAGACTAGTTTATTGTGATCTTTAGAAAAGATATCTGGTAACTACTGACCTGCAATGAGCTCCCTTCCATCTCTGTCATCTAATACAGACACACACACACACATAGGCTATAAATTATATAAAAAACTTGACATTGCACAGTGGCTGGATACACTGTCTCGTTCCTTCATTTATAGCTTTGTGGTTTTCATCCTGTCATAATCTGTAAAAAATCTATTAAAACTCCTCTAATCTTTTTTTCAACCTTTTTATAGTCAAGGTTGGAATTAAAAATACAGTAATTAAAAATTTTTTTTTTCATCTTGATTGAAAAAAGTTAATGACTCTTTTCTATTCACTTTATTCCTTTCAAAAAACAACTTTGTAGGATTTTTTTATTATCAAAGTATGTTATACACAAAATGGTGAAATTTTATAATTACCAGTATATCTATTGCAACATAAAAAACATTTTTGTTTTAATTTCAAAATCAGAATTAATAAAATATTAATTAGACCCTTTTAAGTGTTTAATGTATATATTTTTTTTAAATTCAAAATTATTTAATTCTTAACTATTATTCCAGTGTAATATAGAAAATATAATTTTTTTTGTGTTTATTTCTACTTTTTCTTTCAAGTTTATATATGTTTGTGTAGGTGGGTAGATGTGTATGGGTGTGTATGTATTCACACTATTAAATTGTTTTATATCATGAGACACATAACCACCTCATACCTGCCTTCATGTAGGAAAGGAAAAGAGAAATGAAACATCCATCTAACAATATTTTACATGTACAATTATATCTCAAACTACATATTCATCAATTTTTTTTAGAGATTTGATAGGTATATGGGAGCTAACAGAAATAATAATGACCTGCCTTTCTGAGATAGATAAGAATTCAACCACTGGACTATAAGTACACAATGTACCATGGGCACCAAGAGGGCTAACTCAATTTAGATAGTATAAGCTACCATAGCCCAAAATAAAAATACAAAAAATCTTTACAAAGCCCTGCTTCTTCTAGTCTTAGAGGCTGGTAAATACAGAACTATGCCCTCCTCTTTTGAATATTATGGGTTGGAAAATATAGAACTATGCTTGCTTCTTTTCTTGGAGACTTAGAGGCTGGGGTCATGTATGACTATGATAAACAATAGGAAATTGGAAAGTGAGTTGAAGCAATGCCTGAGATAGAACACTCAATAGAGTTGCATGAAATCAAGGTATCCTCATGCCAATGACAAAATCTTTCTTCTATCATCAAAACTGAAAGTACAGCTAAACAAACTCTATCTATCAAAAACTCAATCCTATCTCCAAAATCATACCTTTTCTATTCAACTTTTTCATATGAACTTTGTAAATATACATTAAAACTATTATTTTATAAATTATAATCAATACTCTTGTCACATATTTTACAGTAATACATATGTGGTTATACTTGAGATCTAGTTGAGTGGCATTTTTGTAGTAATGGTCAACAGTATTTGATCATCATCAGGACCATAGTTAGGTAGCCACTTGTAATGGTATACAGAGTCTGGGGGTGAACCTGAGGTGATGAACTTATTATCATCATCAACCCCAAATCAAAGTATAAAATTTTAATACTAAGTAGCCAGAGCATTAAAGATGTTCAGTATTTTTTAGTATCCCAGCATTATTTTTTTAATTGTTATCTATTATGATGGATTAGCACTTTAAGTATGCACACCCAAATTATTATGTATTGCTGCCCCAAGTTTGACAAGTGCTTTATAATTAGCCTTATATCAAAATTGGAAAGGAATAAAAATCCTTATGCTGCCCTTCCACAAAATAATAATAATAATAATAATAATAATAATAATAATAATAATAATAATAATAATAATAATAATAATAATAATAATAATAATAATAATAATAATAATAATAATAATAATAATAATATTTATTTACAACAGCTATATAATCAAATAATAATTTTATATGTAAAAAGCTTTTTTCAGCAACCGCTTTGGTGCCCTTTTCAAATGTCTGTTTTATATTTTATTATTGGATACTAGATAATTTTATGTCAGGTGATTTGTTAATGTTAAATAGAGCAGTAGGGCACCAAAGCAGGTGCTGAGAAAAGTTTTTTTATGTATAAAATTATTATTTGATTATATAGCTGTTGTAAATAATAATCATTATTTTTTGATTATAATTATCAGGTCAATAGTAGACCCATTTCAAATCCAGTCACATGATTGACTGTTGGATTTTATGGTTGATCATTCATGATGATGAATGATTATTGCTTTTGTGTAATATAGGTGAATTTATAGTTAATGAATTTATAGTTAGGTCAATGCTAATCTCTCATGCTCATTGCTTTGGCATTCGATATCATATTGACTTGGGATTGATGATGGTAATGAGTGCAATCACCCCAGGTTCATCCCCAGACATTATACTTTTACAATATATATATATTGTGCCATTACAATTTGGTCACTAGCCAAATTTATAGTAATGTGCATGTAGAAAAGGTCAAACAAAATCATCATCACAATTTTATATAACCATAAAGGAAGTTGTAGGGCATCCAAGTTTAAACCCTACAAGGTCCAGTTCTAAAAGCTTTAAACATAGAAAGAATGGGTCAACAATTACATGCTTTACTTGTTTGTGTGTTGATAGAAAGGTAATACACACATTTAAACTATTTAATATTTAATTTTTCTTTAAAAAGCAAAGTTATAATGCATACATATAGGCAATGTATGTGTAAATTATTTAATTATTTTATATTTCAAATATTAAACATTTTAACTTTCTTTAAAACTAACCTATGCTAGATCAATTCTAATATTTTATTCTATACTTCTATTTTGCTTTTCTTTAATTATAAGTGGGATTTAAAAGTTACAGACTTAATTAAATAATTGGGTTATAATTACTAAGCTAGCAATCATATTATTTAAGGATAGTTTATGAATGATTTGAAAGAATGCAGGATGTGTGTACATTACATACAAAATTTTACATTTCCTAAATATTGAAAGAAAAGGAAGTATTAAATCTGTTAAATTATTTTTTTTGTACAATTTTTTTTGTTAAAAGAGGAAATCTGTTTAATCAGATATCGATCTTTGTAGTGGATTTTTTGTAAATGATTGTCACTTTGGAGCTATAATTTTTGAAATTGTCTTATCAAGATCTAAAGAAGGAAGCTCAAAGATTTGAAGTGTTACCTGGATGTTAAAAAGAAAGAAAAAACAAAAGAAAGGAAATAAGAATTGAGTCTATTTTTTTTTTAAAACAAAAGTGTCTGGAAAAAAGGATTAAACTTTTCAGTTAAAAAATACTTTGGTTGAAAATAAATTAGAGATCTAATTAAAACAAATTTGTCCAAAAATAGCAAGTGATGCTATCTCTGATTGGTTAAGGTAGCTAAAAATTGGATATAAAAAGCTGTTTTGAATTATTATTAGGATTATTATTGTGATTGATCCAGATTATTAAACTATCAAATTTGAATGTTGAAAATATAAGAAATGGCGGGCTAGAAAAATTATATGTATATTCCATTTGCCAGACCATCTGGGGAAGCTGCACATCACATAGGAAGGAAAAGATGTGTCTAAAATAATATTCTACACCTTTCAACTGACCAGAGAAATAAGATGTTTTTAATAGAAGGAAGAAAGCATTCACCTGCATTCAAAGAAGATGAATTAATCTACTGATAAATATTAATCATCAAGTCCAATTAATTGTTACAACAACTGATTTTAAACTCAAGAAAATTTATAAATGTGAAAACAACTGCTGTATTTCTTCCACATGCTTGACAGGAAGAGAAGAAAAATTAATATAATGATTTCCAAATTGTCCACTAAAGCAAATAACCTCAATAGAGTCATCATCATTAAATAGTTATACACCTCAAGAAAGAGATTGTTCCCACATAAAACGGAAATAATAGCTGCAGAAATATAGACATTATACAAGACAAGTTTGAACCCTTGGAAATTCGCCACAAACAAAAGATCGGTAATATGACTTTTTATATCTATTTTCTTTATGATATCAGTCTTAATAAACATTTTAGCAATAAAGTGGTATATTTTATTTAAAGAACTTTTAAAGACTATTCAGATCGATTAAAACAAGAATGTCTTACCAATAATAACTTTGAGCTTCATAAATGACCTTGATTGTATGAAAATTATTTGTTTATTAATTTTACAATATTAATGTGTAAAACAATTTTTTTTTTATGGTATTATGATTTTAGTTTTAACTAATATATTATTATTTTGGTTTTAAATAATATTTTGTTATCATGGGATAAAACACGCACATACATAATAATATTTTTATATGTGTATAATTGGAAGTGAATGTGGAATAATGAGTAGTATTAGAATATTAGATTATTTTGTTTCAAGTTCAGTATAGATTTCAGCGCTTGGAAGGGAGGGGGAGAAAATAATTTAAAACTTTTTTCTAAAACTTGCTCTTTCAATTTTACTAACATTTTTTTTTTACATTCTATTTACATGTTGGATTTTTAAAGTATGTGTGCTAATGAGCAGATAATATCTTCTTAAAATACTTTTCTCATGGAGTGAAAATCATGGTTAATGTGACGTCCAACTTAATACAAAATACATTTGAAGGGAAAGGGGGAAGAACTTAAAATTAATCTGAGGATTGTTATATAATCAATTATTATTGTTATTCATGTCAATTTTCATATTTATCTAGAAATTTTTATGTATATGTTAGAACTGTAGTAATAAATATTAGTTTGTTTTATTAAACGAGGCGTATATATTTCATTAAGTGTAGTCTTGGTTAAGTGTGATTATTCATCATCATCAATGGTTGAATATTAGTTATTTAAGATATAAGTAAATATGCTAAAATTAAGCAATAATTATGAATTTCTTTATAAAATTTAGTTTTATGTTTAGGCTTAGTCCTAGAGCTGTAATTGAAACCCTTGTCATTATCGTTATCATCATCATCATCATCATCATCATCAACATTTTAATTAATGAGCTGTTTAACTGTTTAAAGGCCATAAATAAATATTGATTTTATAATATTTAGTGATTTCTTAGTATTATTATAACCACATCCCATCATCTATTTCATGCAAGGATGAGTGAATTGCCATCCTAAATTAGTTATATATAATCTGAGCTAGTGAACTTATAAAAATATTGAAACACATTTGTTTTGTTAAGATCTGAGAAATGATTTATGTTCAATATACTCCACTTTGGTTTATAGATGTTTTACTTTTACCTAACTATTAGTGCTTATAGTGATATGGCTCAAAAAGCAAAATCTCTCATTTTTATTAGAAATAAAGTACCAAAAAGGGATTCAAACCCGGTACATGTGAAAGGTTATCAGATATAACCGTGTCTAGATTCAGATAATCTAGTGGCGCCCTGCTAGACCATATTCACTTAGTATTTGTGTAAACATGCACTTAACATCAAACCAAGAAATGAAAGTGGATAAAACCTACTGCCTGTATACCTGAGTTATATTTTATTGAATTACTAGTGTACTCACTTCACGTGATTTCCATATACCTGTGGTAGTTAATACTTGTTATTAATAATTTGATCAACCTTTAATTTTGATATTGGAACTCCTTCACTTATATGGTAATATCTTTTTTTTTGATTCTTTAATTAGGTTACAATATATATTAATAGAACTCACACATTTTTACTGGTAATTTTACAGTTCTCTCGAATTTTAATCTATCACCATTTTTTGGCTTTTTATTAGTTTTTTTAATGGGTAGAGTTTGAGACAAACAACTTTCTTAATTCATATTATTTTTTATAGTTTTTTTTTATAATATTAGTTAACGTGAATTTAAATTTGTAACTTTCATTCTGATTTTATTTTTTCCTCTACCATTAGTTTTATATCAACTCTAATGTGATGATTTTTGACCTTGTGCTACATGCATTTTTTTTTTTTTATTGTGTTACATTCATGAACTTTTGTGAATGACTACCTCCAACAATAATAAGATTGTTTTACAAAAATTAGGTTGTTTTTTGTGAGGAGACATGTTTAAATAAATTTCATAATTTTTGATGATGAACATGGAAATAGCATTAAAGTGTAAGATTGATTTTGTTTTTTTTGAAACTTATATAAGCTATATAGTTAAAAAGTCAAAGTGTGATAGGAAAAAAATTATTTTGAGAATTGACATCTGCATATTTTATTACAGTTGCATATAACTCCTGATATCTTATGTTGGTAAAAAAAAATATTGACCCTGATTATTTTTTGGTTTTGTTGGTAATTCTTTTCTGATAAGAAAATCTTAATGTATTTATTTTTGAATCACAACCATGTTTCTTTTTTAAAAAAAAAAAAAAAATTAGTCCATCCATCTCTGAATGTAATGGCAGCTGCTGACCTTCAATATGTGGCTGAGGAGAAATAAATAGATACAAATAGAATGAAAAACAAATTGGATTACATTGAGATTCAGTTGTTGAGTTTTTTTTTTTTTGTTTCTTTGAGTTTGTATTTGTTGACAAGTTAGAAACATGCAGCATAAGTATGTGAACAGCATCAGTTTTGTTACATTTGTAGTCAGATTAAATTTGCTTCTTGTAAACATCATATGAAAGCAGTCTTATGAAAAGTAATTATTATACTTTGATTAAAAGTAAGAGATCAAGACAAACCATCGGCTTTACATTTTTGTTGCAAAATCTATTCAAAAATCTCTGATCTTTGTTGCATGGAAAATAATGTGTCATGTCATTTACAGTTCCAGTTTTATGGAAAAAAATTATGAAATCATGTAGGTTACTGTGTCTGCATGCTACTCCAACTTAAGGGAATGGATATCCCTTCTACAATGAAGCCTGCATTATTCAGTGAGGAAGTGTTCATTCCAGAATCTTCATAATGCACAAAGGATTGTTATGTAGATGAACTCAATATGAATGAATTGGTAAGGCCATCTTGTATTGCTTGTAAATTTGTAGAAAATGATCTCAGGCAGCACAAGATGACACGATAAGTCAAAGATCTTATCAGTGATTTGGAATTGCCCAAGAATAAAGCAGAACTATTGGCTTCCAGGTAGAATCAATTGAACCATATCATAGACAATATGGTAATAATTTAGTTTTACAACTGGCAACAATACTTTACACAGTTCTACTTTGTAAAAAATTATATCTAACTTTATATAACTATATCAGTAGTATTATGGCAGTTTTGGGCATCACATACAATGATAATGTTTTTAAATTCTTCAGAGGTCATTTTGAAGGCAATGCTTTTGTATAAAATGTGATGCCTTCATCTCCACAGGCATATGCAATCTGAACTACAGAAATTATACATTCATGGATTTCTTTTTATGAGTGACATGCATATTTTAAAACTATTACTATTTTAGAGGGATTATGGCTGGACTCCATATAATTCTGTTATGTATGTTGTGACAGGTTAAATCATTACAAGAACTCATTGGCATTATAAATATCACATCAGAACAAGAGAAAATTCTTCCATATCTGACATTAAATTCTGATTTGGAAACAATTTGTAAAGTTTCTTTATAGGAATAATGATGCATTTACTTATTTATGTCAGCTATTTCCAAGCATTACCATAGACAAAATCAAAGAGAGAATATTTATTGATCCCCAGATCAGATAGCTTCCAGAGGATTACAGCTTTGAAAATCAGTTGAAGAACAGTAAAAGAGAAGCTTGGAAGGCTTTTAAAATTGTAGCAAATAGTTTATTAAAAATTTTCAGAATCAAAAATGTTTATTAAATAGGAGGATGAACTTCTAATGACATATAGGAAAATGAATTGTCGAATGTTCATGAATCACAATATATTATATTCCCATTTACATGGAATCTTGTTTGTCAAGATATTTTTGTCATTGAAATGTTACAAAGATAATAGTGCCTCACAATGTTGGCAGATTACTGTTGGTTGACCAGAAAAGACACTTCAGAAATGAAATACAGTTGATAAACATCATATTTGAAGCATGCATATATATATAAAATCAAGTCAGATGTCACATGACCTAATTTAATAAGCTTATAATTACAAATATTATATAGAGCGCTCTCAAAACAAGCTCTTAATAAGCTTTGTAGAATATCCCCAATCTCAGATGGGATATTCTACAAAGCTTCTTAAGAGCTTGTATTGAGATCTCTCTCTCTCTCTCTATATATATATATATATATATATATATTGTTTCTAATAAAAGTAAATGTCATTAAACTAAGTGACCCCCCCCCATATCTTCCAAACAACAAACAATCTCATATTTTCAATGTTCAACATCCAAAAATTACATAGGATTACAAATTAATATTTCAGGTACAAATACCAGCATAAGTGGTATAATTAAACTTGTTATGTTCTGCTTGTTGCATGACTGTTTTATTTGTTTGGCCTGAATGTTTGGTTAGTGAATAATTGATCTTCCACAACATTGAAGTTGTAATACTCTCTTCATTAGTCTGACATCAACTTATGTACTGCATTTTTGTTATTTCTTTGTATGATAAGTCACTCCACACAAGAAATTATTTTCTGAACTTTCTTTACATCATTCCTCAATTCAGTTTGTTTTGGAAGACTTCTAAAACTGAATGCAAAAGCAATTATTAGCAAGATCTCTGATGGGAGGATCAGAGTTTCCATGCTTTACTCCCCCCTTTTTTTGCATAACATTAGTTTTTAAAATAAAGCTTAGAAATATGCTTAGAAAAAATGGTCACAGTGTTAAGGCAAATTTTTTGTGATATCTTTGCAGAGAAAATTTTCTCATTTCACCGATTCTCATAAACAATTTGTGATAAATGAACCACATGAACATTGCTACTTTTATGTGCTTGTTTTGAATTTTGTCATTAAAAATATTTTTTCATATGTTTTGCATACTATATCCATTTATCTTTATTATCTACATTGAACATGCCAATGGCATTTTGCCTTATATAAGACTTTTTATCAATTTCAATTTTTTTTTTGTTGAATTACTATTGGATTTGATTGAAATTTTAGAATTACTGTCAGCTAACCTATTACACAGCAAGTTAATAATTTTTCCAGAAGGGAAAATATTATTGCTTACTTTTATTGCACTGTTTGCTTTGCAGATATTTAAAGGCTCACCAACAATAATACTTATGGCAAAAATCATAAAATATCAAATTTGAATGGAATATATTAACAAAATATTCATAGCTACAAATATAAATAATCCATTTTCAAATATCCACTGGAGATTGTATGAAAAATAATGTAGACCAGTGAGACCTTTATGAACTCCTTTATCTGCTCTCACATCTGAGATCTTTCTACAACCCCTTTTTTTTCTTGTCCACCAATTCAATTGCACTGAAACTTATATACTAGTGATTTGTCATGCAAAATTCTTATCACCACATAGAAGATGCTTCTATCAAATCTACTCTTACACTTTTGTTGTTGATTTTATATGCCATTGTTTTGTGCTCTAACTAAATAGATAGTAAAAAAAGGTGGA
Source organism: Epiperipatus broadwayi (assembly GCA_028023455.1). Classification (NCBI taxonomy): domain Eukaryota; kingdom Metazoa; phylum Onychophora; class Udeonychophora; order Euonychophora; family Peripatidae; genus Epiperipatus; species Epiperipatus broadwayi. The sequence continues at coordinate 832,801 of JAQFVV010006222.1, read as the reverse complement.
AAATTATCACATAGTATGTTTATCCAATCAGTGATATAACCTAAACTTCTTCCAAATATTATATAATAAAGTTTATATTAAATTATTTAGTTCTTGTAAATATTTTAAAGGTTTCTATTACATGTACATATACATCAAATCTTGCATCTACATTTATCTAATCTAATTTTCTTCAGTCAGCGTACATAATTTATTTTTGAAAAAATATGAGACATGAAATTAGATTAATGTTTTTATTCGTTATTGTTACCATTCAAAATAAATAATATTGAAAAAAATTATGAAAGAATTCATCTCAAAAAAAAAAAAAAAGAAATATTTTTGAATGTTGGATTTTTTTTTCTTCTAGAATTGTTCTTTTTATATATTAATAGATTTAGATAACGGTTTTCAATAATCATTGCTTTTTTAAACTTTTGCTGAGACTTTTCTTTGACAAATAACTTGGCTATTTTTATAAATTTTGATAGAGTATTATACAGATGAACTTTTCTTTCACTGAAACATTTTAAAATTATAATTTTTAACTTTTAACATTGAAGAATCAAAGTAAATATGATGTAAAATAAATGTATACGAAGTATTCCACATATTCTGTTGCCATATGAGTAAATCATACATAATGTATTTATTTTTTAAGATAATAGAACTTTGGTAATCACAGAAAATCTTTCAAAATCTCAAAGATATGGAAGATTGATTGCAATACAGTATGATCTGTTAAACTAAACAAATACCAATTAATTATTTTAATGTATCTACTATGAATTGTCTTTAAGATAACAGAACTTCCGCAGTCACAGTAATTGTTTTAATATCTCAAAGATTTGTTGCAACAGCTTTTTGCCTAGCATCAGTTACATTATTAAATACTAATTAATTGTTTTAATATATCTACTATGAAATATAGATATTGTGGTTCCAAAGATTGATTGGTCATGAATAATGTAATTTTAATAATTGTGGCCAAGTCATTAATATATATAATAAAACGGCGGTATCTAATTTTACATTTTGCAATATTTAATTGTGTGTGTATATATATATTGATATTATATGTTAAGTAAAATATTTTTATTTTTAAAATCATTTTTATTTATTTGTAAAGATTGTGTATAAACCCAAGATAATCTTTAATTTAACGGTTAAAATATATTTCTGGTTTGCACTTTCTTATCAATATCAATATATATTATAAGCTACTTAAAAATTATGATAATCGGCTTAGTTTTGGTAAAGACTTATTCATATTTTATTATTTAGAAGATGTTCCATCTTTTTTAAACATATAAAGAAAAAATAAATAAATTTGATAATCTTTAAGCAATTGCTTAATAAGCAAAAAGTGTTTGGTCACCAAAGCTTTTAATTCAATTGACTAGATAGGAGATAAATACCAAAGTTAGTCCACAACTAAATTTTTTTTTTTAGGGAAATTGTTTTGTCTGATTATAATAAAAACATCCTGTGTTTACATTCATTTTTAAAAAATAAATTGATTTTTTTAAAATTTGTATGCTAATTTATTATGTTCATGATCTTTTTTCCTACTTAGGTCTAATCTAATTTGCTATTTTTTGCATGATAGCAAATCAGTTTTCTAAGTATCTATTTTCTTTTTTTGTTTTGTTTAATAAAAAAAATTCTTTTTCACTTAATTTAATTAATTTGATTTTCTAAAAATTTGTCAAGCATTTTCTCTAAAAATGTATCTATTCATTCAAATTTAAATTTGACCCTGTAATTGTCCAAAACTGTTAAATTAGCTATAATTGATTTTTTTTCTTCTCAAGTGATTTTTTATGACAGAATATTATCATCCATTTTAACAGAATATGGTCTTTTTGAGGAGTTAAAATATTATTTTTTCATCTTAATGGTTATATGTATATATAAAATTATCCAAATTCATAACTCAACCAGATTAGCCAAAGAAAATAAACTCTAAAGCACAACCAATGATTTCATGGGTACTTAATATAACCCCTTGTCTAATCACATATCCAACTGTTGACAATACTAACACAAAACAGTGATGATAATTTTTATTATATCATCATGACTTCAGATAACATTTGGAATAAGTAGAAAACAAACAAAATTATCGTTTCAGATACCCTAAATATAAAAATTACTTAATATAAATTAAAATAAACAATTAAATCAAATATCATTGTCCCAAAACAAATGATATATGCTTAATATATATTTCACTTATAATCATATGAAAATAATGATAAATCATTCAAAAAATGAATTCTAATATACCTAATGCAGGGGTCCCCAACCTATTTGCACTTACAAGCACATTCTGTAATATCAGTCAGGTGGTGGGCTCCATTTATTTTTTTCAACCAGATGGTAGGCACCATTTATTTTTTCAATGTAAATTTATAATTTGATATTGTTAATAATACACTTAATGTATAAAAAAATATTTATTTCAAAAATAAAATTTTAACATATAATTAACATTTGTATTTTTACGCTGTAAAAGTATAGTATGTCCTACAATTTGATTACAATATAATATAATAATTTATAAGAAATGTTAAAAATTAAATTTATTTGTATCAGATAAATAATTTTTTATCATGTTCGGATAGTGGCGGACACACGTAAAATGATCTGCAAGCACCATGATGGCCACAGGCATAGGGTTGGGGACCCCTGACCTAATGAATCAAACATTTCTTATAATAATATAAATTTATATTAAAATTTAATGATGTTTATATCTAAATAAAATAATTCATGAATGATTGAAGTAACAGCTTTTATATATACTATAAGTTTACAATATTCATAATATCTAAATGAATATGTGATCCAATAATTAATTTTAAATCCTAGCTTAATAAAATGATGAACAATATTAACTCAGGCATGCTATCCTCATATATTAATTTACTATTATTAATCATTCTATTTATAAAAGACTTAACAGTGATGTAATATCAATAAACCTTTAAGATAATCTTGAATTTATAATATCCAATCATACAGTATATAAGAGAAACAATAGATTTTTAATTGGATATTTTTGTAAGCACAATTAATTAATCATACTAATTTATTTTAAATTTCCTGTAACTAAATTATTAAAACTGTATATGATCACAATTAAAACAAAAAAAGAATAATTAGCATTTATTATAATCAAATATGAATATTAAAATTTAATATTGAATTGGATTTATAATCTACATTAACTAAATTTTAAATATAATTAAAACAAATTATTCTGACTTATAACAAAACAAAATATACTATTATCGGCCTCACAATTGAATAAGATTGATTTTTTTGACCAACCATGAATTCGCACCTTTAGATTCTTGTATATCGAATTTAAGGCAAACGCTCTACCAACTGGGCTATTCTGTTAAAGTCTTTGACAGAATAGCTCAGTTGGTAGAGTTCAACTTCTAAGCGAATAGTATCACGGTGCATATAGGCCAGCAACACCTGAAGAAGAGTGGATAATAATACTACTTGAAACATTGTGTAATTACTAGTCTGTATTGTCTATTTGTGTGTTATTACTAACAAGTTGTTTGTATTTGAAAAGTTTAACATTTTCTATACATTCAACATTCACTCATAAATGATGGAAATAGTCCAACATATTACATCTTATAATATACCATCATTACAAACCTTCAGACAAATATATGGTATTATTATTTGATCATTATTTTGATACTTTTGAAGTTAAGGTCAAGACATCATACAGCTAAATTGTTTAAGATTACTTAAATATTTTATTATATTTGATATTTGAATCCAATAACTTAATAGTAGAATATATACATAAAAATCCCTGATACAGCATATACATCTTGATAGCAGTAATTTTTTGTTAAAGAAAAGCCCTGAGATAATTATTACAATAAGTCTTAATGAATATCTATTAATAGAAACCCTGAGAATATGTAGTTAATGAATAGTTAAAACAAAATTATGTAAATATGAAATCATTTAGTAATAAACCAACGATAGTTGAAATATTATAAAAAATATATTACAAAGAAATCCGAGTCATATATCACATGACTAATTTAACAAGCTTGTTTTACAAATGTTATCTAATGAGCTTGCCAATAGCTCTTAACAAGCTTTTTAGAATATCCCCAACCGTTTTCTGCTTCTCCCTTTTTCAGTGAGGTGCCAGGATATTCAAACATTAGATTTAAAATATCATATCAAAGCCACTAATAGTTAACTATTAAGTAGAAAATCTGAAAATTTCAGTCATCTGTATGTCTTCAAACTCAGCTACCTAACTAAAATAGCTATATGGAACTGAACTAAGTTTAGATACACCATATATTAATGGCTTTAGCAATATAAAATCACCAAAGCCTTAATAGCAAAAAATATAATTGCAAAGAAATCCAAGTCATATATCATGTGGCCTAATTTAACAAGCTTGTATTACAAATGTTATTTAATGAGCTTTCCAATAGCTTTTAATAAGCTTTTCAAGATATCCTCAACCCCAGACCAGTTTCTGCCTCTGGCATCCTCACTGCGGTGCTAGGATATTCAAACATTTGTTGAAAATACCAGGTCAAGCCCAGCATTTTATCTAATGGTTTACTATTAAGGAGAAAATCTGAAATTTCAGAGGAAACCAGATGCAGAAACTGGTCTCGGGCTGGGGATATTCTGAAAAGCTTATTAAGAGCTATTGACAAGCTCATTAGATAACAATTGTAATATAAGCTTGTTAAATTAAGTCATGTGATATATGACTTGATTTCTTTGCAATTATATTTTTTGCTATTAAGGCTTTGGCGATTTTATATTGCTAAAGCTATTAATGAATGGTGTATCTGAACTTAGTTCAGCCCATGTGGATATTTAAGCTAGATAGCTGAATTTGAAGACATAAGGATGTCTGAAAATATCAGATTTGCTAGTTAATAGTTAACCTTTAAATAAAATGCTGGGCTTGATATGGTATTTTAAATCTAATGCTTGAATATCCTAGTACCTCACTGAGGAAGCCAGAAGCAAAACCAGTTTGGGTTGGGGATCTGAAAAACTTGCTAACAGCTATTGGCAAATTCATTACATAAAAATTATATATATATTATACTTTAAAAGTTTAGTAGTCAACATTTAAATTTTCAGTATATTTCTTCATATAATATTTAATTTTTCAAAAACAATGTATTTGTATATATAATGCCCTTTTTTTTTTTTTATAATTTTTTTTTAAAGTTTTTTACTTATCTTTTTATATTTCTTAGCTCTTAATTTTTCAATAGCAAATATTGCTTTTAGTTAAAACAAAAAGCAGTCATAACTTTATATTATTATTTTACTTATTCTGTTTAAAACATATACTCCACCACCACCACACATACATCTTTTTATATAAAAAAATGTTTGCTTGACATTTTTCCAAACCTACATTTTTTTTTTTGTAAAATAATACAGCCCGAATTCACTCTTCTTTCTTACGTAAAAGAGTGCTTCGATGCCATTTTTATATAATAACGAAATAGGTATGACTGTAAATAAGACACCAACATGAATGTTGTTCACATTGATTCATATTTTACACGAGTTAAAATTTTTGTTATTGTAAAAAGAGTATAACAGAAATTGGAAATTTTTAGATATGAAGTTTGTTTCATCATATTTTCGTATGCCTTTGGCTTGGACAGAAAATATGTTATCTTACTTTTAGAAAATCCCCTGGCGCTGTGTCATTTGCAACAGTAATGATTTTTTTTTTTTTTTGAAAAAGAGAGCAAAAAGCTAGCATAAAATGGATTTATATCACCAATTGTGTTTGAAATCTGGAATAAAATCCAAGATATGTCATTTAGTAGATGCCAAGAATAACAATATCATTATTTAAAATATTTTTGGAGACCCCCCCCCCCCGGAAGATTGTGTCATAGAATGTAAGGGACAACATAAATGTTTTTTTTTTTTTTTTTAAATATCTGGACTTTGAAATGATAAGTAAAATAGTTATGGAAAAAAGATTTATGAATTATAGTATAAAGTTGAAAATACGAACAAGATTGAAGCACAGGATAAAAATAATGGAATTCCGAAAATTTATTGACAAATTTAAAGACATTACTTCAATTATATGCGCAAACCAGTTGTGAGAATGTGACAAATATTCAAAAGGAAATGTAAGCCATGACTGTGAAAAATATATTTCATAATAAAGAAGTATACTAATAATCGAAGGTAGGGTTTTAATGTTTTGTAGACACTCAACATAATAAAGTAAGAATAGATTCTCAAAATTTGTAGGCTTTTATTTTTACATTTTAAAATATATGATTATATTAAATTCCATACATATATAAGGAATCTCAAAAGCAGAAACTATTCTCTTCTATTTTTTCCCTCAAGCATTATTTCAGTTTTAAACTCTCATTTCTACTGTAAATATAGATAAATGATATTAAAATCATTAAATTATTGTGAGCCTTGTCTATTACCTAGTTGAGCCATTTTGACAACAAAACTTACTGCTTTTTAAGTTGAAAGGTTAGTTAGTATAGAGAGGTGATTTATTATGTTGTGTCTGATAGATCTTTGTTTTTAGTTTAAATAATCTGCCTTATATATTTATTGACTAGTTTAATTTATAATATCATGGTTGTTTTTTATCTACTGTTTTCTTATCCTTAATAACTCTATGTCATTACTTCTCGTTAAAAGTCATTCATACTGGAATTAATTATAGCAGAAACACATGGTTTTAGATCTTCTGAAAAATATATTGACAGATTAATTCCCTTTGAGATAAGTAAGCAAACTTCTCTGTAAGAAGCATTCATCACAGCTTTATTACTACACCTGCAGTGCAAAAAAGGAAAAAAAAATATTTTATTAAAATTTTGATTTATGATCTGCAGCTATAAAATTTTGTTGGCAAAATACATTTTAAATAAGAAAAATAATATCAAAGAATATATATATGTATTGATAGAAAAAAAAAAAGATGCTTAAAATCAAATGCAACAATTCACAATTATTGGGCTGTAATTACTTGCACAATTGCAGGTTTACTAATTTTGGATTACTTACGTATTTGAACTTATTTCTATTCTTTAGAGGTGTCTTCTAGATTAGCAATCAACAAAAATTGAAAACTTTTTAATTTAATTTAACATATGACTTTAATGAGTATCATGATTAATTAATAATCAACAAAATTTTATAACCATTTTTCAAATTCAGATTGCAATTTATATTAGCCAATATTCTAAAGACATTTAAAATTATTTAAAAATAGATGTACTGATTTTAACATACATATGCAAAGAATCTCTATTGATCACTGTTGGGATCACATAAAGAGATTGAGTATTGAAGCATTGCATAATAATAGCTGATTATTAATGTTAATTTGTTTTAACTGGAAATATAGTGACATTTATATTAATACATTGTCATATACATATTTTTGCAAATATGACAATTTCTCAGAGAAAGAAATGATGAATACCTAGGCTAATTTATATCAGTCATTATTTGCTATAATTTTTCATTATTTTACACATTATTAACTCAATATTATTCATTATTTCAATTTTTAAAATACTTCATAAATATCAGTGACAATTTGCATCGTAAGAAATTAAAATGTGTAATATCTTATATAGAATGACATTTGTTAAATCTTCATCATTCCAAGCAAAATTTCTCCAATATATGTATTTTTTAAATATAAGTTCTTAGAATCCAATTTAAGACTTCAGCTAAATATCTATTTTTGACTTTTCTAACAACAAGCAATATAATCAGTTTAGCACTCTCCTCATTTTTCATTCAATGCTATCAATGCTATCTGTTTATTTTTTCATACATTCCTTTGCTTTTTTTTTTTTATTACTCTCAATATCATCTTTCTCTACTTTGCTGTGTAGTTTGAAGTCTCTATTTTGCTATTTGGTTGACATCAAAATCTTACATTCATATGTAAGATTTGTAAAATATATTTATTAAATATTTTTTTTTTTCAAACACAGACACAATTCCTTTTAATATTTTTTTGCTAAAAATACTTTTTATTTACATTTAATCATATTGCTATATAATATTTTAAATAAATAAACAAACAAATATTATGTCTGGGTAACACTGGAAAGATTGAGGGAAAAAATCTCTTTAATTTATAAGGATTAAAAAAAAAATTATATAGTTACAATTTAAAGAGATAAAATTATTCTGCCATTTATTATAGAAAGCTTTAAATGTTTTTATTAGAGAAAAATCATATCTCAGCAGATTTGATTATAAAAATGAAAAGTTTCCATTTGTTTACAGCATTTAAGGATAATACATTCATCAATTTCTCTGATACACTAATGATTTTTATCTGTGAAAAGAAAAATAAATCTATTTTATCAATTGCTTACAAATATTAAAAGATTCTCATGTATTGTATTGAAAATTTTTGGACAATTAAATAATATTTAAGTACTACAGTAGTTACTAGATATGTTGTTTTCTTTTTATTTATGGTCTAGGTTTGTGATCTACAAAGTGCAATTAATCAAATATATACCAAATAATTTTCTCAATATGTAACTAATTTTCACTTTCCTTTGAAAATCACTTTTCTCTTGCAATCCTAATCCAATAAAATGTATAAAAGGTAAATATATAATTTTTTTTATCAAGAAATTTTATTGTGAGCTCAAAGAATTATATTATTGCAATAACAGAGTTATGTTGTTAACAGATACTATAATAAATGTTGCATAACCCAATTTCAATGGTCTGAGCATAAAAAATCAACTCTTCAGTGTTAAATTGTCCATTGTTGGAGCTAATTTTTCATCTCTGTTTCTGGTGGCCTGAAGTTTTGCAAAAAGTAATTTCTTATGATCAACCAAGGTATGGCCATAAATGATTACACACCTAATTGGCCAATAGGCAAACAACAGAAAAGTTATGATTCTTACAGCTGGAAAGATCCTGTTGGATATGCTAGAAATCAGTCCAGTGAGGAGAGGCACTCTTGGTTTTATATGGATGTAATAAAGTCTCTGTCCTATTGGAGTGATGTACAATGGCTCAGAATATGTGTTATTGTGTCATCATCCCATTTACATAGAAGGCAGACTGGGTCCAAGCATGAGAACTCTCTATAATAGACCAGAAAATGGCATGTTGGCAGAGCACTCAGGTTTAATTTAATAAAAAAATACAAAATTTCAGTTTGTGATGCCACTGTTTAAACTTTTTAATGATTTGAATGATTGGGGAAGGTTAACAGTGATGGGATTAGGGGATTTCTTCATTAGTTGGGTGGTATGCACCCCAATAAGCATCACAGTACATAGTTTTTTGTGAGTTAACCTGATTAGGTAGAGGGGTAAATTTTGCAATCTTTAACAATAAGGATGACAACCAGCTCCTCATGGGTGGAAGAGAGGTGTCTGTAGGAGAAACAGATGTAAAGCTTGATGCTTCCAGAAAATGGCAAGATAGGTTAAGGATCGTGTTATGTGTATGCTGGAAACAAAAGGTTAAAAAAGAATGCAGTGATAGCCCATTGAGTTTTTGTGCCTATGAAGACCTCATTGGCTGATGGCCATGGTCTTGCCCTTTCACATAAGTCTTGCACACAGTGAATTTATCTTTCTAATGAATTTTTGGGAAGTTAAATCGGCATGTAATAAGAGATTCTTTGGAACACCTGGATGTTGAGCAGTGAAGTTTTCCATATAGTGACAAATAAACTTTGGATAATGAATCAATGGTTTATTTGATTGAGAGGAGAAGGGAGTCCTGTATTATTCTCCTCATTGTAGGGGTGAGTTGTTGATTGGAAAGCCCAGAAATTTTTGGGGTATGGCAGTGAAAGGAGAGGGGATAGTGTTCCCAGAGGATATTTTCTATGCTGAGGATTTATTTAAATTAAAGGTAAGTCCTGACTTGGAAGAAAAGGCATGTAGGATTTTGGAAAGTTTTGGGATTGGTCTTTGTATTAGGAGAAAAACAGCCAGGTCATCCATGTATGTTATGTGGTTGATTGATCTGTTGAGGATGGGTATAAATATCCCAGGGAGGACTTTTTCAAGTCAAATTAATAGAGAGTTAATGTAGATTATAAATAGCAGGCACTCAGAGGAGAGCCCTGCGGAATGGAATTTGTTGGGGTAAAAGATGTGAGATCCTTCCATTCAGGGAGATGGAAATGTCCCTGTTGTTGAGAAAATATGCTATAATATTTATTATTCCAGATGGGATATCATATTTGTCAAGAAGGTTGAGGAGGCAATGTGTTGGATGGAGTCAAAGGCACCAGCAATGTCCAGCTGGATGACTGCTTATTTAGATTTCCTCATGATTCTGGTGTAATCTACTCCTCTTGAATAATGCTATTGCATCATTGGTTGAAGAACCTTTCCTGGCAAACTGGTACTGGCATATGGATGGAAGGACCTTATTCTGTATCTTATCATTGATTATGGATTCCACCACCTTGATCATTAACAGTGTCATAGAGATGGGCCTAAGATTCTCAAGGGTGGAAGGTAATGTATCCTAGAGAAAAGGCATCATCCCTGTTGGGTACAGGTCATCAATGTCAAGGTGTTTGGTAGATATGAGATCAACCATTCTATGTATGACTGGAACTGAAAATTTTTCAAGGTGAAGAAGGATAAAGCATGGGATAGCATGGAGACCCAGATGTGTTTTTGGGCATAGAGGATAGTTTCATTATAATATCTTTTTTAGTTATGCCATGATTTATAGTTGTGGATTTTTTAAGGTTAGGATGATTTGACTCATGAGGATATTTGGTTAATTTGACTTTGAAAAAGTAAAAGAATTTGTGTGATAATGCTATTACCAGCATAGAGCTTATTGTCAATTATGATGAAGGAGGGTGTATTTATTTTACCTTGTGGCTCAGAATGTACCTAATGTAGTCCCTGAACCAATTATGGTGCAGATTTAGGAAGATTCTTGATTTTTTATTAGGATGTTGTCAGCAATGGCTTATTGATTCATTTTATATTGTTGCTTAAGATTAAGGATTGCTCTATTGAAACAGGGACTGTAGGTATCTGTTTCAAAGTGTTGCTGATTAGATTCATTTTGTGTAGGAGGGAAATGGGACCCTTATTTTTGTCTGTCTAAAAGGAAATTATTGTATTCAAAATATTGATGAATGTGAACCATTCCTTTTCAGGATGTAAGCTGAGGATGTTGATTTTCCTGAAATATATATAACACTTGGATAAAATTGCTTCTGGAGCAGTGGTCTTGAGTGGGATCTGGCTGGATGACTTAAGCACTCATATGGCTGTGGAAACTGGTCAGTTGATAAATTGATCTCTAGTGCCAGGTGGTCTGATAAAGGAATAGGTTGGAGGGGGGGATCAATGATGAAATGAAGGTCTGGGGAGTAGTAAGCCAGATTTATGAAATTTTGCTAGTAAAGGATATAAAAAGGAACATTGTGATAATTGATTGTAAAATTGGACTCTTTTCACTTAGACACAATATGAATCATGAGTCTTCTATGGGATATTTTTAAGAGCAGAATATATAGTATGAGAAATTGAAAGCGTACTATATTATTATGTAATACAGATGCAAAGAAATACATTAGTGGATTCTTATGTGGATCGTAAGAGAAAGACATTTAATTAGTAATGGAACAATATATTGTGGTTTTTCATAACCCCTTAGATGATTGAATTAGTGATTTATGACTGAAATAGCAAGAGGTTACTATTTGGGTCAGACTAGGATATTTTCCCAGATTTTTTAATTTCTTAGAAATCCAAGCATATAATATCTATGTTAAACAAAACAATTCTTAGAGAAAACAGGTATATGTTGAATATCATTTAAACTTATCTTAGAGAATTTATATATATACATAGACTTGTTAATAATATTTATTTTATAATGTGCAGATGGTATTGAAACTAAACTGAGAGACTGCAAAACTCTCAAGCGCTTATGACTATTAACATCCAATCAGATCACAAGCACTGACACAGAGAATTTGACAAGACCCTGGTTCTTTACTTTTCTTTCTATATATCCAAGCCAGTCTAAGTATTTAGATCTGAAAATGTGAATCTTAAATATCTTCACTCTCAACTCAGTGAGTTCAATTTACAAGCATACAGCATGAAATCTTTTGATTTACTATGCAGTAGTTTTTCGATGTTATAACTTGCAGCAATATACGTAAATAATATTTATTTTATAAAGCGCAGACGGTATTGAAACTAAACTGAGAGACTGCAAAACTCTCAAGTACTTATGACTATCAAATTTTCTGTCTCAGTGCTTGTGATCTGATTGGATGTTATCATAAGCGCTTGAGAGTTTTGCAGTCTCTCTGTTTAGTTTCAATAGACTTGTTAAATTAAAATTTATTAGAAAAAATATTATTCTATATAAAATGGTGCACAAATTTTAATCAAAGGTAAATAAAATATATAATTATTACCTTAATTACTTGAAATATTATGTGATTACAATCTGGTAGTAAAATTAAACTTTATAAACTTTCCACTCTTTGCTCTATGCTATCCTAATGATTACTATAATAGATTTGTTACACAGACATTATTTAAGCTTAATCCCTACATAATACATTATACCATTTTTTGTTCAAAGATAAATATTATACAAATTTATCTTTTGGGAGTATATTTTTTTAGCATATTTTTAATAGTTATCTTTCAAAAAATACCTATTATTATTTTTTTTTATTAGTTGCAAATTATTACATTCTATGCATTTTTTGATATAGATGTTAAATTTTGTGAAACACAAACTTATCAATGATATTTCTAAATAGTCAATAATAAGCCCCATCTTTTTAACCATTCATCTATTTTGTTATTTATAAGACCACACTATTACAATGCTAAAAGTTAGCAATTTCCATTCTTCCATATATTAAATATAAAAAATTAGACATCAAAAAAACATGAGAATAATTCTGAGAATATATTCCATTCAAAGTGATATACATATATATCTATTTTTAAATAATAGTACACTTTTATTGTTCTGAAGAAAATATATATATATATAGGATTGTATAACTTTTCGGTATTATGTAGAAAATTAAGACCATTTTTTTTCTTTTAATTAAAAAACACATGTCAAAATTATTTAGCTTTAAAAATTGATTCAATCTCCAAATAAACAAGAAAGAAGTCATAAAATTGAGCTATATTGACTATATTATAAATCGTTTTCTATGTTATAATTTATATATATTTATGATACATCCTCACTTAATTGACTATTTTATTGTTTCGCTTTTAATTACATCTACTATTTTTTTCTTTTTATACTTTTTGATATTTTAGTAGTAAGAAAGGAGATAGACACAGGATGAATATTGGGGAGATGGAGTAAACATTATCATTATTTTATAAATCACCAAATATTATGAATACAGAATGAATGAACATGAGAGATCAGCAAAGAATAGAACTAACAATAAGTTCTCCCAGCATTAAACATAAGTAAAAAAAAAAACATATAAAATCAACATCAACCTTTGACTAGAATTTGAAAGGGGTCCATTATAGTCAGGGTAATTATCTAATCACTGCCATAACTTAGAATAGAAATATAACACAAAACTCTGAATGCACTTACCTAAGAAGAAATGTGGACTTAATCAGTGAAGTATTGAATAGCTTCACACTCACATATCTAACCGCTTCAGCTTCACCTATTTAAATAGAAAGTAGGTTGAAGTAAAGAAGGGTTCCCCCTGGGTTCCCCTCTTTTCTTCCATAGCGTAAGCTTGTGGTTAAAACACCTGTAGAGGTCCCTACTATCACATTTTATACACATATTATCGAGATTATAGCCTCAGTAAATATTACTAAGTGCTCATAATAAATATATATAAAAAAACAAGTAATTTTTCATTAAAAAAAATCAATAATATAAAGCATTTTGTTTAAAATGTTATGTGGAAGAGACATGGGACAATACATATATTTATGAAAAGTGACTGTTGAATAAAATAATGTCAAAAATTATTTTTTTTACTTCAGTTATTTAACATTATAAACCTAATGTTTATTTTTGTATACAGATTTATTACATAGGCTATTACTAATTAAACATTTTATTTATAGATTAGGCATATATATATATATGTGTGTGTGTGTGTGTAACGGGAACATACGCCATTACAATATATATATATTATATAAGTGATATTTGATTTATAGCTTTCAACTTGCTTCATAAGAAAGAAAAATACAAATAATGCAAAACTAGTTCGGTTTATAAAAATAACAGTGATTAATTATATATTTTAAGTTCCAAACCACTGTATTACTGTGTGAGGTCCAAGAAAATGGTATCTGTGATAGCAATATAAATTTAATTTGATCACCATGATGTCCTGTTATTCAGATATTGGCAAAAGTGAAATGAGTTTGAGTGGTATCATTTACTAGAATATACATGGCTATACTTTTGTAATGGTAAATGTTATTAATATTTATAAGACCAAAGAAGCTTTTGCAGCAGACTGTTGAATGGTTTTATGGCATTGGGAACATATTTTTATACTACAAACTTAATGAAAGTATCAATTTGGACTGTAATGTATCAGTTACATAACATCAAGTCATATTTAGCATATATGACTTCTTTGATAGAAGATTTATGCATTTGAAACATATTTAAGTATTCATGAAGCTTAGAAAAAATAATTAATTATCATTAAATATATTACTTAGTAACACTATTATAATTGAGCAGCTCCCTTACTAATTGTTCATTTCAAGTTTACTGATATTTTATGACTAATAGAAGTCATTGTGGTGACTATTGTCTTCATCAATATTTAGTTTTTATTTGACTCATGACTATAAGTCTCATTATTATTGGTATTATCTGATGAATTCTTTGTGTAGTAGTTTTTATCAATGCTTTATACTAATAGCTTTTGTACTAGTTCTTCCAATTTATGTATGTCTAATTGCAATAATCTTTCTGTAGCAAACAAATAATATTTTCTGTTCTCTGTTAACCATCATTTTCTGATATGACACATGGATTGTTTGTATATGGGTTGTGAATCATACAACTTAAACAGTTGATAATGGGTGTATAGTCATAAATGTAACTATTCAATGTAAAGTTCATTGTTTTTGTTCAGAATAATACTGAACTAAGACATACTATCTTTTTTCTCTCTTTTCTCCAACTTGGTCTATATTTGAACTTGTAAACATTATATTCCTAAAAAAATTGTTTGCTTATTTTATTTTATTTTCAATTGTTTTAAAAAAGGGATTAATAATTTACTTTATTCATAAATAGTTATTAATAATACATTATAATATATGATGACATTTGTGAATTTTTAATTGTATATCATAATAAATTTAATATTTTATTATTATAAAAATTTAAGAGGTTGTAGTATGTATTAATAACTTCATTTGTTAGTATTTTTTTCTGCATACATTTAATAAATAATATATGAATATAAATAGCATAATAGTCAATTATTTTTTAGAATATGACTGCATGTATATGTATTTTTTGTTATATAATTAAATCAATATTATATGTATTGAAATATTGATTTCATACATACGTATTTGGATAAGTATTTTGAAAAAAATAATATAAATATTTTATATTAAATAAATAAATATATAAGGTATGTTCATATTTTGTTTAAATTATGATTTTAAAATGTGTTTTAATTTGCAGATTTATTTTATTATTATTTTTTAAAGCAAAATTTATTACAAAGTTAAGAAACATTTTTATTTCATAAATGCTGATATATTTTAAAAAAAAAAACTTTTTTTTTACTGAGTGAAATTTGGTTCATCATAACAGAGACTATATCAATGGGTTAAATTGAGTGAAACCCAAGGAATAAATCTAAGATGAGTCTTGAATGTGTCATTGTTAGGAGAAAAGATATGTAAGCCCCTGATAAGTAAGCAAAGTCAGTGTGTTATATATAATATTAATAGTAGAATTTTAATATAAAAATCAATGGCTAGGCAATAAAAAATGTATGCTCTAAAAGACTTCTGTCTTTTGCGATGTCTTATAACATCTTGTAATAAATTATCTCTTTGTACAATGCATTTATAGTGCCACGGAAATATATTAATTAAGAAAGTAACAACTGATTTAGCATGGGATTTATTATAGATTGAATTATCAATGCTATGACAATATTTATTGTGGAATATCTAAGGATTAATTTATGCTAATATTAATATACAAATGGAAAATATTAATATCATAATGTTTTGCTATGGAATATATTATTTAAAATGTATATTTCATTCAAGTGGGTAAAATTATTTTAAATACTATAATTGGGATATAATTGGACTTCAAATACCATGCTTATTTATTATATCTTCCTATTACAGAAAATATCATAGGATACTAGTAAGAGTTCTAAAGGCTCTAAAATTTACTTTGACTGTGTTTATGCAAATATTGTTGTTATGTTGATATATATTTAATAAATATGCTTTTTAATGTAGTTTTAGTTAAGGAACATATCTGATTTTGAACAAAATTAAACAAGTCATATTTTCATTATTTATTTATTTAGTTTAGAATGCATGTATTCCTTTATAGCACCTAAATATATATAAAGTAATCAAAAAGAAAATTTAGATTGCCTTAGAAACAAAATGTAAATATACCTCCTAATATTAATTTTCTTTTAATTTGAAATGTTATAGTAGGTTTGATTGTTTTCATTATATATGTAAAGATCAATAGATCATAAATATAAGAATTCACAAGTTATCATTGTGATGATATATATTTTAATATACACTGATTGTATCATAATTTATGTATTTAAATTAATAATTTCAATTTTATGATTGTAATAAAATTAAGGTAGCAAAGTAAACATACTTATCTAAAAAAAATTATATATTTTATGTATTTATATTTTTTTTCTGGTTCATTACTGTATTTTTTTAGTACATCTGCTAAATACTTAAATAAAAATTTATACAAACATGCAATAAATAAAACAGATAATTAATTCTTTTTTTGAATAGCATGACAAAGATTTTTTCATTTGCTTATTAAATTATATATATATATTAGGTTAATTATATCAATAAATTTTTGTTTTATTAACTAAAATTTGATTTTCTGGTTATTCATAGTCTATTTATTACATTATATTTTAAGATCTCCTTCAAGAATCTCTGCATAATTTATTTGCATATTAAATATTAGCTAGTCAAATATTGAATAAGTACCTACATATTGTAATAATTTAATATTATTGTAGCATTTCATCAGTTATGTTTTATTAATTATAATGAATAAATAATTAGTAAAATCCCAATTGATTAAGCTAATGTATTTATTTTAGTTTAAACTGATATATGTAGACATTCGACATTACATTAATCTTGTATTTATTTAATCATTAGTTTATACATAGATACTTCATACTAATACAATCTGGTATCTCAACTGGGTCTTTAGAAAATTATTTGTTTAATTTTATATATCTTTATACCATTATAAAAATTGATGTCTGAATTATTAAGTCATTTATTCATTAATAGATAATCATTTTAATTTCTTTATATTGGTAAAGAAATTGTCGTCCTAATATGTGAGATGAATTGAATCAGTTATCTGAGATAATAACAGTTTATTGATAATCTTACAAATTGGAATCTGAACGTCGTGTGTTATTATTAACCTAATAATAGTTGGTTATATTCTAATTAACATTATTACAAATTGTCTTAACCAATACATGGAACATTATTATCCATAACACTAATTTATACTGTTACAGAAATTGTTGTCCAATGTTATGGGACATTTGATCAGTCATTCACTTATAATAATTTTTACCATTACTATACATTTTACATCAATGATTAATTAGTTAAGAGTAATTCCTATGTGATCATTTTTATTCATTTAACACTAATTTATACTGTTAATATATATATATATAAGTGATAAAAAGGATATGGTTAGAAATTTGTAGTTTATAATTTCAATACATATATTTTGTTACAATGTCATAAATGAGAAACAAGTTAGTTTGATTACATTGTCTATCTGGTAATTTTGATTATGTTGTTGACTTGAGAAACAGAAAAAAAAGTATTATCCATCATTGTAACATATATATATATATATATATATTGTAAGAGTAGCTTACAATCCAATTGAAACCAGCTTTTATCCATCCACACCACCAAATCAAACCTATTTAAAACAAACTTAGCTAACAGGTGGTTAAATATGCAATATCATTTTTTGTGTGTAGGCATACACACACACATATATATATATACACACTTGATAAATGTTTGCCTTATTAAGTACAAAGTTAAAAAAATGTCACAATGAACTAAATTAAATTCTCTTGTTAAATGAGAAATAAAAAGAGCAGTTAAATGAATCATTTTTATATATATTGTGACCTTCTGAATGGGCACAAGTAATTAAACTATATTGTATCAGTAGTGAATAACTGCATTGTACTAAGAAAAATGAAATAGCTTTAAAAATTTTTTATTAATGGTCCAAAAACTTATATGTGGGTCACTTGTGCATTTTGGTTAGCAATTTTACAAGCATTTGTTATTATTATTATATTTGATAAATTGTTTAACCTTTTAACTGCTAATTATATTATTAGTTGTGTCAGCTAAAAATCAAAGCTTTTAACCTTTTAACTGTTTGACTCGTTCTTAATCGAGGCAATTTTTGATACATATTCGTTAAATTCGTTTTTAATCGAGTAAATTTGACATCGCTGTAAATTGCTTAGTTTTTGGACTACGTTTACGGTTTTGACGTCATTTTTTAGAACGCAAAAAGTTTTATAATATACTGCCATCTATTGAATTATTTTACAAGTAAAAAATCAATTAATTGATGATTTATGTCAAACAAAAACTAAGCACTGCCTTTTCACATCTTTTCTTGAATCTTATTGGCTGTTGAAATTTTGTAAACAAAAAAATGGAAAAGCTCCGCCTTCTCATCATCTTTTCTTGAATCTTATTGGCTGTTAAAATTTTTATATGGCTGCCAAAAATTAAAAATTTACTGAACGCTTTTGTTTTATTTTGAAAATGATAAACGAATGTTTTAGAGCATTTTAAAAATATTTTTTGATGAAATACAAATAAAATACAAATTATTTTCATATAATATGTCAAAAATAAATATTATTTTACAAAAATAGTTACGATTTTAGCAAGAATTATTTATTTATTGCAAAGTCGGGAAAAAAAAATCATAACGTGAAATTATGATTGCCGTTTCTTTTCATGTCAACCGTAACAAATATTTTTAAAATTAAAAATCAAAACTTATTTTTGAACAAACTTTCGTTTATTTTTATAATGTGAGAAATTACTAATATACTTTTTAAAAACGAAACTAAAGTGAATATATTTAAAAAAACGGTCAATAACTTTTGAAAAATTGATACATTATTTTGTGCATCAGCTAATTAAAAGCTTTGAGTGATACCACCTGCAGCGAATGAACAATTGGACAGTTAAAGGGTTAATTGGCCAGCTCACAAACTGAAGACAAGTCAATTGTCAAAATATTTTCACCTTTAATATCATATTGACTTTATATTCATTTATAAAAACTATATTAATAAATTGTCTGGTTATAAAAGTGAACGAAAGTTCTTTCAAAAATAAATTGCTATTTATTTATTATAAAATATTCAATATCGGCAAAATAAAAGCGAACATATAAACAAAGAGTTTGTGACATAAATGCTTTTTTACGTTATAGAAAAGAAATATTTCTTTTTGCTAAATCTTAAATATTTTTACTAAAATCTTCAATATTTTTCGAAAATAATTTTGTTTTTTTTTGGTATATTTTCTAAAAATGATTTTAATTTCTCAGAATATACTTTTTTTAAACCTTTAAATCATATTCGAAATGAAAATCTCAGCGTTTTTCTTTATTTTCTTTGATCAGGCGGTTTCTTTGTTCTTTCCAGCCAATCAGAATGTCTTTGTCGGCTGAGAGCCAATCACCGACAAGCTTCTTTCTTTGTTTAGCTTTAAATGCAGTTTTATTGATTTTTTAGTTGTAAAATAATTCAGAAGAGGGCACCATCTTACAGAACTTTTAAAAACCTAATCAATAACTGTCAAACAAATATCCTAGCATTAAAAATAATGGAATTAGAGTGACGTTAACTGCCGACGAGAGGTCTCGTAAGAGGCGGAAAAGGGTTAATGCAAGGAAGGGGAGTGGGTTGTTATTGGAATTGTTGTTATACTAATTAGATTGATGCAAAGTTGTTTTATTTATTTATAAAATAGTGTTGGTGTTTGTTTGAATGGTTTTCTGATTTATTATTCATTGTCAAACATCTATTTGCAGATATAATCAGTGAAATATGTTTAACCCATAGCCATATCAGTTATATTTAATCAGGATAATTTAACATTTATGTAGCAGTATATGTGCATGTATGTATGTTTGTATCATTTTCCATTTCATTTTCATATTTTAATTACAGTAAACAATATTACATTTACAATAAAACATTTTAATTACAGCAAATATATTTAATAATTTTGCAAATATATTTTTTAAAGTGATTAATGGATATTTGAATTGGTGAATTATTTAGCAAATGAAATAATATTATCAACCATTTTTTTTATTTAATAGTTAATTAATATGCATTTGTTTCAAGTTTGTAAAGAGTTTTTTTTTATATTTTATTTGACTTGATTTAATTGTGAAGGTCAAAATGATTTTTTTTTTCAAGAAAAGATTACTTGAATATTTAATTAACTCCTAAAGGCAAAGGATGGAATTGACCTTTGGAGGGTGAAAGTGACCTTTTGATGGAAGGAAGGGATATCTATTTAACTGATAGTCACTAATAAAAATTGCTCATTATTGTTCATTATAATTGTTGCCTTAGTTCATTCTGCCTGTGACCAGTATATATTTCTTCCAGAAGTCAGGTCAATTTAAAACTCCAAAGTGAATTCTAAAAAGTCATAGGAAAATTCTAGTTACCAGAAAGTCTTCAACTAGAATGACGGATTAAAATATAAAGAAAAAGTTATATATTTTCATTCCTTTTGTTCAATTTAAACATTTAAATTAACACTCATATTTATTTTTATTCTAAAAATGTATGTCTATACTATTAAATTTACACTACTTTATTTATGCATATTTAGTATTATTAAGAAGAAAGTTAAAGTGCATGAACTTTATAATTTGCTAACTAAATTGTGTGAATTTTATAATATTTTGTGGAAGCATATGCAGGACAATTTAACAGAATTTACATTAAGCTCTCAGCTCTACTTATATTCTACTTCTGTAAAAGTTAAGTTAAAATTAAAAGCATGCGTGTACTTCATTATGCTATATTTAAAAATTATTACGGAATGATAACTTTATCTCTTATTTGTGCTTATAAAATAATATGTGCTTTTATTAAAGAAATAAAGATATGACTTACCCAGAATAATTAATTGCTAGTATTTACCAAATGTATATGCTTAAATCGAATTGAAGGACTTTAATATCAGATATTTTTGTTCTCTTCGATACATGGATATATTAGAAAATAAATGGTAATGTTTAAAGAAATACAAATTTCATGTGGATAATTATCAGTGGCATTTAAAGCACAATCTAAATTAAAATGAGTATTGCAGATATTGACTCATAAATTATGAAAGTGAATATTTTCTGCAGAAAAATATGTTAAAATATTGTTAGACTAAATAACACTAGAATGATTTAAAATGAATAAAAGAGTAAACTAATTAATGGCTGAAACTGTCTTTCCATGTCTCTATTATCATAAATATTTATTATTGTATATGCTATATAAGTAAACTCTATTAGCTTTAGCTAAGAATATTGGAGATTATGGAGTTCAGTGTGAATTGTAAATGTTCATCATAGAAATAATTTGTGCTTCATGTTTCACATCTTTGGAAAATTCTTCGTTGTGTCTGGGTTATTCACTAGAACTCGGAAAAGGAAATTTGCAAATGAATATTTTTTTTTTTTTAGTTAAAAAAGAAGAGTGACTTTTATTTTTTTAAATACATATATCATAGATAGTTAGACAGATTTATTGTTATATTTTGCTTATATAATCATGCTATTTTATGAACTTCCAGAACAGGTGCCTATTAGCAAAATGTGAATATCTGGTAAATTATTATTATTTAAATATGATTTCTTATGAAGATGACACATATATTTTTTTTGTATATATTAAAGAGAGATATTTATTTATATTATACACCTTTCTTTATCTCAAAGTGAGAATTTTGGCTTTCAGAGTAGCGAGTATATGAAAGAAATATCGTATCAGAGATAGCAAAGAAACCTTGTTTATAATAATTACTACTATTTAAATTTTAAACAGCTGATAGTCTACTCTAAGTTAAAAGTTTATATTTTTAATGTATCATTTACTTACAGTAATTTGTGCATATTACATAATTAAAATTTATTTTTATACTCTTACATATGCATATGTGTGTCTATCTGGTGCAATTATTTTACTTAAGTAATAAACATTCAGTTTTATAATTCTTTCTCATATAAATTTTGGATATTGTCATATTCTAAAGGAATTGAAGGAATGAGTAAGTTATCTGTATGTATTATCTGCCAGTGTATAGTGTTAGATATATAGAGGAGCTATGGAAAAGGAAATTATTATTGATACCTTCTATGTTTGTAGGGATGAACGATTTTTCCCTTTAGTATATTTTAAATATTTTTGCCATGAGTGGAGTGAGATTGCATATGTATATATTATGAAATGATATTTATGAAGTTAAGTAATATTTTCCTATTGTTCAGGTGATGAGACAAGTTCCACACCAATAGTGTATTTTGGATTTAGATAAGTTGTTGTAGATTTATTAACTAAAGAGTTTAATTGCTCCTCATGTGCTTGAATTTCTCTTGACTGTTTATTTTGTATGATCATAAAAACATAGGCCTGTGTAACTCAGTGGCTGGATAAGTAGTTAAATCAATTTCTTTGTTGAATATTAAAGTTGATATAAGATTATATTTGTTGGTTGGTCTGTGACATTATCTGAAATAAAACTTTATTTAATAATTCCTAAATAAATTGATAATGTGTAAAAAAGATTGTTTTTTTTATTATTATTGCATAAGGTGTGACACATACGCGTAATGTAAATAATATCAAGGATATAAAAGTATAATGTTGTTAAACTTAAAATATGAAATAAATGCTTTAAAACATATCATATTAATTTGCCACTATTTAGAAATCATCAAATCACCGGAATGAGTATGATTTTATTGTTATGCGTTAAAGATGCAGGTATTTAAAGTGATTATTTAATTAAGTTAGATAAAGCTGCTCTCTTGATAACCAAATGTATTAATTTGCTTTATTCTAACAATTGATAATATATTCTTTCAAAAGTGTATATTGTGCTCATAATATAATATATTACTTATTCAGTGTTGCGTTCAGATGAAAATGTTTAGATAGTCCAAATATTCAAAGTCAGAATATTAAGGTCTTATCTGTTTGTTAATTTGCACTCATAAGTGTATAAATAATAAATGTAACATGTGTAATAGGGATAATCCCAAACTTATGTTCATAGATTTATCTGTAGATTCAAAGATTAGGATAAATAGTCTTATTGTGAACCAATGACATTTAATTAAATCTTAAGTGTAAATAAATGCTTTGTTTATTTATTCAAAACTATGTCTTGAGTTATTCTTATGTGCATTCGTATTCTAGTTTCCACACCTCCATATCTCATATATCTATTACAAAATAAGTACATTATTTTATAGCTTTGATATTAAATGTGCTGAAATCTGATAGTATTGTTTCCTTGATCCAAACATTACATGAAATATTTTACCACTTGGTAAACTTATAAAAAGGTTGCCTAGTTAGTGTATTATTTAGATGATGATGTGATATTAAAAGATACCCTATTTCCTTCATTATCTAAGTGTTAGCCCAGTAAAACATTATTCAGTTTATTCCATTATATTCCTACTATAATTTATAGTTATAAATTACTGGCTAATATATTTTTTTTAGTCTGACTGTATTATAGATTCCCTGAGATTTGATTTTATATTCCTAGATTAACATTGGTTTAATTATTGAAATTAGGATGGGTAAAATAATATAGTTATTTAGTGTTATGCTTTTCTATTCTGTCAAAGTTGTATTGAGCTAATATAGAGTATATTTAGATGATGGAAGAGATCAAATAGAAATTATATTTTAATAGTTTTATCAAATAAATGCCTCTATCATTCCATTGATTAGTGAATAAGGTCTATATTCTATTTAATGGTTTATAGTATTTCTTCCTTCATTTATTTATATTCTATATGTTATGAACTTCCTGCTGAGCTAAGCTGTAAGATAGACATAAGCAAAAGAGTCTCAATATTAAATCTAAATCTAATAAAATGTTAAATTATTCTATTCATTAATAGAATTGGTACCCTGAGCATTCACTCATATAATGTATGAGTGGTGTTGTGTGTGTGGGTTACAATATATATAGACCCACAACAACTTCTTTATAAATGTGCCAAATGTTGATAATAAAGACTTAGACCTAGTAAACACAGTGATGATTTAATGTCAAGCCAATCACTAGGCAAACAGGCATGAAAGATAAAAGTAAAATTCTATTATGTAATTTTATTTTTACTTAATAATACATGCAACAATAGACAGCTACAGCCATAGAAACCAAAATGCTCATATACTAAACACCAGAAACTAAGCGGGTATAAAAGCAAACCCAGTTCATTTCCATCCACTTTTGTTATTTTTCAAATGCTATATAACTAATTGCACAAGCCAATTTTTGAAGATTGAATCAAACCCAACAGAAATGGACAACTCGCTAGAACATTCCAAATTCTTTGTATAATCTTTGTAGCTAAAATTTTAAGAAACTATAGTCAATATTTAAAAAAAGAAAAGTTTGATCAATTTGTGCAATTTGACAAAAGAACTGAATTAATTTTAAATTGATATTTAAGAATTAAAAACTGTGTTATTATTTGAACATGGAGAAAAGAGAAGTAAAACATCGCTAGCATACATATATGAATGATGAAGTAGCTTTTTTCTTATATAAATCATTAAATGCCAAATGATAAGTTAAGAAAAAGTAAATCTATTATGAACTGCTACGCAATCTATTCCAGCTAAATTAATATTGCAATAGGGCTGGTTTGTACAATTCTATCATAAAAGTGTGATGGTTTAACCTTCTTGCCTATACAATGCCTAAAGTAATATCAAAAGTCCTACAATAAGCATCTAAATGAACCCAGAAGGAAAGCAACTGCAAAAAATAGAAATGTCATTTCAAATGCATTGCCGAAGAATTCTTGCAGGTGATGAATGATTTACTGAAGGAGGAAGATCTGAAGGGGAATAGACTGTATCCATAAAAGACATTATTGCTAAACTCATGGACAATAATCAAACTAGTGAACATTTTAATTTATTATTATTATTTTTTATTTGTTTGTAAAAATTCTAGTTTTATTTATCTTCATACTTGGTAGCTTAAACATGCTTAGAACTTGGAAGATTCATTTTGACTGAAAACAAGAAAATAAAGTAGGAAAAGTTTATTGAATTAGTCAAAATATTTTTTTATGTTAAATAAAGTTTAGGTCAGCTCTCCCTTCATAGTGCCTTCTCATTTGATCATCACTATTATGATACAAAATGAGATAATATTTTTTATACTATTCCATATTAAGTACATTCATTATTATAGGACAGAGTTTGTGTTTTATTTGTTAATTCTTAACTAACAATTATTCATGTTTATTTTTCAGTATGAATGATTAAACTTCAGGGATGCTCTTTCCTATCAATTTTAGGGAATTGTATATACGTGGGCAGAGATCCTCAAAGAAGATGGAATGTCAACAACTGGAATTGAATGATGATATTATCATGAATATACTTATATAATATTATAAATTAGTTAATGAGTTTCACAGTCAATTTGATAATATATATATATATATATTATTTTGCTTTGTAAATAATTATTACCTTGTTATGTACATCTACCATGGATTAAAGAGTTGGAATAATAAATATATTAATCATTGATATGGTAGAAATACATTCTTGATACATACAATTATATATATTTTTTATCATGTTAAAGAGTTTTTATTTTGTTATCAATAAACATTGTTAACTTGTTTTTCATTAAATTGGTCTCTAGTTTATCAAAATATTTTGCACCATCACTCATCAACTTATAACCAGATATATTTCCACACACACATTTTATTCTTATATGGTAATGTAATAATATAATTGGATGGATCTTTAATTGGAACCTATATAGAGATGTGGTAGGTACTATCTAGTGTAAATTTACCTCTGAAAAGAGTTGAAAGTAAATTTCTCCCTGAGTTTGAATACTGAGGTGTAATGTAAATTTAATGTGTAAAGTTGGAGCTAGTCCATTGGATGTAGATATAATTATAGGTTAAGTACTTCATTGTATCATTCACAGCACACTACCTGAAGATCCTGGGGTCAACTATAGTGAGATGTGTTTCCTCTCTTCTGGTGGAAACCAGGACTATTACAATATATATTGCAATGGTACAAAGAAAAAAGGAAAATACTTGGAGATAGGATAATATTATTATCATGCACATTGAATAGTCACTGTTATTTCAGTGAATGAATATAAAAGGAGCATGAAAGCATCAGCATAAAACAAAAGTAAATAGTTATAAGTTAGAAAGATAATAATGTCACCAGCATTAAATGAAAAGGATCAACAGTCATCCCCTGTGACTTAGTCTAAAAGAAATTCATTAGCAAAGAGTCATTAATGACTTATCTAGCCAATGTCAAATTTAAGCCATAATATAAACATATTCTGGATATACATACTTAAGTGCTAAAATATCTATAATGGTAAAAAAATAATTCTTGAATTATGATACATGATCACCATCAATGCAGTGAATATATGGTACTATGAGGGTGCAGGCAATATAATCTAATTTTTAATCTAAACAAAATTGCAGTGAATGCACTATAAATGTTATCATGACCTTTTCACACCATTCAGAAATCCATTTGGATGTCCGAACACAAATGTAAACCCTCACATAAATAAATTAACCATTATTGCTCTAAAGCTATCTCAGGATCAAAATATCCTAAGGACATTGGCATTGATCAAGAGAAAATATAAATGCATATGCTTAATTTCCTTTAATTTAAAGTGTTACTGAGACAATTTACAAATCTCTTAAAACACTACTATAATGAAGTCAAGTCATAAACGGTGCCAATTTATAGATCAGATGGAGGAATAAATATGTTAATATTTTTTAAAACAATTATTTAATGAAATTAACTAATAAATTAACAAATTCAAAAACAGATATGACAATATGATAAATCTAATTCTAACCTATTTTCATCAAAATATAATTTTATATAACAAATAAATTAAACATTTGGTTTTTTATTATTAAAATAATTAATTTTTACTTTGGTTTATTTTCCCAATTTTAATAATAATATCTGAAAATAATTTTTTACACTAAGATAAATATTCTTTGAATGGTTAATATCTGACCTTTTTATGAAAATGTGAATGTCTCATACTCTTACATTTTTTTGTAGGGAAAATAAAATAAAAATTATGTTTCAACAATCATTTAATGAAATCAATAATATTCATTAGTATTAATTATTATTGATATTAAAAATTATTTGTTAATGTAGATGTACCTTATATTATTATGGTTTTAATCTTTTGAATTCTTTTGAATTTGTAACTTAAATTTTTTTGAGATTAGCTTTTCCTTCTTGTGTTATCAAATTTTCACATTAAAATTCAAATAATAATTTTCAAGGTGGATTATCACAAGTTGAATTTATCCATTATTTAAATTGTGATACCTTTGTTTTTAATTGATGCTTATAATATTAATTTCTAAATTAACTTAAATTTTTAGATAGATTAACACAATTCAGTGTATCCATTTTACAATATAATAATTTTCAGATTAGTACATGCTAAATTTATCCATTTTAGAATGTAATAATTTGCAGGTCAAGTTTTATACAGGCTGAGATATTTATGGTTTTGCATGGACTACAAGATTTGTGGTTTCTCACAGTAATTCTACATCTTAATTTTGAGCGAGCAGGTTACATGTTGGTGTGGTGTTGCACAATTTTTAACTAATGTTTAGCACATAGATTTTCTCAAATACATTTCAACAGTCTTTTTTCATACTAGTTGTGTAATTAGGCATACTTTAGGCTACAAGACTTATTTCTCACTGTCTTTTTTACAGCTGAACTGCAGCTACTGTGTTCTTCAATAGCTGCATCAAGAATGAATTTCTGACTAGATCTGAAGTCTAATGTTTCATGCTAACTTATTTTTGTAACAGTCTTGGATCCCATCCAATCATATATTATGTCAGACATCACAACACTAAATCCTGACCAATAGATTGTATTTTTACAAAAAGGTTGTTCCTTCTTTTTTAATCTATTAGTTTAAAAAATCTTAACATATTCAATATATTTATTGAGAAATATCTTTTGTAGTTATTTTTTTTCTTCTTAATATCCCCAAAACAGTATAATTCTTTAATTTACACTTTGATTTGAAAATTACATTTGTTTTAGATAGAGATAAAGAGAAAATAGAGATAAAGAGAAAAGAAAAAAATTCAACTTTAATTAATTAAAAAATAACCTTGTTTATTATAAATGTTAAAATCTTTAAAAAAAACTGATATGCATTATTAAAATGGCACATATTTACCTTTCTTATTATTTTTTTTGCAAGTTAAACACCAATCGATAATTTTGCTGAAGATAGAAATAAAATGTTAATATTTACTATTTACTTTTTTTTATACTTTTACCATTACTTTTAATAAATTATAAATATCCATATTCTTACTATTTAAATTGTTATGAACTCATCGTATAATTATTTAATTAATGCAACTTTATTCTTGAAAAAAAAAATCATGAGAAATTCTCCCTATTGTTAGGGGTTTGTGTTTAGTATTCTTCAAGGCCTGTTTTAATTCCATATATGTAGCAAATGAAAGGCTTTATTAATATCATAATATATCATGGAAAAAAATATGTATCACATATTGTTATAAATTTTGTTTTACTATATCATGTCAAATTATAGCATAACTATTGTGCGAATTGATTTGAAGTTGTCTATTTTACTTTTCATATTATTATTAATTGAAAATAGTTGATTTTTTCTTACTAACTTTGTTACCTTTCAAGTTGCCATATTTTGCATTGACAAGTGTTATATTGTGGTTTGGTATCATATGAGAATGTCCGTTGTGGTTTTGGGAGACTGAAATAAATTTATGCATTTAAAGTGACAGTGCTGGTAACTGATGTGGATCTTGATCTTCTGCGTCTGTTACCCTATCATTGTGTTAAATTATGGAGTACAAAATCATAAATGATAAGTGTTAAAATTGTTAAAACTTACTTTTTAAATTTTTGGTATTGGTTGGAGGTTTTAGTTTATTTCATAGTGTTTTGTTAAAATGATAGAAATGTATTTTTTTTAAATAGTATCAACTGAAAGTTTTATCATTTATATATAATTTTTATAATAATATATATATATATATTCAAATAATATCAAGCTGTATTTGCATTGTTTAATTAATAAAAAGGTGGATTTTTATAGCATTAAACTGCATTTTAATAAATATTTTAATGACTAAAATGACAGCCTGCAGCAAATTTATTAAAATTATTTATATAAAATCAACAAATGAAGTATTTTTTTTATTATTATTAGAAACAGTTCAAAGTCATAAAAGAAAAAAAAATCAATATTTTCTATACATTTGAAATATATTTAGTAGTGAACATCTTTGATGAAAAGTAATAATAATATAAAACAATTAAAATATATTCAATATTCAATGTAAACTCATTTCTCCATTATATTTTCAAGTTTGAATTTCTGTTAAAAATTTAAAAATAATATAAATTAAAATAACGTATTATGTATATAGTAAAAAAATATTGAAAACCAAAATGGAATTTAAATGAGAAAAATAGAATGAATTAACCTTTGTGCTAGTGGCTAATCTTAGGCATAGCTTGTGACAGATATTGATTGCAATAGAAGATAATTATATGTTTGAACTGGTGTCAGAATTAGTTTTAAAAATATTACATATATGGTGGTTAATGCATCAAAAAGTTTGAAATGTAAACATAAGATTCTATAATTTGCATGCAATTATCTAGATTCATGATTGTGTCCATGTTCTGTTTAAAAAATAAATGAACACTCCAGTATCACTTTTATCTGTAATTTGGTCAGTGGATTGTGGAAGTTTGCAGAGTCTGATTGTATCTTTTATTCACATAATTTGAGTCTTTTTTAAGGTGTGACTGAACCATTGAATCTTTATACTCAAAGAAATCAATTATTTTTATTGGTATTATTTTTCAGAATACTTGTAGATATAACATTTTATTCTTGTTATATAATTATTCTGTAAAGTAGAAAACTCATGATTCTTGCAATCAATATGAGGTCTTGCAGGAAATACTTTGAACTGTTCTATAATTGCTAAATGTTTTTTTTAGAAAAATTCAAGCTTTATTTATACTTTTCAAATAAAAATCATCTATTAGTAATATCACATAGATCAATACCAAACATATTTCAAAAGATATTAATATGCTCTCCTTTTAAGGTACTGTTGCCTATTCAGTGACAGTACTAGCATATAAATGAAATTGGTGACTTTTAGATTTATGAATACTGAACTTAAATTGACTGTTCTATCAAAGCATTATTCTGTGAAAATTTTAGCATATTGAAACAGTCAGATTTGTCTATCCTTCTGTTTCGCCTACTATATACTGTAGTAGTATTTATTTATGTATATCTATACCCAAATCCTCATATATTACACTAATTTTAAATTTAATAATTCTAATCATATGTGTATTCGGGTATTTTGGCATACAGTATAGAAAGTGTATGCATATATGTAAGAAATTACACACACACACACACATATATATATATATATATATATATCGCTAGTGGTTAAATAAATATAAACATTCTATGTATGTGTAACCAGAACCTACATATATGCAGGAAAGAAAAAATGTTATAGGTTTAAAACATTAGAAAATTTCTTTATTTAAAATATTATTACAAAATTAATATTTGAAATTATAATATTTCTGCATGTAGCGTTAAATTATTTAAATGTGTTACATATATAATTGTTTACAGAGGTTTACATTTGTTTTTTGAAAAAGGTAATTTAGTAAAATTAATCCTTCTCACTGTATTCTGACCTATATAAAATTTTAAGAATAAAAATAGATTTTAAAACAACTATGAATAAATTAACCTAGTCAAGATTAAGGGATCCACCTGTAAGAAAATCGATAACAGAAGGAATTCCAGATTTCCAAGAATATAGCAAATTAATTAGAAAAACAGATCTGAAACTACCAACAAAGAAAAAGAGAGATGGGTAAGTAAAAGAGGGGGGAATGAGCTAGTATATAAACTTACTGCAGCCATTTTAAGGGGCTTTTTAATTGATTATTTTAAGTGAAATTTTTATTCAGTCATTTTTTGTAAAATTGTTAATTATGATGAGGTAGAAAGACAATTTCTTCCTTTCTAGCCTGGAATATAGTCTACACAATGTGGAGGAAGCAGAACCAATAGCTGATGCCATCCAAAAAAAGCACTCAAGACCAAGCTATCTTGCCATAGCAGAGAAATTATAGTGGAACCAGATGTCTACAAATCTAAAATAAACTTTTAAACTAAACTTCATAACTTCTAAAGCTAGTTAAACTTACTATCAATGGCCAATATAATCTAATGTCTTATAAATATTTGAATATCAATTCGTAAATTAAAATGTATTTTTTATTTTTTTAATTTAAATTGTAAGTCTTGCCTGATTTCAACTGACATATATGATTCCAACTTATTTTACATGCTTTATCAATTTCAACTGATTTAAATTACTTTATCTTGATAATATTTGCTTTTATTGATAATTTTTGTAAATGAATTAAACTGATATTAAACTGAATTAATCTAATTTAGTCTATTTTATTTCAGCAAATCAAGCCAAATCTTAGATTTCACTTATGTGAAATCTTATTTCTAAATTTGTGTTTCTTTTAGTTAAATCTATGCCAATCTTATTTTCTTTTCAATTACGCATTTGTTTATGCTATGTTTGTTCAGAATGGAGTTTACGCATAGTTAAATGATTAGTGAGAACTGATTAGATCTTCTCACACTTATATAATTTCACATTTATTAATGCACAAACAAAATTCCCTTCTGAAATGGATAAAATAAATCTTGTTTCAGATATAATTAAAAGTTTATAAATGCTTTAAGATAGGTTTGCTTTAAATGAAATATTTAATTAATATTTAGCTAAAGTGATGAAATACGGCATAAAGCTAGAAATTAATATTGTAATTATCCAAAATATGCTGTAGACCTCCCTAGATTTATATAAATGCCTATATAGCTGGCTTAGCAAGGTAGATATACAAGTTTTCCTTAATAGCATAGTTATAGATGCTAGATTATGAACTGATTTACAGTAGTTTCATGGAAGAAAACTATTGTTTTGCATCGTAATTTATTATATAATGATATAATCAACAGAGTGAATGTGTCCTTAGGAAACACATCAGCATATATACTCCTTGCTGTGTATTTTATGCTTTCAGTGGGCATAGGTTTTAAGGGCCACCCCATCTTTAGTTCAGACAACTATTTTTTTTCAAATGGGCTTTGGTTTTCAGGGTCACCCCATTCTTTCATATTTAGGATTGGAGCACAAGGATTCAGAATATTATATTAGTTGTTTGATTATCCAGATTAA
Organism: Epiperipatus broadwayi; assembly: GCA_028023455.1. Classification (NCBI taxonomy): domain Eukaryota; kingdom Metazoa; phylum Onychophora; class Udeonychophora; order Euonychophora; family Peripatidae; genus Epiperipatus; species Epiperipatus broadwayi. Next base: position 799,789 of record JAQFVV010006222.1, on the reverse strand, counting down.
AAGGTCTCATTAACAGCAAGTAGTACAATATTTAGGGAACTGGTTACTCGGTAACAAATCCCATCAGCAAGCACACATTCGAGATGCACAGACTCAGATTGTATACTTTGTAAGCACCTTGGTATCTAAAGTCTGACTGCCTATCATCAGTTCATTCCACCATAATAATTTATATTTCAGCATTGATCTGAAACAGAATCTAATTTTATAGTCATTTAAGCTATATAGAGGATATGTTAAATGATACACGTTAAACAAAATATTATTTATAAATAATGATAATCACTTCTACTAGCTGCCTAATGCAAATCTAAATCAAACTATATAGCATAAACTAGGGATAGATTATCATGAGCAAATTAAATCAATTTGTAATATCATAATTGTAAGACTCATGAAAATCCAACTTATACTATGTAGAATTCATCACTTGCTAGTGATATATATAACAAACAAAATTAAATTAAACAGTTTGCAACCTGTAAACCAATTATCACCTGCAAGTGATATGAAACATTATATGTAAATTGGAACTGCTTGTATCCCCTAAAATCATCACCTGCGAGTGAGACAATTTATGTAATCTTATAATTTTATTATTTTCTTTTATTTATTTCATTATTTAAATTTTGGATTTTATTAAATTTATTTAAATTTTAACTTCTACTTAGTGTCTTAAATTTGCTCATTATTAATTAGTTAACTATTAGTATTTAGTTATCATGAATCACAATCCAAGTTTAATAATGTTGGTCAAGCTGCACCTATATAGCTATACTTTGAAATATGTCAATTTCCCATAGTTTTGTGTTTTACCAATGTGCTACTGCCAGCACATGATTGAGGGAAGGTGCTGTGGCCTCATAAATGTTATGCATAGGGTAGTAAGTCTTGGAGCATTAGTAAAGGAACTGAGGTGAGATTGGATTCGAGGTCTCAACAGCCTCATCTCAATCAGCCTTGGAATGATTTACTAAAACTCTACGTTTTATTGCTCGAATGTACAAATATGACCATTACAGTATCTATGGAAATTGTTTTAATTTATTTATATATCCTTTTAAAAGAAGATTAGTAAATGATTTCCAAAATTATGGATTGTCACATTTTGTCAGTATTATTTGAGAAGTTTATTTTTTTTTATTTTATACTTTTTGAGTTTTTCCAATTCAACATATGTTCATTGGTATAGAATTTTTTTTGATTTTCCAATGTCTTGAAACATATACTAGATATATTCATTCATTTATATATAAATAATAAAGTACAACTTTTGTATGAAGGAAGATTTAATTTCAAAATTTTAAAATTATCAAGTTGGCTTTCAGTGCTTTTGAACTTTACATGAGTGTCGTGTGAAATATTTCAACACTAGCAATGAGTATAGTACAAATTTATTGAAAATTATCTTGATTACTTTAGATTGGAGTCATTCATTAATTATTTCATACATATAATGTCAATCTCTGTCATTGATTATGTCATATTAAAAACCCCAAAGAACTAGAAAATTATTGTTAACTTTGAATTATATTGTCAATGAAGAGTTTTAAAAATTATATAGATAATTAAATAAGTGAAAGAAATCTTTTAGATGATATTCAAATTTTTAATGAATATAAATGCCCATAGCAAAATTGTTCTATTATAAATATATTACATAAGAATTAAACATATTCTAGATTTACATATTATAATCATAACATAGGTTTAAATGTTGTGAATCTTTTATGTTTTAAACACACACGCGCGCGCACACACACATATATATATAATAAAGAAATTGTAAGAGAGTATATAATTTAATCCTTATTTTACTAATCTTAGCAGGAATGAAAGTAGCTATAAAGTAGAATTATATATACTGATACTATAGTATTTGTACAAAGATTTACTATCATTTTCATAGTTAAAAAAATTATATCTCTTCAACTTTAAATAATATTTAAAAAGTTAATTGTTTATTTATTTAAATTTTATTGCTTCTGATTTATTACATATTATTTTTGAGCAATGAGCTATTAATATATTTCCTGGAAGATTAGGAGTAAATATTAGACATATTAAAGAGAGAGCAACAGACAAAAGGTTTTATATTTTTTTCTATGTGGAAAAACTATTGTAAAGGCTGTAAAGATATCATGATGGGTAAAACTAAAATAAAAAAAGTAATTAAATGGTACATTGCTCAGTAGTATATACATTTTAGCAGGTGAAGTGAAATCTGGAGCCATAAACATTGAGTTTAGCATTCTACCATTGTGCTAAAACATATTGGTCAAAACTAAAATTACTAATCTGAATATGCATTTGTTTAATCTGTGATGGAATATATGATTTATACAGCTTATATTGAGAGATAAGGTATACATTATTTTTTAAATATGGAGATGGTAATATAATGTTAGTAATGATTAAGTACTTGTAATAAGTTGCAGTCATTTACAGAAGATTGAGAAAATAAAAATTGTAACTTTGGAATGTCATGTATTATGATAGTCAAACTTATAATGACAAACTTGTCAAAATTAATATTTTGTTTGTTTTTATTAAATGTTTTTAAGTTACAATAACTGTTTTTTGGTTTGTCTGTTTATTTTGTAACCTTTTGTAATCATTTTTATTATTTAAGTTAGAATAAAATTTTGAAATTGAGATTTAATAAATTTAAATTTCATAGAATTGGATCAAATTTAATAAATGCAAAAGAAATATGTGGCAAAGCAAGATGGGACTATAATATTTTGGGTGAGTGATTTAGTTTTTTAGATCTGTACCTATGGGTGCAGGAATTTTGTATATTTTGATGTCAAATTCACAATTCATTTTTAGAACTTAAATATGTTTTAAGTCATTCATGAGAGGGAAACATAGTGATTTTTTTTGGTTTCAATTTAAAGTTATAATATTTTAAAATTGAGGTTTAATATATTTAAATTCAATATAATTTGTTGAAATTTTGCAGTTTTTTTTAAATTACCACCAAATTGATAGACTATTGTAATATTTAGGTAGGTGACCTGGTTTCTTTGATCTGGAGAAGTGGGTGGGAAAAGTTTGAATATTTTGATATAAATTTAAAAAGTGTTCTTAGAATTTCAATATGTTTTAGGTAATGTATGCAATTATGTTGGTTTTAATTGTAAGCTTGATTTAAGTTAGAATAAGAAAGTTAGTTTACAATATAGCTTTGTTAAGCATTTCTTTAAAAAAAATTTTTTTCAAATAAAAAAAAAAGTCTAACACTTTTCCATAGAAAAGTAGTTTACTTAATGTTTTATTATACATATATATTATTATGTTCATATACTAAATATGATATATACATAAGAAATATACATTGTAAGTTATTGTAGAAATATCTAGTGACATATATAAACTTTAAGTGTCAAATCGATTTAAAATAAAGTTATATGTATTTAAGTAAAGTTTATTTACACTACAGTTTGGATGAGTATTTTTTAAAAAAAATAAAAATAAAAATTTTCAATTAAAAGCAAACTGTCAAAAACTTTTCCCTTAAAAGGCTATTTTCATTTTTTTGTTACTAAACAATTTATTACACACACACACATATATATATATATATTATGTACTCATATGTATCAGCTATGAGTGTCAAGTTGATTTAAGGTACAATATAGTTTTATGTTTTCATTTACTGGCCAAAACTAATAGCTAAAAATAAATAGGGAAAAGAAACTTTATATATTACATGCTCTTACTTATCATGCATCAAAAAGCAAAAAAAAAAAAGAAATAATTGTTTTTTTAAACACAAGTGTGATTTTTACATTTAACTTGAAATAAAAGCATGTAGCATCCAGAAATTAAGTCAATACCTTTTTCTTATAACAAGGTATAAGAGTATATAATTTCTGGACCTTCCACCTTTATTTCAAGTTAAATCTAAAAATGTCACTTGTGGTTGAAAAAACAATTATTTTTTTTGCTTTTTACTGCATGATAAGTAAATGTATTTAATATATAAAAATATTTCAATTTATTTCTTTTTTTCATTTAACAATTGTTCAAGGAACCTTTGGTTCTTGAATCTGTCATTCTCTCCACTAGGTAAAAGTGTTCAAAGGAATTATTAAGAAGCTAGACAGTTTATTTTTGATTCAGTTTCTTTTTTGAGGGCAGCATATTGATATTTAGAATTAAATGATGTTGCTAGAAAAATATTATTTTGTCTATATTAAAAAATAAATAATAAAGTTAATGGATTGTTAAAAAATCTTAAGTATTTTTTATGCTGATTGAAGTACATTGGTGTCTATTACAATAAACATTCTTGAATCAAGAAATTTATTAAGTATAACATCTAAGGAGTTTAGTATATATTAAATTGCATGTATTTAGAGGTAATCTATTTCAGACCTATAGGCTATAACAAAGTTACCAGCCAATTTATTGACTGAAACAGGAAAAAACAATATAAAAATAAAAAATATAACTGGAAAAAATAATATAAAATTAGATTATTCACTTTTATACTGTACTGTCCGTAAAAATTAGAAAACATAAACAGTTTTTCCAAATTCAAATTGTAATCAAAGTTCCATAATAAAAATATAAAAAATATTATGCGTATTTTTTAAAAAGCACAAACAACTTTTCTTAATATAAACAAATTGAAATGATAAAATCATGTAATCATAGTCCTGGAAGTATTTTTTATTTGATGGTAATACTATATAAAATATATACATTTTTTTTGCATTAACTTTTATACTTTGTACATGAAATTTGTAATATATAAATAATTTTTCTTTAGTAAAATTATAATCAAACTTATAAAGACATAAACAAACTTATCTTGATAAAATTTTTATTAACATTTCTCTGTCTGAATCATAGTTAAAATTATATATAGATAGCAGAATAATTTTAAAAAAGATATTATTATATTTTAACAGCTGAAGATGCAAGTAAATAAATTAAATTGATAATTAATTTATAAAAAATGCATCAAAAATATGTGATGTTTTATTCAAACTGGAAAGGCTCTGAAACATCTTATATACCAGCATCCTATATCAGCCAATAGTGCACATGATAACATTTATGTTTGTTATAGAAATCTTGATTTATGATTTTAAAATGTTCCTTGTATTATTTATTTATGTTGAATTATTTGTTTTGTTATATTAGTTTCTACTGTGTGACAATACTATAATAACAACATAGTTTCAATTATTTTTTAGTAGATTATTTTATACAATACAACATTTCATCAATAACTTAAGAAGTTTTCTTGATTACTGTCTGTCATACTGCAAATATATATAAATATTTCTTTGCATGCCATCAATAAAGATCCAGTCCTTCATACTTACATAAATTTATTTTTTTTACAGAACAAAATTATGCATTTGTTTGAGTAGTGATTACTATCAGAAAAATCTTTTCTGTATGGTGATTAATTATTAATATGGATATACATTGAAAAAGACTTTGTTTTGGATGTGATCAATAACAATCTTTGTATTAAGACTGAAATTGTATTATAATTTATTTATTATAATTGTATCTATTGAAATTTATGAATGTTATGATTTAATTCATTATTTTTAGATTCCATATATATATATATGGTTTTATTTTTTAGCGTAACAGAATCTTATTAATATCAACAGTACTTTAAATGTCATGAATGAAATGTTATTTTAAAATTTCATCTAAAATAAGTGTACTAACTTGATAGTTTTTTTGGGTAATGATTCCTTACATTTGATTTAGAAGAAAAAAGAAACGTCAGACAGTGCTATATATTAAATATCATATAAAATAGTGGAAGAATATGTTGATATGTGCATTAAAAGTGTTTCTGTATTATGAGTATATAAACATTTCTCAAGGATGCTACCTATTATAAATATTTCAACTATGCGATGGTCACTTGTTGGTGTAAACTGTTATATATTATCATTTGTCATGACATTTCTAAAGTCAGCCTGCTCTAAATGACAAAATGTATGTTTTTAAAATAAGCTCGTCAAACAATTTTATTTCTTAATTTTTTTTTAGCAAGAATTCCATTTTCTCTATTGCATATTTTATGTACTCTGCTTAAAGGCAAATAGGAAGACCACCAAACAATTATACTTCATTAAAGGTAGTAATTTGACATAGCCTATCATTGTTTTAATGCAAAAATAAACTAATACTCAGTTTTAGAGCTGCATTACGAACTTTAATGAGCCTTTTTGTATGATATGGCAAATTTAATCTACTATAATTTGGATAATGGATTTGCATCTCCTTGAATGTTACTTTTAAGTATCATATATGTATATTTATTTTTAAAAAACATAGGGAGAAAATCAATTATCGATAGAAATTGATGTTTTGTTTTGCATTCAAACTTTTTTTTTTTAATTTTTTTTTTTTTTCAAAAAAAAAAAAAAAAAATCTTATTTTATAACATTTCTATTTTTTTACTTTTTAAATCAATAATATTCTGCAAGTATTAAAGAGGGAAAAATTGGAATAGTTAATCCATTTTTTTAAAGTACTTTATCTATATTAAGACAAAGTTCATGACATTTAAAATTCAGAAACTCTTTTTTCAAATATATTGATGAATAATTCATTAACGGTAATTTTGTTTGTTTTGATTTAAGCCCCCCCCCCCCATTTTTCTTTTATTAATTTGATTTTTATTTTAAATTTACTTATTTTAGTTATTTATGTATTCATTTATTTTTTAAAATGATTAAAGTCAAAGTTTTGTTTAGAATTGATTTTTGTTGTAGAATGAATATATATATTGATGATTATTCTGTTTTCAACCATTATATTGTCTTCCATATATTAAATTGACTATGTTTGCATAATTCAATTCATTAGGAATATCATTTATTTATAAACAAGTATTCTAAAAAGGGCAAAATAGTCTTATTTTATTGAAATATTAATTTTAATTCTATTAAAATTTTTATAATTTAGTGATAATTTAATGTCCATATTTTATATCTTCATAGTATTGATACTCCCAATCTTATACAAGTATATACAATATTGCAATTAGAATTGTGTTATATACTATATTATTTGAGTGACAATTATTCAGATATTTCTCTTTTTTTTCATAATGTGTGATAGATATATCATTATTCTTGTCAGACTTTACTGAATGAATTAAAACAAAATAACCAATGTAATTAATTCTCTGTTGTTCATTATATTTAATAATTGATTACATGTCTCAGTTTTTTTCTATAATGTAACAAAATGTTTACCATATGAATTGTTATATAGTAATCTTATATATGTATGCATGTTAATAAAATTAAAAGTTTTATTAAAATTTATGATATTCCTCTAGTATTAAAATACTACAATATTTTTTTCTAAAGAGGTAAAAAAGACAACTGCCATATTTAAATGGCCAGGTGTTATTACATGGTTACTTCTTATGCTTCTAGGTAGTGAACCTAGCATAGATTGCATTTAAAAGCACCCATATTATTTTTTGTGCATTAAATTACTGTTGTCAAAAATGTACAGATTTATTGCCTAACATGGTACATACATTCTTTACCATTTGTTGCCCATATTGTCTTATCTTAAGAAGGCTGACTGAAAAGAAATTATCTCCATATTATTGTTTCATGTAACCTGTTCATATGTCTGCTGGATTATTAAAATTGGAATATTAAAATTTTCTATCTTCATTCATTTTATTATTGAAAACAGTTGTAAGTTTTTATAATTTTTTTAAAATAATGTCTCTCCAACTTGCCTTCATATGCCTAATTCTTTTTGAAAACTTTTTATATCTAGACAATTCTCAACATTTTTCTATAGTATACTATTTCAAATAACTAAACTTTTCTAACAGAATGTTTTTTTTATCATCCACGCTTCTCAAACTTATAAATATATTAGTAATAAATGTCCAACACATCTGTTTTTATAATTTGATGTTTTGATGTTTCAGTAACATCCATAATTTTTTGCTCTTACTGCTTTTAATTTTACTTAATTTATTTATTTTGTTAGTCAAAATCACTAGAAATATTTCAAAGAAATACAAAATATTCTATGTTGTCTACTTAATTTCTATCAGTTTTGATTTTTCTTTCTTCATTTTTATCTTTTCCAAGCAGCATTATTCTTGCTTGAGCCATGTCAAAAGCATGCTAAGCACTACAGTATTTTTATTGTTAATAAAGTTTTGTTCTTAAGACAGTGTTAGTATTTGTATATATAATTTAAATTTTTTTTTGGTTAATATATACATGACCCACCACTCTCCACATTATCTCATAACACTGATACACTCGAACACATATATGTTGAAAAGATAAATAATCACCAATATACGTATTTCATGCTAAACCAGCAATTATCAGTTGGTCCAGATTACCATCTCTACACATATATGCTATAAGTGTTCAGATATATATTAAGATAGCCAAACCTCATACTTTAATGGACAGGTTTCAATCTACTCCACACTCCAACTCTTCACCCATCCAATTGAGAACATAGTATTGCTTATTTTTCAATGAGTATTATGCAGCTTCCAGTTTTTTCTACTATCTCATAGCTTATAATAAATAATAATTTTTTTTATATACAACAGCTGTAGGTATATCAAGATGGTTATATATCTCATGGTATACAATAGCCTAATAGTGTGTGTGTTCATATATATATATATATAAAGTTGAAAAGAAAAGTAGATATATATATATATATAAAGTTGAAAAGAAAAGTAGAAATAAACACATACAAAAATTTTTTGTAGATATTTTTTATTACACTGCAACAACAGTTCATCATAGAATAATGTTGATTTAAAAAAATATATAAATTAAACATTTAAAAAGATCTAATTAATATTTTATTAATTCTGATTTTGAAATTAAAACAAGCATGTTTTTATGTTACAATAGATATATTAGTAATTATAAAATTCCACTATTTTGATTAAAGAAAATTTTAAAATTAAAGCTTGTATAACATATTTTGATAAAAATCCTACAAAACTGTTTTTGAAAGGAGTAAGGTGAATTGAAAAGTGTCATTAACCTTTTTATACAAGATAAAGAAAACTTACTTTTAATTACTGTGGTTTTTTTAAAAAATTTCACTCTGATTATAAATAGGTTGGAAAAAAGATTAGAGAATAGTTTTTTTTTTTTTACAGATTATGACAGTTTTATGGTAGTACAGCAGATGTGAAAGCATTGAAATTATATTGGATACAATAAATGTTAATAAATTTTATATTTAAACTCTATTTTAGTATTTTTTACATTATAGTATATTTATATAGCTGTTGTTTATATTTTTATTATTTATTGTTATTTATATGAAAAAATCGCATAATGGACTTCATTAATTTCCATTTTTGATTATATAACTATTTTTGAATTGTTATATGTATTTTTTAGAATATTATAAGTTTAAATTAGACATCTATATTTTCTTTTTCCTCTGTAATCAGGCAGATTATAATATTGTCACATAGCACTCCTATATTTTCTAAATTCATTTTATTTATCTGCAAATTTTTTTTTTCATTTGGGCTCTAATCTTTCATTTAAAATGTTCATTATGATTTTTCTGGATTTGAATTATTTTTAGAATTTTCGGATTGTGTCTTCCTTTGTGTGTGTGTGTGTGTGTGTGTATAGACCTTCACTAACAAAAATTTTGCCTATGTTTTAAAAAGTGTAATTATTTTCTATAAATATCACATAATTTATATATTTTTTGAAGAAAAATAATTTGTTCATGTAAGGACATATTGAGACTTATGTAGAAAAAGTGAATGATGAAAGCCAAGATAGTAAATTCAAATTTATACAAATATTCAATAATTTTACTCTTACTAATGAGCATTTTTAAATATCTTTCTTTTATTATTATATGATTTCAGTGTTATTTTTTATTGATGTCTTTTATCATACTGCATTTATTTTTGAATTTATACTTTTGCATTACTCTATCTGAGACTTCATTCATATTTTTCTTTTTCCCTGATTACCTTTTTTACATTATTTTATTTTGTCTTACATTACTATTCTGCAAGAATTTGAATTGATTTTACTGCCTTTTATTGTTCCTTTTTCTACATAAGTTTCAACATTTTATGTATGTATGTGTGCATGTTTGATTCAATATTTTGTAATCTTTTATTTGATATAATTTCAGTATTTCTTCTGAAACTTTATTGAGATTTTCAAAATTTGAACTACTTGTTTTGATTTTTTTTTTTTTGTCCATATTGTTTTCTTCAACCTTTGAGTCATATTTGCTCCATTATTTCTACATCTGCTATCTTAATTAGAATTTTACATTTCCAAAAAAATAAAATAAAAAAAAACATAGTTTATAGAAATCTTCAAACTTCTGCTTATTTCCAATTATTAAGTTTCAATTGAAATCTATGATTAACATTTGAAAAGTAAATCTTTTTATTTTTATTTTTAGAAATATTAACTACCTTTTTATTTATAAATATCATATCTTTTCATTATTCATTTTTCATGTCCACTTTGTGTAATATATTTCAAGAATTGTGAATTACACATAATTATGTTCCATTTTGAAGCAAATTCTAAAAATTGTTTATTATATTCATTTTCCACATCTATTTATTCATAACTTATTTTTATTCTTTATGTTATTTCCATTTTTAATATTCAAATCTCAGAAGAAGAATTATTGTCTTGCGCACCTCTTCAAGAATGATGATTAAGAATCTTTTAAAACTGTTCTGTTTCATTATTTATGTTATTTTTTGTAAGGAATACACTGTGGTATTTAAAATTGTGCTTTAAATTTAGTCACTATCCTCTTTGCCTTACTAAATTTATATCTTCTCAACAAATTTTATGCAGTTTATATAGTGGACATCTTGTATGATCTTCATACTATAATTATTTTCAACATTAATGATTTTACCATAATTTGACTATGTAAAATCAGTCTAAGCTACTTAAGCTAATCTGAAAATGTCATATTATATATCTTTATTTGTTTTCTACATGTAATTCTGACATTTAATGTTACACATACAACATATGATTTAGAAACAGAAAAGTTCTTTTTCAATAATTAACTTGATGAGCCAAATTTGACTGATCATTTTGAACACAAATTTAGTTTTGTCAAATGATACCCTAATACGAGTATGTTGGTGAAAATTGCATTGTATTTTATTTTGTTATAGTCTTTAAATTAAAATCATCGAATTAACTCAATTTACTGTTTGCTAATGGCACTTATTAAGGATGATTCATCTGCTTCTTTTACTGTCAAAATTATAAATGTTCTATCTTCAAAGTTAATTCTTACTTACTCTTCTTTCACATCTAACCAACAATAAGATGGAATGAAGAAAAAGAATAAAAATAAAAAAAAGAAAGTAAAATTTAAAAAAAAGTTGTTAATCTTAATTATGAAGAATTGTCCAATAAGAAATAGTGAAAAGCAGTATATATATCTACAAATAAATTTAATTGAAAAAAAAAAAAACAAGTATAATTTCAACACATAGCATTTTAATCATAATTATAAAAAAAAAGTAAAGAAAAACAAGGACACCATTTTGACATTATAAATTTAAAAAATAATAATTTGAACACTATTGGTTTTTTATTCTTTACAAGTTTATTTTGCTTAATAAACAAAGTCGCTTTAATCTTTTAATTTATCCATTTATTTCCTCACAAATCAGCTCAACAATAATACCAGGATCAAAACTATATTTATATTCCTTTTCATAACTATAAAATACAGACATATTTTTTGAATTAGTTTTAGCTTTTTATTCATAAGCAAATGAATGTATATTTTTGTTTCCAAATTCTCTTTAATTTCATAGTAATATAAATATTGGCGATTCACCTGGCTAAATTTGTCTACTTTCTCTTTCATATTATTAATCAAAGTATTCAAATTTATGAGTAACCTAAAGTCAACATTAAACTTATCTGCATATATCAAGTGTTCAAATAATCAAATCATACATTTAGGCTCATATTCACAGCTTCTATCCACCAGAACAATGTGTTTTTTCATATGCAAAGGGGTTCTCAATTTGATATGTCCCAAATCTTTTGTGACATATACTAGGGACAGAATGTATATTGCAGCATTTAGTAATCCAACATTTAATGCCATTCCTCCTCTAATATCATTGCTTATCTCAATTTTATATGTTAAATGGTCATTTTCACAGATCATGCAATTGAACATTAAATCTCTCATTGGTATTAACTTATACATCCAGGCATCTATGAACAACCATACCAATTGCTAAAACTCTAACCAAGTTTGAAAATCTTTGTGTTCCTCATTCATAGTCAAATTTATTTAAAAATTTACTATAGGATACAATTCCACCAAAATATTTTTTAATGACTCATTTGAGCTAATTCTTGAACCTACACGTATTTTGTGCAATAAATATCCAAAGGAAATGCTACAATCTTTTTTGAACCTGCCCATACTTCTCATCTCTATGCCTATTTGTATTTCATAAGTGAACAATCAACCTCAAGTATTTACTATATATATATATATATATGAAAAACAAAAACAAGTTTTAATCATGTTAAAACCTGCTGACGCTTGTATTTATGATCAACAGATGGCGTTTTTACCAAAAACACGATCAAGCGTTTGTTTACATAAACGATCAAAGAGTCAGAATTAACTATCTCTTTCGTTTTAGCCCACTTTCAGATCAGCTGATTTCAAGCTATTTTGCTATCATCAGTGAAAGACAGAGCCAAGAAACTAGATCTAAAAACTGACTCCAAGTGTTTATCCACAGAGTTTCTATCAGTTTGCAAGCATGAAATTTTTCAGACCGATAAAGTCTTCAAATTCAGCCAAACAAGCTAGATAGCTACATGGGTCTGATCTCAGTTCAGCTTCTCCACATAGTCAAAGCCTCTGCAACCTTTAAAGGTTTCCGCAATGATATAGATTGCAGAGGCTTTGACTATGTGGAGAAGCTGAACTGAGATCAGTCCCATGTAGCTATCTAGCTTGTTTGGCTGAATTTGAAGACTTTATCGGTCTGAAAAATTTCATGCTTGCAAACTGATAGAAACTCTGTGCATAAACACGTGGAGTCAGTTTTTAGATCTAGTTTCTTGGCTCTGTCTTTCACTGATGATAGCAAAATAGCTTGAAATCAGCTGATCTGAAAGTGGGCTAAAACGAAAGAGATAGTTAATTCTGACTCTTTGATCGTGTGTTTTTGGTAAAAACGCCATCTGTTGATCATATATATATATATATATATATATATATATATATATATATTGTACTTATATTGATATAGGCATATATAATTTTATCTAAAAAAAATTATTAAAGCAATTTTTCATAAAAGAGAAACATAAAATTAAATGTTGAGTTTATGGCAGCTTGTTTTCGAAAAAAATAAGAATCAAATAGTTTTCTATCATTAATTTCAGAAGGGGAGAGGGGTGTTTCATTAGAGAAATTAAACTAAGGGTTATAAAAGGAAGTAAAGAGTTTTTATTAGTATTCATAAAAATATAATTTAAAAAGTTAAAACATACAAATCTCTTTTCATTCAAGTTTAATTAAAGAAAAAATAATGTTAAAACTAATATATGTGCGATTGTCAACAATAGAATAAATGTTTTTATAAATAAATGAAAGTTAAAGAAGATTATCATTAAAAAACACAGCAATGGCTATTAGATATTAATTAATATAAAACAATACGTTTTTGCATGGCTATTACTAATTAAGCAATCTTTCAAAACATGTTTATCAAATGATTATCACTGGAATTTCGACAACAGATCTTTTCCGGAGATAGAAAGACAACACATTGCAGGTATAAATAGACTTTTTTTATCGGACAATAGTTCAGTTCACAAATTCATTGAGTGAGTGCAGTTCACAAAGTAATTGAGTAGTGCAGTTCACAAATTAATTGAGTCAGTTAACTAACAAAATGCAGTGTTGAGAAGATTTTGGGAATTCATGCCTCTCCACAGCCTAAAAAGTCCGATGAAAACAGCAAGATCTGCCCGTGAAATAATGTCAGCGTAACAACTTAGAAAATCTCCGTCAATATCTAATTGTCTCCAATAGTAATAATCGTGAAAATCAGGAAACTCATCAAGGAAAAGTCCCAGACGGCTGGTAAGCATTCATAATGGAAATATTCTCACTGAAAGCAGCCTCCAAAGAGAACAAAATTCTATGTCTACATTCAAAAGCCTAGGTAAAAACATTTGCTTATTTCGTTTATACTGTAATAGCCATTGCATGGCATTAATTCGTACGAATCTTTCAAGAGTCTAATTATATGAACTCTATATCATACATAAATGAACTATTGATATGTATGATTAAATTTCAAATGCTATGTAATCCTTTATTATTATTATGTGTGTACATGAGTTAATATGTGCGTGATCATTATATCAATATTTATTAGTTAAATTAGAGTGTTTTGTTATTAAATCTATAGGAATATTTAAACTATTTAGAAATGTTAATTTAAAATATGCGTGTGTTTTATTAGAATTATAAAATGTTTAAATTTAGTAAATAAATGTTAGTTAATAAATTATCTTTAAAATTAAACTTTATTTGTCTGTCGGTCAATTCTTTTTATCAATTCCTTTTATCAAATTCTTTTATCAACTCCTTTTACAATTCTTTTATCAAGTCTTTTAACTACTAATTAAGTATAATCTATTAGTGATTACAAGCAACTGAGCTAGTCGTGGATTTAGGCGTTGAGTTAGTGGCCACTGTTCAAAGTGTGTTGTCTATTCTTTTAGTATTCTTTTAGAATAAGCAGCTGGCACCCATGGTTATACACAAACAAAAAAGTGCTTTGGACGTGGTGTTGAACTCAACAGCCGAGAAGAAGCTATGTCCTGGAAATGTAACGCTAGTTATATACTTTATAGCTATCATTTGGGCATACATACTCTCCGAGTATGTTCTTCTCTGCCTAAGAGACCGGTGTTTCGAATCCACATATTCGAACTCGGTTCAAATGGCTATACACGAACTTGTCATAAATGACAGTTAATTAAATACTTGTTCTTGTTGAAAATAAAAATCTAAAAAGTTAAATTACGTATGTAAAAGTGTTTTAATTTAAAAAAAAAAAAAAGAATTGACCGAAAATTTTTTTTTTCAAAATGAAAAGAGATTTTGACATTTATGCTATCAAATCAGAGTCAATTAGATGTTATGGGCAGAGTTAAAGCATTAAGATCGGGTAGTGAAAAGGACTAAAAGGGTGGAGTTAGCGTGAGTTTCCATCTTAGTAAGAAAAATAAATAAATAAATTGTATAGTAAATTTAGTCTAACGTAAGCGCTAGTTTGAAAAAAATAAAATATATAGTTTCAAAATGGGAAAAGAGATAGAGCTGGAGGAATTAAGAAAAAGAGTAGAGGCGTTAGAAAGGGAATATGGGAATGGAAAAACATGGGAGCACATGCACAAAATGGAGGCAGTAAATCAGCTGCTAAAAATAAAAGCATTCTCAGGGAACAGAGGGGAGAATCCGAATGATCACTTAGAGAGCTTGGAACATTATTGCACCTTGAATAGTTTAAGCAAGGGAGCAAGAATTGCCTTAGCTTGCAGTCACATACAGGGAGAAGCTCAGCTCTGGTGGAATTCATTACGTGTAAAACCAGCAACATTCGGTGAATACAAGTGGTCATTGTTGGCAAACTATTGGGGTGAGGAGCTACAGGAAAAGGTTAAGTTTCAAGTAGAGCAGGACAGGTGGCAGACGGCGGAGTTATTTATTACATTTTTTCCTAAACAAGTAGCGAAATTGAGATCAATCACAGCATACAAATTATCGGAGCAGCATATTATGCGTATAGTTAGGTGTGGTTTACCTAAGAAGGTGGAATGAATAATGATTGGCAAGCAAATGGTAGAGCAGATGGCTGAAATACTAATGGCATTCGACAACAATAGGGGGGTGGATGGTCAGGATGAGGATGAAAACACAGAAGTTGATTGTACGCAAGTAGCGAATTTGGTATGCAGTGGAGAAGAGAGCACGCCTGTAATGGCACCTCAGAGCTGTCCAAAGATAGAGATAAAGGTAAGGGGGATTGCAACTAGTGCATTGTTTGATTCGGGGAGTCAGGTATCGGTAATGTTACAGGAAATGTTTAATAAAATAAGTGACATTGACCCGGAAATTAAAATATTGCTTTTAAAAACAGTATATGTTTTGTTGGGTAATGGTAAGAAGGCAAGGTTGGCATCCAAACAGGCATGGGTGAAATTATACATGACAGAGGGAGAATATTAGCACGTGCTGTTGATTTTGGAGGGACTGATTCACGAGGTTATATTAGGCTCGAATTTTATGTACAAAACAGGCTGTGTATTGGATTATAAATGAAGTCAGACAGAAATAAACCACATAATAATTCCGTTTACAAAACACCAAAAGGATGAGATAAATAAACAGAGTGATGCACAAAGCGCAGTAATGGAAATAGAGATAGGGGAAAAGGTGGATGAGTCAAGATGCATAAATGACAATCAAAGAGACCAACTGAAGAAATTATTCAATAGATATGAAAGTGTATTTTCCGAGGTTCCTGGGGTAATCCAAGGGTATGAACACAGGATAAGGCTTATGAAAGACCAACCATATTAAGCCCATGCATATCCCATACCTCATCAATATAGACGTGAAGTAGAAGAACAAATAGACAAAATGCTTAAATGGGGAATTATATCTAAATGTTCGTCTCCTTTCAATAACCCCATCGTAACTGTAAAGAAAAAAGATGGATCAACTCAGCTATGTTTGGACGCACGGCAGTTAAATAAGATAACAATAGCTGATACTAATGCTCTGCCACCTATGAGCGAATTGTTATTGAAATTTAAAAATAAAATATTTTCAACGTTCGACTTAACTGCCAGCTACTGGCAAATCAAACTTCATCCAGAGGATCAGAAATATACGGCATTTAAATATAACGGACGTGCATATAATTTTAACCGGATTCTTTTCGGGCTAAAAAATAGTGGGGCAGGGCTTATACAACGTCTGGACCAAGTATTGTCAGATGATATTAAGAATTTAGTTATAATGTATGTGGACGACATCGTGGTGGCGTTGGACAGTATAGGTGAGCACTTTGCACATTTAGAAATGTTGCTGGGGGAGTGTGAGAGAAAGGGGATTTGAATTAATTTAAATAAGAGTAAGATAATGACTGACGAGGTCAAGTTTGTAAGTCATATAATTACAGAAAGAGGGATATTACCTAATCCTGAAAAAATCTGAGCAATACAGGAATTTCCAACACCCCGGAATAAAAAACATATTAAATCTTTTCTCGGACTCTGTAATTTCTATAATCAATTTTATAGAAATTTTTCACTTGACATGGAGCCGTTACTGCAGTTATTAAGAAAAGGGAAATCGTGGGTGTGGAATGAGCAGCATGAGCATAGTTTTCAGAGCGTGAAGGCGGTTTTTTAAATAAAGTTATGCTATCATATCCCGATTTCGACAAACCATTCTTTGTACAAATGGACAGCAGCGGATTTGGATTGGGGGCTATGCTATTTCAGATACAGGAAAAGGGACAGCACAGTGTTCTTTGTTTCATTAGCCATTTACTAAAGGGACTGGAAGTGAACTACACTGTAACCGAAAAGGAAGCCCTGGCTATTGTGTGGGCATTCAAGAAATTCAGGCAGTATTTAGTAGGCTCTGAAGTCGTAGTAATCACTGACCATAAGAGCCTTGAATTTATTAATCACAGCCTCTTGAATAATAGCAGGCTAATAAGGTGGAGCTTATTCCTGCAAGAATTTAATTACAAAGTGGCTTATTGTCATGGAAAGGAGAATATTGTGGCAGACACTTTAAGCCGATATCCGGTAGCTCAAGAACAACACTTGAGTTGTGGCAGAGCGTATATAGCTGCCGCCAAAATATATAAAAGAAACAGGATAGAAGACGATTTGCATAGATTAAAGGAACAGCAAGAGGAAGATAACAATTGCAGACAAATAATGGAGTATTTACGCAATCAGCCTGTAACGAAAACAGCCAATAATCCTCTGTGGAGGGACCAAAATCACTGTTGTTTAAAGGGAGGACTCTTACAGTGTGTATTACAAAAAAAACACGCATTATTCTTCCGGTCACCATGAGAAAGCAAATAATTAAATATGCGCATAACACTTACGGACATTATGGGGCAAATAAAGTGGAAGGATGGCTGACTCATTGGTTCTACTGGCCAGGAATGAATGCCAATATTGCAGACATGATTGGTAGATGCACCATATGTTCAGCAACCAAGCCTGCTAACACATCAGGAGTTGGGCCACTGCAACCTATATATGCCCAACGCCCGAACAGCTAACTAGCGATAGACTTCTACGGACCTCTGCCTCCATTCAATAAAATGAAGTATCTCATGGTAACATATGATGTGTTTTCGAAGCTGGTGGCAGCATATCCAGTAGCTCAAGCTAATGCAAGACAGACTATTCGAGTATTGGAGCAACAATACTTTAAGACTGTAGAAATTCCAGACAAAATTCTGTCGGATCATGGAATGCCCTTTATATCTAGCGAATGGAAGACATGGATGGACAGGCGTGGGATAAGACATATACTTACGTCGATTCGTAACCCTCAGTCTAATCCATGTGAACGGGTTATGAGGGAGTTGGGGTGTTTATTTCAGGTTTATATACAGGATGATCATCGCAAATGGGTGAAAGAAAATCACGAATAATCAACATGATAAACTGGTCAAGAAATGAGTCTACAGGATTCGAACCTGTTCGGCTACATTTTGGAAGAAATATTCCGTATCCATTTGAGACTAAATTGCCAGTGGGGATAAATCCAATCAACCAGAGAAGAGATGCTAAGCAAGCACTTAACCGGTTAAGAAAAATGGGCATGTTACGGCAGAAGAGGCAGGGAAGACCTAAGGCCATATTCAGGAGGGGAGATGAGGTCATGGTGAGAGTTCATCCGGTGAGTCATCCTGAAAAACATATATACAAGAAATTCCAGCCAATATACGATGGCCCCTATATCATCAAGCGGCAATACGGTAATAACATGTTTGTGATAGCACAGGGAATAGAGGAAAAGGGAACATATAATGCCCAGTCGTTGAGGTTAGTAAAAAGAGAAAAACAGCCACCGGACAAGCGGTAATAATACTAAATGAAATGTTTAGGAATAATAATAATGACAAGGAGGCTTCATCGAATAAAAGATTTTTTTCCCCACGCACATATTAATTAAGAAGAATAAAAGATTTTTTCCCCCACGCACATATTAAGTAAGAAGAAACGCTTGTAAATAAACAGTTAAAAAAAAATCAATAAAATCTAAGTTAAATAAGTAGGTCAAATGAATGAGTTAACAGTAACAATTAGAGGATTAAATAAATGGAATAAAATAAAAGTTTAATTAAAGGGATCAAATTAAATAAATAAATAACATGTCAACAAAATAAAAAAAAAATTAAGAATTAAAGTTGTCAGAGATAAAATGGTTAAAAATGACGCATTTTACTCTCAAAAAGGAGGGGTGGTGTAATGTACCTATATTGATATAGGCACATATAATTTTATCTAAAAAAAATTATTAAAGTAATTTTTCATAAAAGAGAAACATAAAATTAAATGTTGAGTTTATTGCAGCTTGTTTTCGGAAAAAATAAGAATCAAATAGTTTTCTATCGTTAATTTCAGAAGGGGAGAGGGGTGTTTCATTAGAGAAATTAAACTAAGGGTTATAAAAGGAAGTAAAGAGTTTTTATTAGTATTCGTAAAAATATAATTTAAAAAGTTAAAACATACAAATCTCTTTTCATTCAAGTTTAATTAAAGAAAAAATAATGTTAAAACTAATATATGTGCGTATATTTGTGCGATTGTCAACAATAGAATAAATGTTATTATAAATAAATGAAAGTTAAAGAAGATTATCATTAAAAAACACGGCAATGGCTATTAGATATTAATTAATATAAAACAATACGTTTTTGCATGGCTATTACTAATTAAGAAATCTTTCAATACACGTTAATCAAATGATTATCACTGGAATTTCAACAACAGATCTTTGCCGGAGATAGAAAGACAACACGTCGCAGGTATAAATAGACTTTTTAATCGGACAATAGTTCAGTTCACAAATTAGATGAGTGATTGCAGTTCACAAAGTAATTGAGTAGTGCAGTTCAGAAATTAATTGAGTCAGTTAACAAACAAAATGCAGTGTTGAGAAGATTTTGGGAATTCACACCTCTCCACAGCCTAAAAATTCTGATGAAAACAGCAAGATCTGCCCGCGAAATAATGTCAATGTAACAACTTAGAAAATCTCCGTCAATATCTAATTGTCTCCAATAATAATAATCGTGAAAATCAGGAAACTTATCAAGGAAAAGTCCCAGCCGGCTGGTAAGCATTCATAATGGAAATATTCTCACCGAAAGCAGCCTCCAAAGAGAACCAAATTCTACGTCTACATTCAAAAGCCTAGGTAAAGACATTCGCTTATTTCGTTTATACTGTAATAGCCATTGCATTGCATTAATTCGTACGAATCTTTCAAGAGTCTAATTATATGAACTTTATATCATAAATAAATGAACTATTGATATGTGTGATTAAATTTCAAATGCTATGTAATACTTTATTCATTATATCAATATTTATTAGTTAAATTAGAGTGTTTTGTTATTAAATCTATAGGAATATTTAAACTATTTAGAAATGTTAATTTAAAATATGCGTGTGTTTTATTAGAATTATAAAATGTTTAAATTTAGTAAATAAATGTTAGTTAATAAATTATCTTTAAAATTAAACTTTATTTGTCGGTCAATTCTTTTTATCAATTCCTTTTACCAAATTCTTTTATCAACTCCTTTTACAATTCTTTTATCAAGTCTTTTAACTACTAATTAAGTATAATCTATTAGTGATTACAAGCAACTGAGCTAGTCATGGATTTAGGCGTTGAGTTAGTGGCCACTGTTCAAAGTGCGTTGTCTATTCTTTTATTATTCTTTTAGAATAAGCAGCTGGCGCCCGTGGTTATACACAAACAAAAAAGTGCTTTGGATGTGGTGTTGAACTCAACAGCCGAGAAGAAGCTATGTCCTGGAAATGTAACGCTAGTTATATACTTTATAGCTATCGTTTGGGCATACATACTCTCCGAGTATGTTCTTCTCTGCCTAAGAGACCAGTGTTTCGAATCCACATATTCGAACTCGGTTCAGTATATATATATAATACTTTCAGCCTTTTAATGCATCTGTAATTATTCATATACTAAGAACTATGTGACTTGCTCGCTGTTTCATAATATTTGACTATAAAAATATAATCTAGTAAAATGAATAGTTTAACTCATACCTTTCATCATTATCATCATCAACCATTATCAATCCATTGCAGGATGAAGGTGTCTCCAAGTTCAATCCATCTCCTATCTTTAGCTTTTTTTCTCCACATCACCCCTGCACACTTTTTCATCTCATCCGTTCATCTCACATGTGATCTCTTTCTGGGTCTTTTACAATGTCTTGGAATTCAGTTTAATATTTCAATTGTCCATCTATTATCATTCTAGTAATATGTTCAGTCCAACTCCACTTCAATCTCTTAATTTCTTCAATGAGGTCAGTAGCATCTGTTTGTTCTCTTACCCACACCTTGCATTTTCAATCTCTTCTTGTTACTCCCAACATGCATCTCTTCATACTTTTTTGAGTGGTATGAAGTCTCTTTATTGCTCTTCTATTAAATGTCCAAGTCTCAGATGCATAAGTAAGAACAGGTAAAACACATTTGTTAAAAACCTTTTTCAAACATATCGGCATATTTTCTTTTAGTATCAAGTTATTTCTACCAAAAGCTCTCCAACCAAGTTTAATTCTATCATTAATTTCATCCATTATGTTTCCATCTGTATTAATAATCTGACCAAGGTATTTGTAACTGTTAACTTTTTCTAACTTACGATAATCAATTTTTATTTTAATATTTTGAGAAAATCCATTGAACATTAATTTAGCCTTTTTAACATTTATCTTTAGTCGTATTTTCCTACTTTCATCAGATAACTCCTGCAACATTTCCTGCAGCTCTAAAGCATTATTTGCAAAAACAACTACATCATCTGCAAAATATAAATGACTTAAATAATCTCCATTTAGTTTCACTCCTTTAGTTTCCCATTTTAATCCACAAAATACTTCTTGCACTGCTGTAAAAAGTTTTGGAGATATAGAGTCACCTTGTCTTACACCATCTCAATGTTGACTTTCCCAGTATCATTATGTAATCTAATAGTTGCTGTTGCATTTTTATAAATATTTTTTAAAATATGACTAACCTTTACTCGTTCAAATATTTATCCAAAAAGATTATGACCAAAGCATGGTATTCCACAATATATCTCCATTGTCCTATCTAATAGCTTAAACATTTATTTCAATTAACATTTCTAACCAGATTTAACTCTTGAAAATAAATTTCTAGATTCTCTTTCTGTTTAGGAGAAAATTTCACTCTTTAATTTTGGAGAACACTTAATTAGGGATAAATAACTTATTGTATTACCTGTACTACTATGGTTGCATTTTTGTCATACTTTGCCTATGTAACCCACATTTATTTTAATGTAAATATGTTAATATTTGTACATAGTTTATTATTAAAAAGCTGTTTAACAACAACAAAACCTATATTGAAATAAAAAATAAGTGTTCAAATAATAATTTTATAGTGTGTGTCCATAAATATACATAGAGTAAAGTAAAACTAGAAATAAACACAGACAAAAATTATAGTAGATATTTTTTATATTCATTGAAATAAAAAAAAAAAATAAATAATAACTCTGATTTAAAATATTGTTTTATAAATGAAACTTTTAAAAAGTCTGAATATATATATATATATATTGTATTATTATTATTATTATTATTATTATTATTATTATTATTATTATTATTATTATTATTATTATTATTATTATTATTATTATTATTATTATTATTATTATTATTATTATTATTCTGATTGTGAAATGTAAAAACACAATACTTGTTTTTGAAATTTTTTTAAATTAATTAAAACAATATGTTTTCAAAGGGATTAGAGAGATAAAAATAAAAACTCTGTTTTCAATCAAGGTGTTATTATCACCCTAGATGATTTTATAAAAGGGCTGATAACAAAATTAGCTCCAGTCTGAGTAATGATTTTTGAAGAGAACAATCTGAATTATAGTTTTTTGTAAGAGCTGAACAAAACAGCTTGGCTACTAAATTTTTTTTTGAGTAAGTGGCAGCAATTAGCTGACCAAAATGGATAGCTACAGTTTGTTGTTGGCTGTAGCAGAGAGTTGGCAGTCAGTTATCATAAACTGATGTAGCTGAAGGCAAGATAGTAGACTGTTTTCTTTAGCAGGAATTTGAATTTACATGGAGAAAATGACCCACTTTTTATGCTGAAATTCATAGCCTTAAACAGGGAAAGGACAATTGCTGGCCCGAAAAATATCATATCAAGACAGCTGCTTGCCTGGAACAATCCTAGATAGAAAGAAACCAACTTCAGGCCAAGATTTTACATGAATTATATACTTTTGCCTGATGATGACATTTGCCCAGATTGACAAAAAAAAACCAGCTTGCCCAAGAGGAATACCAGCTGAATAAAGATGTAATTATATTTATGCTGCTGTTTATCTATACATGCAGGAAATTACAGATAAATATGTCACGTGTATATAGTAAGTTATTTTATTTTAATGATTCTTAAAATGTCTTATAAAATTATAATTGAATAACTTAAAACAAAACACATAAATAATTTGCTTGAGTCAAATGTCTAACAGAAAGATGATTTGATATATATTTTTGAAGAAATTGTTTTGGTAATTCCTTTAAAAAAATGACATTCAAATAATATATAACTTAAATGCAAGCATAATTTTGTCTGAATTAAAAAGTAAAAAAAAAAAAAAGTTGTTAAACTTTATGAAAGAATTAAGCAACAGGATTCTATATACTTTCAATATTGAATTAATTATTAAAAAAATTAATATTATTGCAACAAGTTGAAAAGATAAAAGTCAGTGTGCGTATATACATGCACACTCATATATGTAAAATTTTAATATTTTTTTTATTAAATGTCAATTCATTTATGGAATATAGAAATCACATATATGTGCACACATTTATGTAAATAATAGTAACAATTTGAATTTTGAATGGTAAATATTGTAAAACAATGAAATAACTTCAGTTGTGTATATAATTTTGTATACTTTTCAAAATCAGAGCCTTATCTTATAAGACCTTAAATATCATTTATTTTTTTTATTATTAATAAACTTGTCTTTAATTGTTAAAAATTGTTTTCATCATCTCTTGGTCACATACAGTAATAGAGCTTGCGTTCTCTGAGCTAGATTCATGCACGAGATGAATATATAAATGGGGATGCGTATTTAGTGCTTTGGGCATCCATCAATGATCAGTCATAGTTCTGGTTGGTGCAAATGAGAATAATCTTTAAAGCCCATACACTATATTTTATTTGTCTTATTTAAAAGTTAAGTTTATAACTGGCCACTACAAATGGCCTGACCATTGATGATGATCAGCATGTTTTAAATGTCCCAGCATTATTGTTTCAATTTCTGATTATTGTGTATTTTAATGGATGGGCACTAAGCTGGTGCATCCATGTTGTTTAAATAATTGCCTAATGTGGCAAAGGCTCAATAGTTAGCCTGGTCTACAGAAGACCCATTTCTGATCCAGTCACAAGATTGACTGTTGATTTATTGTTCTAATTTTATACTGATTTATTTTATTCCCATCAATGATAATGATGGATGGTTCTCTTCATATTTACTTATAATTATTTTACTTTATAATGCTGGTTGATATATTATTGATGTATATTTTAGTTGCTCTTCTGAGGAGTGACTGACTGATCTCACAATGTTCTCAGAGAACTCTTGATCTCATGCTCACTTTAAATATATTTTACCTTTATTATATTTCTGTAAACTATTGATATTTGAAATATTTCATTTTAAATGGACAGTGGTCATGATGATTGTTCCATCACCCAGTTTAAAACCTTTTATTCTTCCATATCAACACCCCATCCCATTACAATATATATAATAATGGTAAAATAATGTTATTTTTTAATAACCAAGGCAGTTGCCTGGATTGCGGGTTCGCATCCCGGTCGATGCTATGACACTTAATAAAAAAAAAAAAACAATAATAGCTCATATTTTAGGACAAGAAGAGAAATTATAACACTTCAGACTAGAAATATCTTTATTACGATTTATTTCCAAATAGCTGTGATGTGAAAATTAATGTCTGTGCAAGGTTATTATATTATTGAGCAATTAAGTAAGAATGTAATGAAGTGTATTATTATTTAAAAATATATAAAAAAAGTTGAATGTGACATTTTTATTATCTGATAAATTTAATGCATGAAAGTTAATGCTTCCTGAAATATATACAAGTAGATGTAATAAGCTGGAGCATGAATTAAAGAAAAGAAAAGTGAACAATTTCAAATTTTTGGTAATTAAGCAAAAAGGCTTGAACTTTTTGTTGAATAACAATTTTGTTAATCTTTCAAGTTTTGAGATAGCATTCACTTATATGCTATTCTTAATTTTCAACCAAGATATGTGAGGAGGGAATGATCTAATCCTTATTTGGAGATGGTTGTTGATTGGATGCTGCTTATGAAGGAGAACAAATATTGCAAATTGTTTGATAAAGCAGCTAGAGTTCTATAAACGGAATTAAAGAAGATGAACTATTCATATTATTTGAAGAGAATGAAGGGGTTTGTAAAAATGTTGAAAATTGAACAATTTCAAATTTTTGGTAGTTAAGCAAAAAGGCTTGAACTTTTTGTTGAATAACAATTTTGTTAATCTTTCAAGTTTTGAGGTAGCATTCACTTATATGCTATTCTTAATTTTGAACCAAGATATGTGAGGAGAGAATGATATAATCCTCATTTGGAGATGGTTGTTGATTGGATGCTGCTT
The DNA here is from genome assembly GCA_028023455.1 of Epiperipatus broadwayi. Classification (NCBI taxonomy): domain Eukaryota; kingdom Metazoa; phylum Onychophora; class Udeonychophora; order Euonychophora; family Peripatidae; genus Epiperipatus; species Epiperipatus broadwayi. Next base: position 773,662 of record JAQFVV010006222.1, on the reverse strand, counting down.
ATGAAGGAGAACAAATATTGCAAATTGTTTGATAAAGCAGCTAGAGTTCTATAAACTGAATTAAAGAAGATGAACTATTTATCTTATTTGAAGAGAATGAAGGGGTTTGTAAAAATGTTGAATACAATTAGAATTAGGTGTACAAAATAGAATAAATGAAAAGGTTTTGTTATATTAGATAATAATGTTTTTGAATGAAAAACGTTTTTTTAAATTTCTTTCTTAAAAGTTTATTAAATTAGATTTGAAGTCTAACAAAGGCAAATTTACTAAATATGTTCTTGAGAAATATTTGTATAAATTTTATGAAAGAAAGCATTATTTGATTATGTATCCATACAGCACCATTTTACCAAGAATTTTTGTGAATATTGAAATGCATGAACAGCAAAAGTCATAACCAAGCTGTTGAAAGGAACATTAGGAGAAATTCCAACCAAGCTGTTGAAGAGGGCATTAAATGTCTTAAGCTGTTGAAGAGAATACAAGTCATAATCAAGCTATTTAAAAGAACAATAGAAGTCTTAAACAAGTTGTTGGGGAAAACAGTCATTCCTTATTCAATGGATGAAGAAGAAAAAAGTAAAAGTTCAATTGTGAAGAGCATACCACTAGTTTAGGAAAATGTTTTCTAAAATGAATTTAAAGAAAAACATGTGCCAAATTATCTTTAAAATTTATCATTGATTTTGGCACTACATATTATTATGAGGTGTTGAAATATACAATGCAAATGTTAAAAGAAGAATTAAGTTTCAAAAAGTTTTTGATTAAATCTTTGTTTGAATTTATAAATATTTTTAAGTATATTATTATTTCAAATAAGTATGGGTCAGTGAATAGAAAATATTTTATTAAAATAACTGACAAATTACTACTTAATAAAAATGAAACAAATTCAAGAACAAATTTATTGATGATGTATTAATCTGGATTCATAATGATGTTGTAGTTTCATTTAGAAGCAATGCACATAAAATGGCAAAAATTTGACTGATGGGATTATTAATAGTATTTGTTCATAATTTAAAGCTGGCATCCAAATAGAATAATATAATTATTTCCATATTTGATCAATATAAAAATTGTATATATATATATATATGCATCATTTGGATGATGTTTTTGTATGTGCATTACAGGCCAGTATTGATAATATGTTTGATGTATTAAATAAGAAATCAGAATTAAATTTGATTAAAGAGCTTGAAAGGGTAAAAAAAATTATTTTGATTAAAAATAAAATGGAATCTTAATTCATTATATTACAAAATAACCTTTAAACCATTCAATATTAGTGTGATCTCTAGTACAAATGTCACATAAATTCATGATTTGAGAGCATTTTTTTTATCAAACAATTTTTTATATATGTTTGAATCTGAAAAAAATTGAGAATTTGGTAGTATGTATTTCTGATATGGTAAAATCTAGTTTTAATTCAATTTATATGCATGTAAAATGTACACCTTTTAAAAAGAAATATTACATATGAGAACAGAAAATTTGAAAGTTGTAAAAAAAAGATGTTGCTACCATACATATTGAGTATTCAATATTTAAATTGGAATGTTATGTGTAAATAAGTTCAGTGCTGGATTTAGGATGTCCATAAATTTCAATAGATTGGTTAATATTACAAATGTTAAAGTAGATAAACTAGATGAGTCTAATGAGTTTATTCAATGGAGTGCAGCTAATTGAATTGCCTTGTAAATACTATGATGAATTTCAGAATAAGATTCATTTGTATACCAATGTAGTAAAATTAATTTAACATATGTTCCTGTATTTTATAGTCATAAAAAGGAATACACACTTGATTTTGCTTTTTCATTGTTGGGTGATTGGTGAAGAAAGGAATGACAGAAAGAGAAAGATTAAATACTCTTGATATATTGTACAAAATAAATATGTGATAAATCAGAGAGTCATTAGCATTCAATAAGCAAAAAAATGGGGTTTTAAATATCTTTAATGGTAAAATAGTGTATTTTTTAAAAAAAAAAAGTGTACATGACACTAACACATTGAAGTTATATTTGTTTCTTTTATGTTAATCATATTTTTTATTCTGTTACAGTGTATTTATATTATTTACAATAATGGCAGCGATTCAAATTATATATATATATATGTTCGCACTGATATAAGGTGAAGTATAATCAGTTGATAAAATATTTTTAATTATAGTATTTTGGGTTTATCAAACCGATAATCCAGACACACAATTCCATTATCAGATTAAATGCAAGAGATCGTTGGCATGAGGCTTATGTTGAATGGACTCTATACCAAAATTAAAGATTATAATAAAAAAGGAAATTATGAAACAATATAGAAAAAAGATAGAATAAACCTTGGTTCTGAAACAATGTCTAACTGTTGATGTGCCAATATCTTATCAGTTATTCACATTTATCTTTTTAATTATATAGCACAATATTAATAAATTGTAATTGTAAATTAGCGATCAAACTAATGCACATGTGCTTTACAGATTTTAAACTATACTTAAATGACTACTCTCTTCTCCAAACACTTAAGATTGACCCATACTTAAACGTTTGAGTTGAAATGATAGATGGAATCATTCTATCTTTTCATAAAGATTTTATCTTGTGTTTGAGAATGAGAGTAATTCATTTACATATAGTTTAAAATCTGTAAAGCGCATGTGCATTATCTTGATCGCTAATTTACAATTACATTTATCTTTTGTATAAGGTCATTTTTTTTCTCTTTTTTTGCAAACCATACTTGACAATTGCATTCTTTGAAACAATAAATACCAGAAGTAACATTACATACACAACATTTTATCATTTTTTACTTTTTTTTTTTCATATAAAGTATTAGTTGAAACATTCAAATTTTTTTGGTCATAAAATGTTTATAATATGCATGAACTATATACATTTTATTAATTCATAGGTTAATATATTCCTAAAAAAGATTAATATGCACTACTAAATACCAATGTTAATTGTTAAATATGTAATAAATATATAAGTTGCTAATGGATTAATAATTTTAAATACTTTTTAGAAGCATTTATTTTTATTGGCGTTTTTTTTTTTGTGATTGAAGTTTTGTTTTAATATTATTGTCTACTTCTCATTTAATTTTCATTTCAATGTAAATTTATGTTTGCAAATTGTTAATAAGTACAATAACAATATTATACTTTGGTTAATATATATATATACTTTGGTTAGGCAAAGTTTATTTTATTTACATTATTATCGCTATGGATCTTTTGGAAAGACTGTGTCTCTATATATTATAAATGTAGGCATTATTCATTTTTTCTTTCCACAGAAGTTGTCATGGTAATAACATTTTATTCTCTGCTTTTATTTTTTAAAAATGCTGTAAATCAACTTGGGTAGGGGATAAGACTCATAAATTATTGTAGGAGTATTTTTATACATATAATATTTTAAAGTCTTATTTAAATACGATCTTTTTTTTATATGTTTAATCTCGATATAACTAAATAATATATGTTGAGAGTATCATCATTTGCAAATATATTCTTAATATTTTATAATTGAAGTGTACACAAGAATGATGGAATTTTTAACAAATTTTAAATTAAAATAACTAATTATGGCAGATAAGTAGTTTTGAAAGGAAAATCATATACACCAAAGATAAGATGTGCTTTTTTATGTATATAATATACTTCATACGGGTAATTGTAATAAATATTGAAGTAAATGTTAAAATAAATATTAACACCAATATAATCTATTATCAGTACTTTTCTTGATATTATAATAATTAAATGAACTGTGTAAAATTTTTAAGAATTCAGTGTGTTGTTAATTCTATTAATGAAATCTAAGAATTTGTAGCTTTTCATAGTTCTTCGACACACAAACATAATATATATATATATACTTTAAACTAGATGTAATTAGGGGGGGTTTGAACCCATACTTTAGTCATCCACTCCATTTTTACAACCAATACACATGATCAAATACATGCAAAAAAGATAAATGATCTTCAATATATGTATTTTGTGATGAATCAACACTCATCAGTTTGTTCTGATCATCATCTCCCATATATATATATATATAATCGGTGCTTGGATTACATTAAGACAGCAGACTTCAATCTTCACCACTCTCCAACTCTTCGGCCATCTGTATCATTGGATATCTGATGATGGCATGTTTAAAACCCTTGTTTAACAATTTTGTTGTCATATCCATGTTGACTGTAAGTCATTCTGATTCCCCATATGTAAGACCTTAAACCCATCTATACTAAAATACTTACATACCTGATAATTATCACATTCCTTAGTTTTTTTTATTTAATATATATCTTTTTTAATTTGTAACAATTATTTTCACAACAAATATTTTTACAGTATTCTTTCTAGAACCATATCATTGGTTTCCATTTTGTAGTTACTTGACCTTGCAAAAAATATTAAATAAACTACAAAATAATCAGAATTGTATTTTTTTACATTTTTTATAGCTAACTGTCCTTGTGTATTATGTACATTTCTAATATTTACATACCCACATGCCTATATAAATATGCTAAAGTACATGTGTTTCACCAGTACTATCTATGAACTATGGAATTATAATATATCTTGGAACTAAATGATGTGGTTAAGGGGATTGTTTTAAATATGTATATAAAGTTAACATCTTAACCAATCGTCTTTCAAAAATCTTTTTCTTTCTACTTTTTAAACAGATCTCAAACTATAAAACTGAGGGAGACAATATATTATAAGCATGTTTTTGTGTATAAAAAAAATGTTAAAACTTTTTTGCAAAATAAATATCATAAATAGTTATGAATGAAATTTTTAAATGTTTTGAAAAATCTTATTAATTTTGTTTAAATTTATATATGTAATATGTAGTATTTATATACAATATATGCTCACATGATAAATCCACAGTTTTGAAGTAAGCAATATATTGGTCGAATGGTCAGCACAGCCGCCTTACAGGCAGTTTGTCCCGGGTTCGCTTCCCAGCCGATGCTTTGACACATGGAAAAAAAAATCTAATTATCAAAGAAGAAAATATAGCATATACTTACAAGTAAATCAAGAAAATTAAGTTAATAATGTTCTCTTGGTTTGTCATTTTTTTTAATAATTATCAATATATATATATATATATATATATATATATATATATATATATAACAGAACCAACAAATTTTTCAATAAAATATGCTTAATGAATTTTTACTTATTTCTCAATATTCAAGTTGTTTGCAATGTATTAATTTCTGAAAATCAATTTTTTAAATAAATCCTCTAAAGATTCATTTATAAAATTAATTTTCTATTTTGTAATATACATACATTAATGCATGTGCTATGTATACACATGTGCAGTATTGTAAACTTATAAAAGCAGGACATTCCTTCAAGTAATTAAAAAAATTATGTTAATATATTTATTTGCATTATATGACATTGATTATCAGAAGGAAAATAATAATCCTTATACAATAGTTATTTTGGTAGGATTATTTGTTCAAATAAATAAAATATAATCTTTTCTTAGGTTCTTAGAAGCTATTTATTAGCATCCAAATGAGTTGACCACAGAATTCCATTAACTGTCAGTACTGAAATTTGTTTTTGCTTAATTTAGATAAGAATAAACTTAGAACTGTAGAAGTACAATATGTTGTCCTTTTTCCATCATCTAACATTAAATATTGAATTTTAATCTTTATTTAAACTTTTCAAATGTTAGTAAATAACTAAAATAGGCAACACAAGCTAGAGATTATACAGTATTTTGAGTAGTATTATTTTCCACTCTTCTTCAGATGTTGAGCCTGACTATACAATATACCGTAGGAGTTGAACTTACACTTTTAGATTCTTGAATATGAAATTTGTAAGTCAATCTCTAACCAACTAAGCTATTCTGTCAGTGGAAATTTTGTATACTTAGCTATGAGGAGTGATTCAAATTCTCCTGATTCATTCAATTTTTTTAAATACTTTTTTCTAAGAGCAAGGTTATTAGAGACTTTCAGATATTATATATTGTCACATTGGGTTGACTTGTCATACAAGCAGTTCCTTTAAATTTTCTTCTTTGCACCTTTGCCTCCTATCCAATATTTGTATATTTTTCCAATATAACATACGTTCATTAGTACATATAGTCTTTTACTGCAGATATGTTTTTTTTTTCTTTTCTAACCATTAGTTTGCATTCTTTAAATCAGTGTTCTACAGGGAAACTTACTTCTGCATTCATAGAGTATTTCAAAGAAGCAGCCTTTCTTTTTCAGCATTTCAAGTTTAAGCTTTCTAGAAGTTAGAATTCCTCAAAGTGTGGTATTCTTTTGGAAATCTGTTCTAATGTAATATTGATTGAAGATTTTTCTTAACTTGTCTGCTGTTTCTGGTATGTATGGACACACTACGTTACCACTAATTTTTTTTGGTATCTCTTTGTTGTCTGTAAAAAAGTTTTCATGATGACAGCTGAGGAATAACCATTCTTCATGAGACTTTGTTCTGTGCAGATCTTTTTATTTTTCAAATCATTGGTTTCTGAACAAACATTTTTTGCATTGTTTCATAGTGATAGTATAATTCCATGTTTTGTGCTTTTGAGGTGATTGGATGTATATGACAAGTACTTACCATTTTGTATTGGTTTCCTATAAACTGTTGTTTTTACATTTCCATGAAGGGGTTGTGTAACAAGAACATCTAAAAATGTCATTTTTAATTTTCATTCTGATCTATTGTGAATTTAATCGAAAGGGATACATTACTGATGTGTGTCTAGAATGACTGTAATCATTTTTCCTCATGTTGCCATACAACAAATATATTGTCAATATAGTGAAATAACACATTAGTAGAAATGGAGCAGTATTTGTGGCTGTGGTTTCAAGTTCTTTCGTGTAATAGTTACGAAGTAAGGAAAACAGTGGTGAACCTGTGGCCAGTCTTTTCTTTTGTTGGAAAAATTCTGGCTGATATCGAAAGTATATTATTGTTATGCAGGAAGTTAATAATCTCATTATACTCTCAATAAGTAGAGTTCTGATTTGTATATTATTTTCATCGTACTTTCTTACAATAAACAATATTTTATCACATGGTACATTTGTAAATAAATTTTTCACATCAAAAATTACTAGTATGTCAGTTCTTTTAATTTCTATGTCTCTGATTAATTCTGTGAAGTGCTTATAATCCCTGATGAAGAACTGTGTCTCATGTGCCAAAGAATTAAGAATTTTGAGAAGTAATTTTGAAGTATTAACATTGGTGAATTTGTAAAACTAATAATAAGTATTAGTAGATCATTGTTTTTATGAATTTTAGGTAGTCGATAAAGATTAGGAATTTTGCTGAAATATGTTCTCTTTTTTCCAAATTATTGAAATATCTGTGATGCTTCTGGAGTAATTCTTGTAACTTCTGTACTTGGAATTGGATTTTTTGCAAATTTTTTTGTTGGTTTGTTGTGAGAGTTCTTGTATTTTGTTATCATAATCAGTTGTATCTGTTACAACTGACAGGGAGAATTATTATAGATATGTCCTGTTTGAGAGACTTAAAAGCTTTCCTCTCATCACACGAAATATTTAATTTCTGCTTTTGATGTTTTAACTATCCAGCATAATTCTGCTGCTTCTAGAGGCAATTTTTGGCTGATGTTGTCAGTCGCTGTCTTTATATCCAATAATAGGTTAATAGATGGTGAATTGACAAAATTTAAGCTTCTTCCAAAAAAAAAGATAATTCTGCATGTATATAATATTTAGATCTAAGACTTTTAACTGACAAAGTTGATAGATGGGCATGTGCCCATGCATGTGCCCATGTTGATTTACAAGATTTTTTTTTCTGACATTCTTTTTTTTTCATGTAATTTAGAATGTGATCTTTTCACCACTTGATCAACTCTTGTGAAGTCTTCATCAGCAAACATTCCACATTTCTAACTGAATGCAAGGTTTGATACTTGGAAAATCTTTGAGAATTTATACTGTCTCTCAATAGGGCCTCCCTTGCTCTCTGAATAATTGTCTCAGTTCTTTTGGAGTAAATAGGAGATTTTAATTGCAAATCATTAGGAACAATGCCTTCAGACTTAGATTTACATAGGCAAGTTAAAATTACTTTCTACTTTGGGCAGTTTTAGACATAATTTATTATAATGTTAAACTTCAACATAGAATTGAGTCCATGCTGAGTATTTAATATTTTCCTGAAGGTTAGTGATGATGGTATATTAGATGTGATAATATGTTGGACTATTTTAATTATCTACTGTTAAATATTGAGTGATTAGAAAATATGAAAACTTTTTTAAGCTTTTCAAATACAAACAACTATGAGGCTGGTTCAAATCCTCTTGCTTCCTCCATTTTTTTTAATACTTTTTTCTAAGAGCATGATTAATTAGGGACATCTAGACATTATGTATTGCCACACTGGGTTGACTTATAGGATTATTTGTTATTGTCATATGAGCAACATTTTTGAATTGCATCTTATCCTCCCTATCCAAGTCTGTATTCTCCCAGTCAATCATATGCTCCTTACTACATACATGGTTTGCTACTGAATCCCCATTCTATTATTATTATGTTACACTGTACTAAGAATAATTATATATATATATATATATATATATATATATACGAAAAACATTACAATATATATATATACACACACATGCAGATATACCTACATATATTTCACTTGATGGTATTTCTTGAACAAAATTCCATCAATTTTGAACTAAAGTTGATTAGATGGAATTAAATCTTTGATTTAAATATATATTGTCTATTAAATTGATTATGTTTCATATTCAGTTCAGAAGAAAGAAACACACACATATATATATGATTTAAATTATAATAAATAAAATCAATTTCACATGTAGAAAGTATATGTTATTTGAGTCACCTAAAACCATATACATAGTTATTTAAATGTTATGAGGTATTATTGGCTGGTGAAATTCATGTGATCTGTGATCATGATTTTTATAGCCCATACCCTGTGCACAAGTGGAAGATTTTTTTTTTAATTTTTAGCAAAGAAAAAAGTTTCAAATAGAAAAGATTTATAATTTCATTCTGAACTTCTTTTGTTCCATAATGTTTTTAATTCAGAACATCTTTTGTTCAAGAATGTTTTTTATATATAAAATGCATATCAAACACTTAGCACAAAAATATTTGTTATAATAACTTTCATTATATTTCAAAACAATGCCTTCTGCCAAACAGTGTTTCTAACAAAGTCTATTAGGTTTGTAATTTTATATTTCTTTTGTCAAATAAAGGTTTTCATAAAATGAATGTCTAATGAGTTTTTGCAGTCTTAAATTCTGGCAATTATTTGATATATTTTGAAAACTGTGAATTTTACAGGAAATTGATTTAGGAAAAAAGTGTTCTAAATTTTGAATCTGAACAATTTTTGTCATATAACTTTTTTTTCGCATTTTACATTCCTTTTTGAGTTATCAGTTAACCAGTAGTTGTATCAAATCAAAAGTTTTCTAAAATTGTCCAAAACATATAGTAAAAACATTGTTTTATGAAAATTAATTGAAAATAGAAAATCAGTTTCCACCATTATCTCAATACTTTTCTCTACTTTGAAATTTCTTTTACATGTAGCCAGCTGGAGACTCTACAGAATTCTGTGTGGCAAGCAGTTAGCAAAAGATTTCCCAATTCTTGTTTATATAAATAGAAGATAAAAATAGAGTTTTAATAGTCCACTATAAAGCCAAGATATATCATATTTCTGACTTCCATAGAGAGTAGTGTATTAGATGTCATCCTTCATTAGATTTCACAACTGCTGGTTGGAAAAAGGTTTATCAGTTTTTTATTTTTGTTTCACCATATAATTTAAAATAGCTAGCTATTTATTTTCCAATTAGTTGCTAATTTAGTTGGTTATAGGTGGCTACCATAGAAAAATCCAAACTTTTTTTTCAATCCAGAAAAAGTATACCATGATCGTTTTCTATTGTTTATTTATATTAATTATTGTTGCAAATTCTCTTACTTTACATTTTGGAATATGTTCTTTTGTTAATTTTTTCATTATTAATCAAATAAAGTCATGAATTTTTCAGTAAATTTATATATATTGTGACCAGGCCATTTGCCACAGTCATTTAAAAAAGGTTTTAAAATAGTTTTATATATATAAAAAAATTATTGTCTTTTAGTGTCATATGTCAATTTTGTGCATAAAACAAGCTCAAATATATTGTATAAATGATTAAAAAATCTATCTAAAATAATTGTAAAGATATCTTAGTTCAATTTATAAACAAAAGTAGTCTTTAATATATTGTTTAAAGTATAAAATTAATTAGTATTTATTAAAATTAAGAATATAATGTTAAAGTAACAATTTTAAATGTAAAATGTAATATTTAATAAGTTTTCTAAATGTATTTTAAATAATTTTATTCTTAGTTAATTATTTTAAATAACTATTATTTAATTATTCTAGAATGTTCAAAATGATGTTATAAAATCTGCAATGTGTGTGTACCTATTCTTGTGCACATATATTTTAGACAGATTGAATTAATTTTTGTTCCTTGTTAATGAAAAATTGATACAGTTAATTTCTTATTTTAGTTAATATAATGTTGCTAATTATTTTATTGATTTTGGTTTTTAAAATGTAGCAATTTTGTGTTGTATTATTTAAATAATATTTTATATTTTAAAACAGTATTAAAACATCAAAAATGCATTTAAATAAAGTATTAAATAAAACTATTTAATATAAATGTTAATTAGGTAAATTATTTTAAGAAAAAATATCTTAGACAGAAATTTAGCTTATATGTAAATTAGTTGTCTGGGATAATCATAGTAGCCAATCAAATGATAAAGAATAAAGCTATAAATATAAGTGTAATCAGAACCAAGTCATTCAAATATATTCAAGTTAATTCAATTAAGTGTTAAATTCTTTTTATTTCCAATCAAGCTAAGTTATATATTTTTTAAAAAATATTTTATTTTCTTAGCAGTAAAATACTAAGTATAGTTTCAAATGATTAATAATATTAAGAAGTATATTTAAGTTTGCTATTAACTGAAAGGAGACCCTTTGATTCCTCTTGGAGGCCTTAAAGGAACCAAGCAGGGCAAATTCCTAATGTCCACTCCATACATTCTTGTCGTTGCAGCTGTTATTACTATGTGATTATTCATATTGTATACTAACATGGATGGGCTGCTCACCAACACGCATTAGCCAGCGTGGTGAGTTTATTGGCTTTTTACCTCTGAGTTTAAGATCGAGGAACACCATGGTCTTTCTTCTCAGTGCCTGATAAGGCAGAATGAATGTTTGTGTAAATGATAAATATTTTTCCAATATATATATACAATTATGATAGACAAAAATAAAGCATGGCCCTTATTCCCAGGAGGCTGTAAATTCACCAACCAAGGCAGCGGTTGGTGGCCGAAGGCGGAGGGTGCTAAGAATACCCTGATTGTGGACCCAGGCTGCCATTTGATGATGACTTTTTATTTAGGTACTTACAACTGCAGATCACTTTCAAGTGAAGGAAGATTGCAAGAATTAGAAGAAGAATTGTCTTATATTAAATGGGACATTATTGGACTTTGGGAAGTTAGAAGAAAAGGTGAAGAAACAATTGATTTAAAAAGTGGACATATACTCTATTATAAAGGCACACATATTGGAAATACAAGTGGAGTAGGATTCATTATAAATAAAAAGTGGAAGAACAATATTGTGGAGATTGATGGTGTATCGGACAGAGTTGCAAGATTAGTTATACAACTTAATAGCAGATACCAAATGCAGATAATTCAGGTTTATGCCCCAACAAGTTCTCATAGTGATGAAGTAGTAGAAGATTTTTATATGGTTGTACAAAAGGCTTTTGATCAGAGTAAACAACATTTTAAAATAGTTACGGGAGACTTTAATGGTAGAATTGGTAGACAAATGAAAGATGAAATTGCTGTAGATAATTTTGGTTAGGGTAATATGAATGAGAGAGGACATAGACTTGTGGAGTTTGCAGAAAAAGAAAAACTTTATATTATGAATTCATTTTTTGAGAAAAATGTTAAAAGGAAATGGACATGGAAGCATCCAAATGAAGGTACAGCAGAATTGGATTATATTTTGACTAACAGGAAATACATATTTCAAGATTGTAATGTTCTTAATAAATTTAACACAGGAAGTGATCATCGATTAGTAAAGTGTAAGTTACGTGTTAATGTAAAACTCGAGAGACAAAAATTATTGAGAAAAACAATATTTACAGTTGATATTCCTAATCTTCAGAAACATTCTAATGAATTTAAATTAGAATTTACAAATAGGTTTCAAGTGTTAGGAGATTTTGAACATGATTCAGATTTGAATGAAATTAATATGAAAATAACTGATACACTTTTAAAAACTGCAACAAAGATAGCTGGTAGAAAAAAGCAGCAATCGACTAATAAAATTTCTACTGAGACTAGAGAATTTATGAAGAAAAGAAGGAATATGAAGATATACAAAAATGATGTATTAAAAAGAATTGAATATCTCGAATTTTGTAAAATGGTATGGAAAAAAGTTGAAAATGATATAAGAAAGTATAACTGTGAAATAGCAAGGAAAGCTGTAGAAGAAAATAAAAGTCTCAAGAATGTTAAACAACATTTTGGTATTGGTAGGAAATTTATATCTGCAATAAGAAAAAAAGATGGAATTATCACTAAAAAGAGAGATGACATCATGAAATTGGTAGAAGATTTTTATCAAGAATTATATAGTAATAAAGAACAAGTACCTCCTATATCTATTACATCTTCCGAATTGCCCAGAATTTTAAATGAAGAAGAGAGACATGCAATTAAATGTATGAAGAAAGGAAAGGCTCCAGGAAATGATGGGAATTATAATTGATATATTAAAAAAAGGAGGTGAAGAAACAGAAACAATTTTAGCAGAGTTATATACCAAATGTCTAAATGATAAAGATGTACTGGAAGATTGGAAGAATGCAGTAATATATTAATATTTAAAAAAGGTGATAAAGAAGATATTAGAAATTACAGACCTATCAGCCTTTTATCAGTTTTATATAAAATTTTTACCAAGATAATTACAACTCGTCTACAGAGAACTTTGGATTTCCACCAACCAAGAGAACAAGCTGGATTTAAAAGTGGTTTTAGTACAATAGATCATATCCAGGTATTGAGAGAAGTCATAGAAAGGACAAATGAATATGAGTTGTCATTATGTTTTGGATTTGTAGATTATGAAAAGGCATTCGATTCTATACACATTTCTTCAGTGATTAAAGCATTTGATCATCAAGGTATAGATCCAGGATATTGTCATATTTTAAAGAATATTTATAAAAATGCAACAGCAACAATTAGATTACATAATGATACCGGAAAAATCAACATTGAGAAAGGTGTAAGGCAAGGTGACTCCATATCTCCAAAACTTTTTACAGCAGTGCTGCAAGAAGTATTTTGTGGATTAAAATGGGAAACTAAAGGAATGAAAGTAAATGGAGAGTATTTAAGTCATTTAGATTTTGCAGATGATGTAGTTGTTTTTGCAAATATATAATGCTTCAGAGCTGCAGGAAATGTTGCAGGAGTTAGCAGATGAAAGTAGAAAAGTGGGACTAAAGACAAATGTTAAAAAGACTAAAGTAATGTTTAATCGATTTGCTCAAAATATGAAAATAAAGATTGATTATGAAGAATTAGAAGAAGTTACCAGTTACAAATACCTAGGTCAGATTATTAATACAGATGGAAACATAATGGAGGAAATTAATCATAGAATTAAACTTGGTTGGAGGGTTTTTGGTAGAAATAACTTGATTCTAAAAGGAAATATGCCTATGTGTTTGAAAAGAATGGTTTTTAACAAATGTGTTTTACCAGTTCTTACTTATGGATCTGAGACTTGGACACTTAATAGAAGAGCAATACAGAGACTTCAGACCACTCAAAGGAGTATGGAGAGATGTATGCTGGGAGTAACAATAAGAGATCGAAAACGCAATGTATGGGTAAGACAACAAACAGGTGTCACTGACCTTATTGAAAAAATTAAAAGATTGAAATGGAGTTGGGCTGGACATATTGCTAGAAGAAATGATAATAGATGGACAATTGAAATTTTAAACTGGATTCCAAGAGATTGTAAAAGACCCAGAAAGAGATCACATGTGAGATGGATGGATGAAATAAGAAAATGTGCAGGGGTGTTGTGGAAAAAGAAGCTAAAGATTGGAGAAGATGGATTAAACTTGGAGAGACCTTCATCCTGCAGTGGATTGATAATGGTTGATGATGATGATGATTTAATGTATTCTACTATGGAGTAAAAAGCATCTGTTTCCTTTTGGTGAATTCATATAACGTTTAATGACACCTTGATAATTGATAGAGACAGACATGAGTTATCTAACTGATGTACTAATAATGAGGAAACAATGTCACAAATGGACTCATACAGAAAAGAAAAGGAGACATTGTTACAAATATATATTTAATTATATGTCTATAACTGTGTTGATATTAGTGATGAATTCTCAAAAACAAACTTCTATGGGATGTATATACCGAAGTTATTTGGAGAATTATTAAAAATTATATGTAATATATATTAAGCTTATAACTTTAAGAGTATGCATTTAGATGTGACAGTATGGGTCTCTACAAATCTTAATACAAGATTGTGCTTAACAAATTATTAATTACAACTTTAAAAATTATACGAGAAGCTATCTCCCACTTAAAGGAAAAAAGAAAGAATAATGTGTGTAAGTGAATTGGTGCATGAAAAATAACTTTATAGTTATGCATTTTGTACCTATTATCTGCAAAGACATTGTTTATAATATATCTGCTACTAATTTTTAAAAATTTGAATGGATATTCAATATTTTGCAAATGATGAGCAAATGAAATTAAAGTATGTTAAATCTAGTATAAGAAGATTTTATTATTAGTCTGAAGAAGAAGTTAATTCTTAATGTTATTTTAAAATGCTTATTAAATTCTGGAAAATATGATTTGAATGCTAAAATTTATAAAAATATTGCAAGTAATTAATAAAATTTATTAATGTGCATGAGGAAAAGAAAGAAATCATGAAGTTAAAAGAATTCTATATTAAAAGTTATTATTAGCCAGAGGTTTGTATCTATGTGAAAAAGATTTTTTAATTGAAAAAAATATTTGCTGAACATTTAAAAACTACTACTTTATCAAATTTTAATAAGTATTTTTCAAAGAATATATATATATATGTAGTGATTTCTTAAAAGTTTGAATAAGCAAGGAATGTGTTTAAGTGTGAGAAAAAATTACTACATGGACTCATTGATTTTTTTGCTAACATTTCCATGAAATTTGTGTACTCTTTAATGAAAAAAGTGAACTTTATTAGCAAAAACTTTTATCAAGAGATGGACAAAATTTTTACTATATTTTAATTGATATAATACTTTGTATTTTACGGAGTCTGAACTATGCAAATAGTGAAGGAAGGAAAAAAATCTCTGATCAATGCATTTGAATCATCATGGTAAATGTGCTCTCTCCCTTTAGCACAGCAGTCAGCAAGCTAGTCAATGGCTTTAGCAGTAGTTTAAATTATTATTATTTTTTTATTATTAATGATTTTATATAATGAAATATTATATGACTTAATATTCATTTTAGAGATAAGGTTTATTTAAAATATTTGAATATTTTCTTAATAAAGAGAAATAAATATGTGACAGAAAATTTAATATTTTCTGAAAAAGATAAAATATCTATAACTTTTTATATGTATTGACATCAATGAAGAGGATGGATTCACCTTATTTAATCCTAATGTTTAGGATTACGATAAATGATTATTTATCTATAATAATATTTTATGTGTTTATTTATCTATTATGGTGCTTGGTTATAAAGACCAGATGGTATGAAAATTTTTATTATTAATAATCTATTAATTGATTATTGAAAGAGCATATGACGGTGTGAAAATATTCTATGTGAGATAGCTAAATTTATTTGGTTAAATTGAGAATGCAGAAGTATACATAGTGAATATCATGTTTTTTGAAATATGATGTTTAAGTATAAATATATTATACTAGACTGTATCTCTTTAGCTACAAAGGAATATGTTATCTCTGAATTATTGTATAAAAAGGATTGGAATGAAAGTGTTATAAAGATGAACTATTTAAAATCATTTGTGTATATAGTATTTTAAGCCTTCTTTGAAATGTGAATGTTATAGTTACAAATGTTTGAAAGAATAATAGCTGGAATATAGTTTTGCTACAAATATTTATTTAATATGGGTAAAGATAATGGAGTGATTTAATATTCCTAATAGTAAGAATAATAGAAATCACATAGAAGATCAAACACATATTTTGATTGTGAGGGGATGAATGAGTGTAACATTTGAATATTAATATGATGCAAAACTGAGTTAGATAAATATGATATATATGTCATTTAAGATTATTTGAAATAATCTGATTATTCTTATGAGTAAGGTGAATTAAGTAGGTTAAAGTTATAGTTATTATAGAAATTTTGTAGTATATGACTTACAAAATATAAAACATATTTACACTAAGGGATATATTTTTATTTATTACCATATGATGATATTGATGATTTATCTGGCTGGTAAAGGTAAAAGTTTTGTTAAAATATGTAGAAAATACAAGTTATTGTCTAAGAATAATTTTATGTATCAAACCTTAATAATTATTAATTTTATTTTGAAATTGCAATGGTGGTGAATATCACTACAATTGTAATTTTAAAATATAGAAATATATGCTATTATTTACGTATAACTTTATGTATCAAACTATAGTAATTATTTATATTATTTTGAAATTACAATGGCGATGATGAATATTACTATTATAAGTTTCAAAGATGATAATAGTATTACTGTTGACTGTATTATATTTTATTTTATTTTTATAGTAAATAGTCGGAGTGAAAACTATTTAATATTGTTTTATTTCCTGTGTAAATATTTTTGAATATATATTTTTTTACCTTTTAAATTTTTGAATATTTAAATTATGTAAACTTATATTTTGTAAATTTAAGTAATGTTTTGTTAAAAATAAATTTGTGAATGTTGTTTTGAATTTATATCACATCTTGAGAGTTCTTTTACTTATTATGTCCAAGTGATTTATTGATCTCTCATCCACGCACATGTATTATAAGAATTAATTATATGTTTACATTAATGCACATCATCTATAAGAAATATATTATGGTTATTGAGATTATAACTGTAGAAAATATTATTGCTAAACATGAAAGGTATATAATACCAATTTATTAATTATTTGACATGATAAATATTATTGAAAGTTCGATATTTCTGGAGATGCCACATAAAAGTATGATAAGAATTTTATATCATAATATAACATGAAAATATTTTGAACTTATTAAAGAGATTAAATATTGTGTTTATAAGAGTCTATAATTTTAATTGGGTTTTATTGATGAGCAAAATTAAGTAGATATATTAATTATATTAAGGGTCTTGAGTTATTTTATTTTGTTTATTATGGTTTTGTAGTATAGTTGAGTATATATAAAATCCCTCACTATATTTAGCTATATTATTTTATGTGTAATTATTAGAATAAGAGGAACATGAGATAATGATAATTTGAAGAGCTAGATTAGGTGATAATATATAGAAATTTATTTGTTGATAGATTTATGATTATATTTTTATAAAAGTATAGTAATTATTTTAGTGATTTTTTGTAATTGTTTAATTACAATTTTTTGTATGTGTGTATTATGTGAGTTGTGGTAATATTACAGATAATGCTAATAAGTTATGTAATGGTGATATTCCT
This sequence comes from Epiperipatus broadwayi, assembly GCA_028023455.1. NCBI lineage: Eukaryota > Metazoa > Onychophora > Udeonychophora > Euonychophora > Peripatidae > Epiperipatus > Epiperipatus broadwayi. The sequence continues at coordinate 755,711 of JAQFVV010006222.1, read as the reverse complement.
ATGTCATTGGGTGTGTACCTTTCGGGGTATATTCTTAATGTTAAATTAACTGTATACCTTGTTAAGTCTCTAAATTTTTTTAGTATCTTATTAAACCATTTTTATTAATAAAGTGAGCTAGTCATATTTTAAATTAAAGCAATACTAAATGAGCTGGGTATTTGATTCAAACCTTAGTTTTTTGTTGTTTAAGTTATGTTTTGATTTTATTAATTTATTAAATAAATTTTAAGTATTAATTTTTTTTAAATGTATTACTTTAGAGATGTGTATGTTCTTGTTAAAGTATTGTCTTAATTAATTATTTTGCTGTTTAAACAACTCGATTGAGAATTAAGTAGTAGCATCTTAGAGTTTAGCTGGAGAGTGTCTAGCTTTGGTAAGGGTACAATATATATTTGTTAATCAAAAATATTACTACATTTATAATAATTTTAATTATTTTTTTCCATCTATTTTGTACTAATTGTGAATGATATCAAAACTACAATGGTTACAGATCTAATATTTTATTTATTTATATAATGCCTTTAATTTTTAAAGATAGTTATTTTTGTAAATGTAAAAGTTGTAGTGAAAATTTGCTATTGCACAAAGATTGGATACATCAAGTTCAACATGGGGGGGGGTGTGTGTGATTAAAAACATATAGTTTAAATTTTGGTCTAAAATTACATAATTGTATTTATAAAAAAGTAATTACAAATTTATTACAATGATTCATTTGGATACATATATTGTATATACTTTCAGCAATTTCAAATAGTATTAATACAATAATTTAATAATTCTAATAGGATTGCATCCTTTTATCAAAGTTTTTCATGCCAATATTACTTGAATAATGGTTTACTCTTAAATAGAGGAAATAAATTAAACAATATTTTAAATTAAATTATTATTATTATTATTATTATTATTATTATTATTATTATTATTATTATTATTATTATTATTATTATTATTATTATTATTATTATTATTATTATTATTATTATTATTATTATTATTATTATTATTATTATTATTATTATTATTATTATATTCAATTCATATTGGAAGAGAAATAAATAGTAAAACAATTGCAAAATATATAGTATGTGCTATAAACTGCTATTTATTTTTATGCATTTACATGGTAGAGATTTAATACAATAAGCAGATCAATGAAATCTGGACTTAAAGTCCATAAAGTCCAGGATTGCATTGGTCAAACTGAAAGTATTCCATTTTTATATTATTCCTCAGTTAATACATTTGGTCTCTAGAACAATCTCATCCTTTTTTAATTTAAAATTTGTTTTAGATTTATTTAATTATTGTAACTATATATGTCTCTTTTAAAGAAAATACTATATCATTGATCATTTATAATCACTACTAATTTATAATTGATTTACACTCATTATAAAAATCTACTATATATATATATATATATATATATACACAAATATTATATATATATATATATATATATATATATATATAATATTTGTGTTCATTTTAGTTTGTTGAACACATATTCATTTCTTCTGATACCAATTTTAAATAATAAAATAGACTACAAGCTTAATATATGTATTTTCTCCTCAGACATGTTTAAAGTTATCTACATTTCATCTGTAATTTTTTTTTTTTTTACAATCATTACAATGTTCGTAAAATTTCTTAAAACAATTTTTTTTTTCATTTAAAAGCTATTTTTATTTTACTAAATTTATAATTTTTATATATAAATTACTAACATTTCAACCATATTTATCTGTTTGTTGTTCACAATAATTTTATCCTTTTTATTTTTCCAATTTTAGTTGAGTAAAATAAATTCCTAAAAGAAGATGGATTAAGAAGTATTAGGAATTAAAAAAAAAAACTGTATTGCATATTGAAAAGAAAATTGGATAATTGGATTTTTGGTGTTTTAAATTTTAATTACAAATGACACTGTACTTAGTATACTCTGTAAAGAAAAAAATCTCCACAGAAAAAATTCTAAATTCATCTATCTTAAATCCAACTGAGTTAACACTTCTCTTTATAGTTTGTCTGGATAATTAATTAACAATGTTGGTCATCATTTATTTTTTCTATTTTTTTTTTTTTTTGACATTGTAGTCAGCACTTCCAATAATCCACTTCAATGTGAAAAATCAATATAAGTTGAAAATTCTTAAAACTATCAGTAATTAAATGAATTTTATGTGGTTATTTCTTCATTATTGTTTAATGTCACCTAATATTTAAATCGGCATTAAAAAAAACATCAAGTTAAATAGTCTAAACACATCAACATTTATATTTTCAGTTTGCTATAATAAACAAGATCATTTTCTTGTTTTTTTATCTTCTAGCACCATCCTTTCTCATCTTTGATTATCAGATGCAGTTGTGCAACCAGAAGCCATCTTTAAGACCCTTTCTACTATGAAACTAATAGCTTCAAATTAAAAAAAAATTCCTAAGATTTTTATTTCCAACCAACCTTCTTGTAAAGTTATGTAGATAGTATTTCAGTTCAATGACTACATATATTAGTAACCTGTAATTTATTCTAATTATTTTCATTTGGGTGGGGGGCAAGAAATATTACTACAAATATATTACTTGATGTTTCTACTTTCATTACTCTAATACTATTTAGTGTAATCTTAAATTATTATAAACTAGTTTGAGATTGAAGATTAAATTGAACTATAATATTGTTATTCAAGCTTGCAATAAGTGGTGCTTGAATAGAAAATGAGAAACTAGGATTGTTGACTGTCGAAAGCTAAAAGAGTCAAATGATATTATGTTGGTATTATTTCTAGGCAAAGAAAAAGTATCAACAATTGGAATAAAATTGAAGTTACTAATATGCATAATTACTGATCTCATGTCAGATCCATATAATCATATAAACAGAATCAAAATCTTATGATTTCTTTTAATTTCAGGTGATTAGCTTGATAATAGAAAGGAGTTAAAGATAGCAGTTAAATGGAGTTCTAGTTTTGAATTCCAAGATTTTATTAATAAATGCAGAAGTCAGAAACTAGTCAGGATGAAAAGTTACATTGTATTATCATTTGTTAAATGCTGGTTACTGAAACTTACAATAGACGATGCTATATTAAAGAGAAAAATAGTTAGAAATATGGCTACTCATAGAATAAAAAGGTGCACAATTGTTAAGATTATAAAAAATATTTAACAGTATTGATGGAAAGTTACTAAAGTTTTTATTAGTGTCTTTAAGATATATATATATATTCTTATATACTAAAAATATCTCATTAGATTTCTACATCTTTATTTTAATTACTTATCAAGATAGTAAAAGAAAAATATGTTTGCTATTGTTGAATTAAATCAATAGTTTTTTTTTTTTAAAAAAAAAAAACCCATCAACATCGATTTGTATTTAATAAAAAAAGTATAAGAAAAATGTAAGCAAATATTAAAAGTATAATCAAATAGAATAAAGTTTTTTTGTGAAGTGTCATTCAAAGGCCATGGTTGATCACTAGTGATAATCTGGTTCATGCAAGATTACAATTGTTTTTTTCAGAACCATAGTTGCTGCAGCTAATAATCTAGTATTGTTTCAAAATTGAATATTTAACTATTAAGTATCCAGAGATGAGAAACAATACATTTTGATTATAAAAAAGAAAATCTTTATATAATGTAGCTTTTCCTATAATGACTGTCAGGTGTCATACTTCTATGATTACCAAGTCCATCATTTATGTCTATTTTAAAATTGTATCAATTAACTACATAGCTGGCTTGAGGGTAGTGTGAGACCAGTGCACCTGCATGATTTACATTTGTTTGCAAAAAACCACAAGCATTTTCTAAGTGTATAAAACTCTGTTATTTGCTTCCAACGACTATCACATGTGAAGCAAACAATTATTGATACAGTTTATATGCTGGTATAGATATTTCAAGTATATACATTGTGTATACTTAAATATTTTGCCGTGCATGTTTTGGTAATGTTAATGTGAAATTTCATATGACAAGAATTATTTTCATCATTAACAATTTTATTTATTGAATTAGAATTTGCAAAAAAAATAAAATAAAATAAAATAGCCATGACAATGTGAATAATGGATTTGCAATAAAACATTCAACGAAATACTATATATATATATATATATACATACAGTAAAAAAATATAAGAATAATAATTCTATTCATATATCACATTATATGTATTTTATTTTGTTTTCTCAAATATTGATTCAATAAAATTGTGCAAAGTCATATTTATAAATTGTAAATAATAATGAATAAGTCATTATTTATACATTATAAGTACTTAATTGTGCTCTTTTAAGATATCAACAGAACCCCATTTGCAAGTATTCAGATTGTGTGGGGCACAAGGGTGTTTCATCAATTGGAGTGCCAAATTGCAGTGATAATTAATTAAATTTATATGTAAATGAAACTGCTTTACAAATGACTCCATTGTTAGAAACACATTTTGATTGTAATTACTTTTTATTTAAATTGAGGATTACTTTTTTAATTTAGATTGTTCAAAATATATTAAATATTACATATTTTATTCTTGAGATGCATTGAGCAGATGGGTGCCAGGATTACTTTTTTAATTTAGATTGTTCAAAATATATTAAATATTACATATTTTATTCTTGAGATGCATTGAGCAGATGGGTGCCATTTTAATAGATAATTAAACAGTTTTTTATGAATGACAATGTTGAGATTTCTGAATCACTCCATTATTAGAATTACATTCTGATTGCAAATATTTTTAATTTAAATATTAGGGGATTCTTTTTATACTCAGGCTTCTGAAAATTGTTTGAAACATACTAAATATTATATTGTCTACTGTTACCTAAACTGTAGAGACTTGGTGTTTGGACTTCCCAATTACCTTTATTTAAACAAACTACTTTTCTGTGTTTCCCTGAAAATAATACTGGTCTTATATTAATTTTTGCTCCAAAACATACCGTAAGGCTTATTTTCAGGGGATGTCTTATTTTTTTCATGTACAAAATCTATATTTCAAGTATAAAAATAAACATTTATTCAAATACTTCTTCTCTTTACAGAAAGCTGAAAGTTCTTACTCTGGGAGCCCCTCACAATTCTTTTCTTGTACTCTTCAGGATAGCTTTTTCTTTTTGCACTCATCTTATCTGGTGATCAGAATATTATTCCATTTAAATTTACCATTAAATAAAGTTAATTGAAGATTTGCAAGACAGGAGTAGTAACAGAAATGATTACAGTTAAGAATAGTTTGTCTATACAAAAGCAATAAAAAATGCAAGCGTAAAAATTCACACAGGCACATTAAGTTATTCCATTACAACATATAACATATTGAATCGCAATAATTCATATATGACACAACCACATCCATTCATTATCAAGTGCACAAATTGTAAACACTTTCCAAATTACTTGTAATAGTCCTTCTTGGGTATTCTTTTAAAAAACTTTTCTTTAAGAGGGGATAAAAAACATTTAATTTAAGTGAAACTTTGTTAAATAAAATCACTTCCATTATTTTTATAAAGTCTTTCAGGAGGAAAAAAAATGTTTAAGAAATCAAACTAATTTTTCTTTTATGCTGAAACTCTAAAACTAAATCAAGCATTTTAAATCTAAGTGTTAAATATAAATAAAAGAAGTACCTCAAAAAATTGAAATGAAGTTATAAACTGTTCAATATACTGACCTGTGGTTGATAAATTATTTCTCTAAACAGATAGAATTACGTTGTCGAAAGTAATCGATGGGAAAATATAAAAGAACAATATAATTTATATTATCATTTATTTAAAACATTAATGTCAATAATATTGTTTATTTATTTATACATTTCTATTTTACAATTCAATACAACCATCATATATTTCAATGGGAAAACAAAAGTCATCTATTGATCTGCTCATCTTAAGTAGGGTTTGTATTTGGAATGGGACTTATATAGTAAACAACCTCAAAAATCATGCTAGGTCTTATTTTTTGATTAGATCTTATTTTCCAGAAGCACAATATATGAAAAATGATGCATTACTATTAATTTATTTAAAAATAAACTTATTTAAAACATTAGTTAATAACAATTAAGCATAATATAAGTAATTTAGTTTATTATTCTCATTTTATAACTTTTTATTTCATGTATTTGCATAGTTGTAGAATTAGATTAGATTATCAGAAGCTAAAAATTGATCATTGGAGGTCAAATATGTTTTCTTTAACATCAATATTGTTTTATTTTTAAAATACTAATATTATCATTTTTTTAATACTAATATAATTTTTTTCTATATGTTTTACTAATCTGTTTTTATTGGGTTTGTACTGTAAGAGAATTTATTATTCAGCTAAAATTTGTAATTGATCCATAAAATAATGCAAATCCAAGGAAAACAGTATTATTAAAAAAAACATTTTTAAAACAGATATTATGTGCATTTCATTAAAACAGTATTATCATTTAATGTCCCTCTGTTGATTATAACAATTATACAACTTCACTTCTAAATGCTAGACTAAATAAAGTGTCTACAAATGTTTTTATCTATTGCAGTGGAATAAACCAATTGTTTGATTTTTTTTTTTACTTATTATAATATGTTATTAAACGAAAGAAAGTGCAAGGTGTGGTATAATGGCTTCTAGAAATTTGTATAATAAACATTGTGTGGAAATTTTCCTCTTAAGTAAATGTAATGTAAAACCATGAAATCCCTAGATACTAGACTATATAGCATGGATAATTTTTAAGCTAAAATAAGAAGCACAAAAAGTATTCTATTATTGAACAAATATGTGAGATTGAGAAGCTATCTTTGTTAACACAAAACATAAATTATGTATGAGAAATTACTAATAAAACAAATTACAAAACACAAGTTATTTTGAACTAATTAATATGTTGCTTAGAGTTGACCTAGTTAAAACTGATTGTTATTTATCACATAGTGGCGATCAAAGTCAGGGGAGTTAATGTGTAAATAAAAAAGTAAAAGTGTAAATAATATTTTTTTAATATTCTGTTGTGCCTTTTGTTAAATAAAATTGTATAGAATTCATTTGTTTTAATTAACTAATTTTATTTCATAGGCAGGGGAGGGCAATTGATTTCTCATGATAAAAATATTTTATTTTATTTCCAAATATAGATATATTATAATTGCACAAATTCATACTTACAATATATAAATCATGTTATAAATATGATTTTAAATCAATATTTGAGAATACAAAATAAAATACATATAATGCAATATGTATATTATATTCTTCAGTGTTTTATTGCAAATTCATTAAAAACATTATCCAATTTTTGTGTGTGTGTGTGCTCATGTTTATAATGGCAGAATGCCATATTAAAAAGTTACTACTACCTGTTTTTATTTAGTATTGTAATGTGTTTATTGTTTTTGTATACAAATTTATACTTTTTTTATTGTTAAAAATTTTGACTTTAATATAACCTTCTGCTGGTGCAAATACCCTACCCCCAGAGAAAGATACAGCATTCTGCTGTTGCAAATGTGGGCAGCAGATCTAAAATCTAATGAAGAGCTGATCTCACATTAACATGACCACAACATTGTAAAATATTTAGATAAACAATGTAACTGAAAAATTGCATTACCACATGACCAGTGCTTCTATAATTTACTTCACACTTTATATTCATTGTAGAGCTTACAAATTAGTAGAGTTTAGGCAAAAAAGGGAAACATAATTTAATTGAGCATATGACAAAATGTTTTATTTTTTGACTTTCATAAAATCTATAAATTAAGCAGGCCTTAATAAATGTCGGGTCTTGTGACATCACACTGTATTCAGGCCGAATCTGTTCATGATATTAGAGGTGCTAAGATTTAGCTTGCACAAAGGTACCTCTTGTCTTTGCAACAATCCTGGGTATCAATATTTGAATAAACAATGCATATAATGCAATAAATTATATTTTATTTTCTTGAATGCTTTTTTTTTTTAGTGAACTCTGTTTCAAAATAAATAAAATTTTTTGAGAGAATCGTTCTAGACATAATTTATGTCTACAAATAAGATATATATTTTTTAATAACTAAGTATTTTTTATCACTGTAAAGCACCCCCCCCCCCGTGTGAAAACATTGCTCCAGGCCCGCTCTTTCTTGAACCGGTAATGACTGTATATATATATGCCTAACAGCAGTCTCGGAATACACATATTGTATATTATTACTAGTTCTCTGCAATTATATAATGATGGACTTTAGAGAACATAATCCATCGAACATATTTGAACTCTTTGACGAATGGTTGTCGAACATTTTATAAACTCTGAAGCAATAAATAATTCCATTGCATCGATATTAATATCAGGATGAATTCGGAAGTCTTGTGAACTACGCGTCGGTCATGACACAAGTGATGAGGGACATATTTTTTTGAAACAGGTAATTATGAGATGGCTAATGAGCTTATTATACTCTCTCGAGTACAATCGTTATACATGTATATATTGTTAATGTTATTCTGCTTGACTGTGTTATGAAGAAATGGCCGTTTGTATGTGTTTAATAATGAAAAACATTTTTTTTTAAAAAAGTCGTTTACTTTTTACGTATATAGTTATACTAATTAGCTATAAACATTTATGATTAATAAATGAACACTTATCATTAACTTTTTTTATAATGATTATCCATTTCAAAATAGCTGGCATTTTAATGATCTTTTCAGGATTTAAGAATTTTTTCTCTTTCGTTTCATGCGAAAATATGACATTAACAATGATGAATAACCTTTAGGAAACGATTCTTTTTATATTTTTAAAATAAAAGTATTACTCTTAAATTCACAAAAGAATAGGAAAAAAAACAAAACGTAAAAGATTGAACATGTGTCAGTCCAGCATATTTTGTTTACAAAGTTTTATTGTTTAAAGGTCATTAATTCTTCTCTATGACAATTAAGAGTGATTAATAAGGTAAAGATGAATGAACTGACAGATATAACTGTAAGTGCTGATGGAAAAACTCTCTGAAAATATCGTAATGTATTGTGACTATTTTCAAAAGTCGCAATATTCAGAAATTTGGGATTATATCCATATTTTATTTTTTTTTTAAAAAAAACTCTTTTGACATTTTTTTTTTATAAAAATATTTTCTTCAACACTTTTTCTTTTGCTAGTAATTGGAAACCGTTGTACATTTTAAAGTACTAACATCTAATTGTTGTTATGTATACTGTAAGTTTTCCTAGAGCATCCTGTTATGTACTGCTTTGGTTCAAATCCCGGCTGGTTCAATGCCCTTTAAAATATTATTAGCAGATTTAGAATTATTTTTTTTAGATAGTCGAGCTATATTGCCAATCCATAACTGTATTCAGTATTGGTTGGTTAGTACATATATATTGTAAATAGAGGATAGGTAAGATGGAAAGTGTCCAATCCTTTTTCTCTCATTAATCTGAAAACCTGACATATTCTGCCTTTTTCTTCATTAATTAGCTATGAGATCATATTGTAGATATTATCCCAGTAGTTTAAAAAAAAAACAAAAAACATTTTTACCTAGTGTTTTATATACTAAGTTTTCTGCCTGAAGATAAATTAAAGAGTAATGTACAAATGAGTATAATCATCATTCATGTTTTTTCTATAACATATTCTATTTTACTATCTTAAATTACTAATATAAAACTAACAGACCACTTGATTTAAAAATATCAGTAAATAAAATTTTAAATGAAAAATTCAGAATGTGTAAGACTCAACCAGTTTGCAAGAACTAATTACATAATGAACTGATATAAGTTAGTAGGGTCGAGAATAATACAGTTGAGGGCATTGGTGTGTCAGTAGTGTGTGATATTTGTGTGCAAAACTTTAGCTGACACCCCCATATCCTTTCCCAATAAAAATAGTTTTGAGTAAAATTGATATACAAAATACATTAATTATAAATTTATTGAACAAAAAGAAGAAATTAAAAAAAAAAATGTATAAAAAACAATAAATATACAAGAAAGGTACAAAAATAAGAAAAATAATTTGGAAAAAAAAAAAAAAAATTATGTTATATGGCAATAAAGTCTTTTGTGAATTATATAGATTTACACTTAACTTAACAAATAGACTTATGAAAACAAAAAAATTAAATATTTTTAGTACAAAATTAAATTAACTATATTTTATTCAGTAAGAAAATCACTTTGTCATTTATACTTTGTATAAGTATAAATAAGAAATAGATGAACAAACTAACAACATATTAAATATTATTAGATAAAGAAATAGGTAAATAAATATTTAAACAGAAATAAAAATCATTAGTGAATTGAACTTTTCTAGTTTTTAGTAATGAAATTTTTCAAATAATATTATATTAAGTTGATCAAAAATATCTGATTCAATTGATATAATTGTTATAGTCCTCCCTTCTCTCAGAAGTAGACTATTCCAGATGCCTCCTTATCTGATTGGATTAAGCATTGTTTGCCACAGGCCAATAGGCTAATGTATAGATAAAAACATAGCCAACAATTATTACAGGCCAGTAGGCTAATGTACAGATAAAAACATAGCCAACGATTATTACAGGCCAATAAGCAATGATGCTTGCTAAATCCAAAGGTTTTCAATAAGATCAGGTATCTGGGTATAAATAGTCAGCCTTTTGTAAGAATCAGGGAAGAATGTGTCTAACCTGAAAAGACTTTTTGCATTCTCCCAGGGAAGCTCTGCTAACCTAAATAGCAGCAAGTATTCTCATTGATAGCACTATGCTATTTAGTCTATGCAGCTAGGCATGTCCCACAGAGACCGGATGCTGCTAAGACCAAACTCAGCTCGAGGCAAGCTGTCTTGTACAGCTGGAAGAGCCATATACCCTACCCTTGAGGCAAGTCATCAGGTGTAGTTGGAAGCGGTAGGCAGAACGCAGAGTTTACGTTGAACTACAATATTCAACATTGTAAATATTCACTTGTATATATACTGTATATTGTACTGTATATAATTGTACATATAATAAATATATTAATTGTAATACTTGTTTCAGTATTATTTTACATTTATTTGCTATTGGTTGGGTCTGTAATCCAGACCAAACATAACAATAATTTTAAGATTTTAAAGTAAGTCTTGTACCATAGTCATTGTGCAAACATTTTTTAATAATTTTAAGTTTAGAAAAGGATTGTTCCCCAATGTTATAGATATTTATAATGACTTAAGAACAGAAAATCAATTTCAAAGTTTGAATAAATTGTGATTAATTCATTTGAATAAATATACTGAATTATCTGATATATGTCTTTTTAAAATTAAAAATAAATGATTGATATTGTAATATTTCTTCACATAATCATCTGCTTCAATTTCTGAATGATTTTTATATGTTAATTCTTATGGTAACTCTTTTACAACAACATATTTTGTGAAATGCTTAACAAATACAAAAACTGAAATGAATTCATATATTCTTTTAATAAAATAAATCATTCCTGCAAAGATTCTAATGTTTGATCTATTATGTAAAAAAAAATGAAATGAGATTTCAGGTTCTACTATATTTTCATTTTCATGCTTGTAATCAAATTGTATTGTCTTTTTATGTCACCTTACAGATCTACTCTTGCAATATACAGATTCTGCATCAAAGTTTGCTGAAATTAATTTAATTTTAAGCTTTCTGCAATTCCTTAGAAAATGTAATCACAAAATCATTTAAAAATTGAGTTAGATCATTTAATGCATCTAATGAAGTAGCAGATTCATAGATGAAGACTGCCATATTTTGCTAACAAACATATCATTCCAAATTCTTATACAACAAATAAATGTAAATGTAGCAATTTCTTACCTAAACATTTTGCCTGATATTTTCATCCAGTTTTGAAGAATCATTACAAATTTCAAATAAAGCATCATACATTTCAGTTAAATATGTATAACAAGGTTTTATGGCATTAATTTTGCTTGACAACTGTATTTCAGATAGTGGTTTCAATGTTTAATCAGTTGCCCTGAGTAGTTAAAATATTCCCTCAGTAAAATATATATAACATTTGTACTATATTATAGACATCAATAATTTGAATATTAGTAGCATCATTAACTATCAGGTTTGGACTATGATTTGAACCTGGGATGTAAAATTCATAGGGATTTAAATCTAGAGTTCTTTTTTCTAAATCTATATTTTTGCCATATATATTAGAGCCATTATCACAGCCCTAACTTTTTAAGTTATCTATTTATAAATTTAATTTTTTGAGTAAATTAATGAGAAATATTGTCATTCCATCCATATAGCATCTAAAATTGGATAGAATGGTAAAAAAAGTTCATGTACTTCAACACTTTTATATCCTGAATTGAAATGAAAGAATCACATGATCACATTTCCTATACTAGCACATTAATTGTTGATAAACAGAGCAAAACTCTCCATACAGTATTGCCACCTGTGCTAAACAGAGTAATCAATGGATGCCAGAAGGCTTGTGCATAAAATCCCTATCTAATGCCTACTCATCCAATATCCCCAGACTAGTTTCTGGCTTGTGGCCTTCGTCAGTGAGGAGCTTTGGATCTGAGAGCACTGCATCTAGATCTTAGGATCTAATGAAACCTTCTAGCAACCACCTTTTATCTCTACTTAACTACTAAACTATGAGAATGAAATTGAAAACACAAAAAATATTTTCAATCTAAGCTCAATAGCTTAAATAGTCATATGGGTCTGAACTCAGTTCAGCACCCATACATTTTGGTGTCTTTGGCTCTTTTACAACCATAGCCACCACTATCTTATTAGGCAGGATTGGTGTTAAACCATTAAGCATCACATGATCACATTTCCTATACTAGCACATTAATTGTTGATAAACAGAGCAAAACTCTCCATACAGTATTGCCACCTGTGCTAAAAAGAGTAATCAATGGATGCCAGAAGGCTTGTGCATAAAATCCCTATCTAATGCCTACTCATCCAATATCCCCAGACTAGTTTCTGGCTTGTGGCCTTCGTCAGTGAGGAGCTTTGGATCTGAGAGCACTGCATCTAGATCTTAGGATCTAATGCAACCCTCTAGCAACCACCTTTTATCTCTACTTAACTACTAAACTATGAGAATGAAATTGAAAACACAAAAAATATTTTCAATCTAAGCTCAATAGCTTAAATAGTCATATGGGTCTGAACTCAGTTTAGCACCCATACATTTTGGTGTCTTTGGCTCTTTTACAACCATAGCCACCACTATCCTATTAGGCAGGATTGGTGTTAAACCATTAAGCATCACATGATCACTGACGAAGGCCATAAGCCAGAAACTAGTCTGGGGATATTGGATGAATAGGCATTAGATAGGGATTTTATGCACAAGCCTTCTGGCATCCATTGATTACTCTGTTTAGCACAGGTGGCAATACTGTATGGAGAGTTTTGCTCTGTTTATCAACAATTAATGTGCTAGTATAGGAAATGTGATCATGTGATGCTTAATGGTTTAACACCAATCCTGCCTAATAGGATAGTGGTGGCTATGGTTGTAAAAGAGCCAAAGACACCAAAATGTATGGGTGCTGAACTGAGTTCAGACCCATATGACTATTTAAGCTATTGAGCTTAGATTGAAAATATTTTTTGTGTTTTCAATTTCATTCTCATAGTTTAGTAGTTAAGTAGAGATAAAAGGTGGTTGCTAGAGGGTTGCATTAGATCCTAAGATCTAGATGCAGTGCTCTCAGATCCAAAGCTCCTCACTGACGAAGGCCACAAGCCAGAAACTAGTCTGGGGATATTGGATGAGTAGGCATTAGATAGGGATTTTATCCACAAGCCTTCTGGAATCCATTGATTACTCTGTTTAGCACAGGTGGCAATACTGTATGGAGAGTTTTGCTCTGTTTAATGAAATGAAAGAATCTATCACACTTAGTTTTTAGTGTATGCTATGTCTGGAATGCAACATAAAATAATTTTAAAATATTTGTTTTGTTGACACAGATTAATAATGTTATTTTTAATATTTGATGCCAATAAAGTGAATATTTTGTTTTAAATTTTGTTTTCTAAATAGTGGGCATATTTTTAAAGTTAGGAACATTAGCTAAACATCATGTTTAATTAAAGCAGAAAAGAAGATTAGAGTCTGATGAGACTGCTAGCCAGTTGAAACTGTAAGGAAAATAAAGAAGTTTTTAAGAAAATTTGTTTGCATTGAAGTGTATATGAAAGAAGTGTTATAAGCAAAAGCAATATATAAACATCATGTTCTGATATAAAAGGACCACCTTTTCTCACATTGTATTGTATTTTTAAAAAATGCCTTGTTGCATTCATAAAATTTATTACTTTTACCATTAAGAGTTATATTTTGTTCACCTAAAAATTATAATACAAAAATTATTCTTTTTTTAACATCATATCAGTGTTACCTTTCATAGTCCAACCAAACTGTTTGTTATGAATAGTACAAATTTTATTCTTCAACAATGCAATTAATTTTTCTACTTTTTTTTGTAATTGTTGAAATGATTTAAATTTTTCTCATGACAATTTTGGCACATTGCAAAATGTTTCCAGTCATTAAGTCTCTGGATAAGTTTAATATGTTCGGAATTGTAAGGATCAAAAAGTTTGAAACAAAAGCAATGAACTGTGTTTTTGCAACTAAATAATTTAAGCAATTTCTCTTGTATTGTTCACCATTTTTTACTTCCCATTTGTAATTTGTATCTGAAAATTTTTATCTGGAAAAATTGCTTGGAAATTTAAAACCTTTAATTTGTTTAGGAAGCATTTCCCAAATGGCTTGCCTTATTATATGAGAAAATAATTTGGTTCATTATTCAGGATTATTAAAATTGAACACACTTATTATACCTTCAGTAGATTCTTTATGTTCTGAATTAGCAGAGATGTCTTCAATGCCTTCACATATTATGTTTCTTCTGTATTATTTTTGGCCCAGATGAGTGATAGTTTTTTCAGTATGTTCATTTATCTTCCCTGAAATTCTTTTGCAACTGACAAAACTATCCTTACTGCAATCAGGAAATGGTTCTGAGGTATTCTTCATTACTTGTTTAGTGAATTACAGAGCAATTCTGGATGCATTTCTCTTTCTTACTTCTTCCCATTTTCTTTTATTTATTAAATTTGATATCCAGAAAGTTTTTTTTTATGAGATATCTAATTAAAGAAAAAATGCAATTGTAATATATTTTATTAATTAAAATTTAAAATTAGGTATATATATATTTAATAATATTAATAATAATAAAAAAAACTTAGTACAAAACACAATTTTTATAATAAATAGACAAGGTATAAATTTACTTTAAGTAAAAATTAATATTAAAAGAAAATGTCAACTTGAAATTAATAGCAAAATATCTGAAAGCTTAAAAAATTATTTTTTTCATTTAACAAAATTAAAAATGCGAAATATGTTAAATGTGTGAGAAAAGAATGAATATCTTATCTTAGATCGTAGTTCAAATCTAAATTTACTTCTTGTTATTATGTTATTACTAATGCACTGCACATTAATGTCCTTTGCCTAATTACAAAAACTTGTAGCTGATATCTTTTTGATTAGAGATACAATGCAGTATGTGCACTGTAACAGCAGAATATAGAATAAAGTTAAAAACTGCAGCAGATTTTTTCATATATGTTTAGAGCAAATGGGAGTTTGAATAAGATTCAAACTTTGTCATCCTGTAAACAGTAAACTTCTACACATTCCAGTTTTTACTTGTTTTTGCTAAACTACTTGTTAGAACTAGGATAAAAATAAAATAAGGTCTTCAGGAATAATAACAAATAAGTGATTAAAATAATTTGTTTAAGACACGTCTTTAAAATATAAATAATATTTAATTTTAGACATATAAATGTCCAGATGTTTATTAGGAGAAGGTAGATATTATGTCGTTTTAAAAATTGACTTTATTAATGCCAAGCATGTTTTCAATATGTTGTGTATCATGATCATAGCTGTTTTAGATTTCTATTATTGCTAGTATTTATTTATACTTGCTTATATTTAAATTCATTTTAATTTGTATAAATTTTTATTTAATGTCTTCTTAGAGAGCCCATTTCTTCAAGATAGGGATGTTGAGGTCATTTATTTATTGCAAATTGATCTTTGACTATGGTTCCTCTAAAAATAATTTTTCTCATGTGTCATAGCATCAGCCGGGAAGCCGAACCCACTAACCCAGGACAACTGCTTATAAAAGCAGCTGTCGATGACCTCTCGACCACCAATGCTTGACTACTCAAAAAGATTTCAAATAAAATTTACATAACTATAAAATGAATTTAAATATAAGCAAGTATATACATAAATATCACCAATATTAGAAATGTAAAAGTGCTATGATTATGATACTCAATATATTGAAAGCATGCTCATCATTAATGTTAGTCAATTTTTAAAACCACATACAGCTACTTTTTCTTTATAAACATGTGAATATTTATATGTCTAAAATTACAATTGCAAAGAAAAGAGTCAATTTATAGGATGAATTAAATAATATTTTTTCTAAGGAATTTCTTTTTTCTTGGAATCTTTGGCACTTTTATTATATTGGCATACTGTGGGTTGATGGTGTTTAATAGAAATGTGCAAGTATTTAATAGAAATATGCATTATGAATTTTAATTGGATTATTGTCTTTTTTATATTATTGTGGGTTGAAATATAATCTTTATACTGTATATAATTTATTTGTTATTTGCTAAATATTCATTTTATACATAAAGATTAAAAATATTTTATTATTATTATTATTATTATCATAATGACATTGTTGCGCATACATGCAATAATTATCTAACATATTGTAAGTATATATCATGAGAGTATGTAAAACTACTCACATACACGTATATTGTACCAGTCACTTCTTTTGATCATAGAGGGTCCCACTAGGTCCCTTACAGCCTATTTTGTTTTTGTTTGTATTTGAGTGAAATGAAGAGAGCAATAGAAAGATTAGGAAGAGGGATAGAGATACCATTAATAGATGACAAGGGAGTATATACTTTGTCAGGTCATTTTTTGCAGATGATGTCTTTTTGTATGCAGAAAGAAGAGAAGATATGGAAGTTATGTTGAGAACATGTGCAAGGGTGGGTAAAGAGATGGGGATTAAATTTAGTGAAGAAAAATCAAATATAATGATGGTTAATATTGGGGAAAGAGAAGATGTAGATTTTTTATTGGGGGATATAACATGAAGTGTGCTGAACATATATAGTTATTTGGGAATCATCTTAAGTAATCAGAAAAATTGCTTGGATGAATGGGGAAAAAAAAGATAAATGAAGCAAAAAAAAAAGAAAGGGATTGATAAAGAAATTAACAGTGTTTTCATATAATAAATATGATGTAGCTAGAATTGTATGGAAGGGAGTTGCATTAGCAGGGTTAACATATGGTAATGATGCATTATGTGTTAGTAAATGGAAGTAGGATGACATGCAATGGATGCAGATGTGTGGACAGCAAGGGAGGCAACTCAAGGAGAAATGGGATGGTCAAGTTTTTATATGAGAGATGCAAAAAGTAAAATGAAAATGTTTGGTAGGTTATAGTTTATGGATAATAAAAGAATAGCTAAAATAGTTTTTAATTGGGTTACGAGTAAAGGACAGGCAACAAGATGGGTGAGAAAGGTAATGCAGTATGCAAAAGATTTGGATAAAGAATTTATATCAGTATACTTGTACAAAAAGTGGGATGAGTGTGTTAGGAGGATTGTTGAGGATTATAGTGGTAAGGAATGGGATAAAAGAATAGATGCATTAGTAAAGAATAGGGAGTTGGAGAGATGGAGAACTAGTTTGGAGCATAAAAAGAGTTTAAATATGTATAGAATTAAACGGAGCATTGGGTGTGAGTTAATTTATGATAATAGCAAAGAAAGTATTTTATTGTTTAAGGCTCGAACAGGATCTTTAGCAATAAGAGAATATACATGTAAATGGAAAAATATGGGTGATTTAGTCTGCAAATTGTGTAAGGATGGCAATTGAATGTAAATGCTTGAAAGCAGAAAGGGTACAAATAATGAAGTTATGGAAGAATAAAAATGAACAAAGTGATTATACAGAAAGTGGGTTATTGGTTTTTACGCTGGGTTTGGGAAAAGATAAGAGGGACTTAGATATAAAGGCCACAGAGTTGACAAAGATTATGTTGTGGTAATGGGATGGAGCAGATTATGGGAAAACTTAGGGTGGAGAATGAAAAGGGAAGGTAAAGTGGCTAACAAGTTTCTCTGGGCATAGTTGTTGAGAGATTCCTGACTCTATTTAAGCATAAGTCACAGTGTATTATATCACATAGAAAATTTAATTTATGGTGATCAAAAGTTAATGATGATGAATGCTATCAGCTAGACCTAGGGAAAGAAAAAGATCTTTAACCTTCTTCAGACCATTGAGAAAAGATAACAGAGACAAATGTTAACCAAAATAAATCTAAATAATTTTAAAGTTTATTAAATTTATGATAATAAATTCCAAGCAAACAAAAATATAAAAGTTTGACCTAGATTTCTACAGTGTATTTATCAGAGAGTGTATGAGAGTATTGAAAACATAAACACCCTGGTAGATAAGTTTGTTTTCTCACCTATAATTTAAAAAAGAGGGATTTATAATATCTTCCTATCATTAGTTTATAAAAACTAATTCCAGGTTCCCTGTTTAGATATTTCAAAAATAAAATGGTCTTGCAAAAAATGCAATGAAACAGAACTTTTGTTGGCTTGGAATAAGACATTGGGACTAAGAATGTCATGTGTCTGCAGAACAGCCAGTGATTAACCATGTTCAAGGTTATTCACAGTTGACCAAATACATGACAATAACAAAGAACCAGAAAAGATTATGATTTTACATAATCTTAAAGAGAAGAAAACAAAATGTCTGATCTAGGAAAAACAGAACACTATACTTGATAAACCACCAGCCAAAAGATTTGCAGTTTGCAGGAAATGTAAACTAAACTTAGCTAATTTAATTACAGTATAACAAAAAGGAGATGAGTGAGTTAAAATAAAATTACTAATATCTGCCTGAGCATTTATCAAGGGTTAGTAATATAAAAGAGAAATGTATACAAAGCATATAAAATATAAACTCACAATACACTCTCAGATAAATAAATAAAAAACAAAAATATGGAATCTTAAAACTAAGAGTCCAGCACATAAAGAGGGCAATTGGTTAATCAAAACTCATCATTAATTAAGAAAAAATATTTTATGCAGAATAAGCATTTGTAATGGTTGCCTATGAGGGAAAAATTGGCTCGTTACTGCAATGAAAAAATTACACTATTGGTTGGGAGTATTATGTGAAAAAAATAATTTATCGAGTATATATAAAAATTTAAAAAACCCTTAACATATATTATAAGATTGAGCTTATATTATGCAAGTATTTACTTAAAATATATATTTATATATGTATGATAATGCAACTTAAATTTATGTAAAAAGAAAAAAAAACTTAGCTTAAAGTTGTTTCTTCCTGTGACCCAATCATCAATATTCAGATTAGTTTCCAAGATCAAATATTTTTACAATTTTTTTTATGGTCATATTAGTTGTTAAGATGACTGTAAACAGAATCTTTTAAAAAAGAAGTTTAGAATTACTAGAAAAAAAGTGTGTTTTACTGTCCATAAAGTACAGCAAAATAGGAAGAGAAAGTCAATTTCAACTAGCAAATAATAATTTTTTTTGTATTCTTCCACACTAGTTTTTCCATTATGCTGAAAAAAATCCTTACTGAAGTTTCATTTTTTAAAAAAATTTGTACTACAGTATTATACTATATTACTTATGTGAAATTATTAAAATTAAAAAAAAAACAACAATGTTTAATAACAAATGATTTGTTTGACCATAAAGACTTGTTAATTATCATTATTATAACAAGAGCTAAATAAACCCACGATACATTACAAAAAATTAATGAGTCAGCTTAAAAAAAAACAAATTCAGCATATGGAAAAATGGTATCTAATGCATTCTGACTTTGCATATTGTAATCAATATTTAAGGCTTTTGTTACAATATGTACTGTGCTGATCTAAATAAATACAATAGCTATAGCAGGCTTTTTGGGCGTGACATGTCACTGTTTTATCAAGTACTGTAGCCATATTTTTGCAATGACTTAGCAATTTGTGGAATAGCACAATAAATTTTAATGGGCTATTTATGTAAAAATTAAAGGTGTTAATCTTATTTACTTTATTTATATTGCATATTCATCATACGCAGTTTATTATTATTAATTACATAAAATCATCATATCCCTCCAATGAAATTCAAATGTGATGGATAGTAGTGTCAATTTAATTGAAATAAGCATTCATAAAAATTTTAATCCAAAATTGACTGAAATTTTAGCAAATATTTATACTGTACACAATTTAAAATTTAATACTGACAGTATATGTGACCATTTTATGCCAATGAAATTTATATTTTGTTTCTCAGTATTGCTTTTTTTTTTACACGTGTGGTAATGTCTCCATTGCTTTGATATCTGAAAAAAATTACGAGATGATTTAAAATCGAGGAAGGAAAATAAGTGTTATTTTTAATTTACATTTAGTAATTTTTGATATTATTTGTATAAATCTGAAATTGTTTTACCCTCTTTGCTCCCCTCTTTTTTTATTAAAAATATTTTAGATTAGCGATGGTAGCAGTTTTAGTTTGATAGAAAAATTTTAACTCAAAATTAATTGACTGAATATTTTAGTTATCATATGTACTGGGCATTTTTTTACGCTTAATGAATTTGCTAATTTTACCATATTGTGTTGATTTACATCTATGTACTGAATGAAACTTTTTATTTGTTTGCTTCTGTAGTCGTTAACAATGAAAATCTTTACTTTGGGTATGTTACTAATGAAGTACTAATTTTCTCATAAAAACCACAGGATGAAAATTAAATAAAATACTGTACACTCATTAATCATATTTTAAGCTTATAATCAAAATACTGAATGCAGTACTATAATGTTTTCTATGAATAAAATATGTGCTGTACAATTTCAGCATGAAAGTCACTATTTTGCTTTTGGATGAGATGATATTAATAACTATTCTATGAAGTCATCAGTGTTACAAAATGGCACTAATTTAAAACATGGTTACATTTTTTTTACAATCATTACAGTGAATGATCACTTGTAATTTAAAATAGTGGGTACAAATTTTAGATGAACACTATTGTGAATCCTTGCATAAAGGCCAAGCAATAAGAGGGATAAAGGTGTAGTTTAATTTTTAGAGCATACATATTCACAATTTATTTCTTTTCTATTGAAATGCTATCATATTTATACATAGAAGGGTTTTACATAAATATAAAAGAAATTTATATTATGCACACAAATCTTGTAGGAAGAGAAATGAAAATAACTATATTAAATATATAAAATAAAAAAGAAACAATCAAATAGTTTAGTGTTCATGAGTTCACAAGAAATTTCAGCACTGCACATGTCAAGAGTTCTGGTTGTGATTCATAGATAGTCAGCTCCAGAGTGCATTAAACTAAAAAGATATTAAATATATGAAAAGGATGCACTAAGTAAATTATATCAAACTTTTCTCACTGATAAAGGTCATAAGCCAGAAGATAATCTGGCAATGTGGATATAGCAGTACTACAATCTAGCATTCATTTATTCCCAAATCTTGCAACACTTAATTCTGGAAAAGAGATTTAAAAATGCTCCACTGAGGTAATATAAAAACTTGACTTGATGATATATGTATATAAGCATAACTGAAGAAAACAAGTAATGTAGTATCATCTATCTTGAATTAATTAATTCAATTCAATTAAAACATTTAAATCAGTATATTTAAATGAATTTATTTGAATTAATACATTTGATGAGCTCGTGGATCATCATTAATCAGTTTTGTATTGACAGATAATTAGGCAGCCATTGATTCTATCTCTTTTCAGCAGATGTAGTTTGTATTACATGTTAATTAAATTTGCAAACAGCAAATGTAAGTTTTAACTATCAAACTTCAAATAGAAAATTTTATGTAAATTTAATTAATGTCCAAAAGGAAAGAAAGACTGTTGCAAGCAAGAATTGTAAAAAAAGTCAATCAAAAGTTTGAAATCTCAATTAGTTTATTAAATATACATAAATAAATATATCTGTAGTATTTATGATATATATAATGTAGTAGTTAGCTTTCACTTTGAATTAAAAAAAAGGATATATGCACTCTTTAATAAAAAAAAATTTTTTCTCATTATTATCTATATTGTTGCTATCAAAATTATCATTTTATAAATAGAGATCTATTATGTCTGTTTCATTTGTAAAATTGTTTTTTTTTTTGTTTTAAACTGTTTATTTTCTTAAGTTGTTGAGATTAAAATCTTTTGCTCATTTTTAAGTGCAAAAGTTATTTTAAATAATAAAAAAGGTTAATTGAAATTATGTAGGTGGTTATTTTAATTATAATATTTGTCAAAGGATATATTTGTGCTGATATGTATTTAAAAGTACAAGGGAGATATAAGAATTGAATTTATTAAAATTATATAAAAATTAATTATGTTAAGTTATATTTTTATTATTTTTTTGTTAATATTAAAGTTAATATTAGATACAGTTGAATCCAAGGCATTCAAAAACAAATGTTCAAAGTGTGTGTGCGGGTACACAAAGCAGACAGTGGAAAATTTTAGCATCATGTGGTTTCTAGGAGATAGCCATAGTAATTTCAGTTGTCACTAATTTTGCAGCAAGAGGGGTTGTTTATCCTTAACAAAAAAGACACAAGGTACTTGATAAAAACACTTTTGATCCAACTAGATTGTTTCTTTTAATATAGTTTAAAAAATGGCAATAGTATTAATGTTATTAACCATGGTAGTTGATTAGGTAATGATAATCTGATGGAGCTTGTGAAACCTCCACTCCAGTTATCTACATTATTGCTGAGTCTCTATGTCATAATGTTAAAATCAAACCACGGTTTAAAATAAAATAAAAGCCTATCTAACAAAAAGGAAATCTATCTTTTTTAAACTTAAACATTGAGGAAGTTACATTTTAAAGATATCTGGACAGAGAATGTTACTGCATGAACCAATTAATAAATTTATCAAGATTTCCAAAAATTCCTTAATTTTTATGTCCACCTGTAAATCATGTAAACATGTTTCAGGAACAACAGACTTTTTATCTAAAACTTTTAAAATTTAACAAAAATGAACTTTCTTTTGGCAATTTTCGCTTTTTTATTTTGTCAACAATTATCACTTGGGAAACCTGCTGAAAATCAGATCTAAATAGAACTTTGAATTTAGGGCTTTAGATTAAAAAAATAAAAGAAATAAAGACATTATTTCCATTAATAGTAAATTTATTATGAATTGTTGCTATGCATTCTTTTCTTTCTTAGATCTCCCAAAGAAGTGTTCTTTGAAAACAACAAAGGTCATATTAAAAAAATATATATTTTTCCTCTATATGTAATAGATGTTTGCAAACATTCCATGTAATAATTTTGGTTGGAATGGCTATTCTTTTTAAGGATTATATAATGATTATTAAAATTTATTATTGTTATAAATTTTAAATTGTATAATTATGACATTACAGGGTAAAATGAATCATGTTGTTATTTAGTGAGTCATTGAAGGATACAAGTACTAAAAGTAAACATTGGTACACTTAGTTTGTTATGTGAATAATTTGAACAGTCATTTTCTTATACTTGGTATTGTCATGCACAGTATTATATATATATAATTTTTATTTATATAAGATATGGTGGTTTCTTCTTATTACAATCTTAGTTTTATCTGAGAGTTGTGAATTCCCCTCATTGCTTACCTATTTTGTTTTTTACATAAGAGATGATAAAATTCCTCTTATATGTTAAATGAGAAGGTACATGAATATGCAGTAATATATTTACTTTACTTTCGCCATTCATTAAATAAGCTGTTACTTGTGAGCCTAAGTTAGTTTGTTTAGAAGCTTCCTATATTAGATTTTATTTCAATAGATATGTTTGCTGTATTATTAAAAGAAACTTTTACCTGCAAAATAAGTAACTATTCTAAATTAGGTGTTTATTTTGTTAGCAAATAATTATAATATTTTATATAACCCTAGTTAAGATTTTTTTTTTAGCCTATAGATAACAGTGCTGAATATAAATAGTGTCATTTCACTTTGGACTTTTTTTAATTTAATACTTTGAAACCTGTAGTAACCTCATAAATGTATTTGTTATTAATGATATCATGGAACCACTAAATTATCAATAAAATGTATTTTCTTCATTGGGTTGACACGTATCATTAATCTATGGTCACATGCATTAGATTCACTAGGGCATTTTGATATTTACCCTGATTAAATATGCATGCATTAATATTTTCTTTTGCCAGATCCTTATTAAACTGCTATTAGATATTATAACATTCTAATATAAAAGGGAAAAGGATGATGTGTACATTAAAAGTAACTTTAGGATCATTTGTTTATTTTAAATATATTTCGAGATCATTAAAGTGCTCCTTTGATTTTGATCTATATTTATTTTAAATATGCACATATGTAATAGAAAAATCGTAAATGTAAATACGATTTATCTGTTATAAGTTTAGCTAGTCAGAAATGAAAGATTTATTAGTATTAATTTATTATTTATAGTTGCAGTTTTGGATTATTCAGTTCATGGGAAATATTAAATGAGAGAAGTAGATCACTTCCCATTACTTTATATGTTTGCTAGCCAAATGTGGTGAATATTTGAAGAGCCAGTTATCTGCATTATTCAGCATTATAATATATAGATTTTCATATTTGCAATGCTAATAAGGCATAAAGTTTTATTCAGGAATATGTTGTTGGTACGACTAAGCCTGTTTTTGTTTTCATTGAAGTAAAGAATGTTCTCTTTTTCTGTGACGATGATTGTATAATTATTGTCTTGATCAAAAAGAAACACATGATATTCTCTGCTTGACAGAATAATGATAGTGGAGTTTTAGAAGCAACATAGGAATCTATGGGCAGACCCTTAAGCTGTATGAATAATAGGAGATTATTGGTGGAACTAATAGTTAAGAAAACAACAACTTTTATTTACCGATCGTGGAAATTAAATTTTAATTGTTTATTTTTCGCATATTAAAAATAGTACTTGAACTTGAAAAAAAAATTATTTTATTAAATTTTCATATTGTAATTGTTATGGAGATGATTTTTAAATAAATGGAAGGAATATTTTGATCATTTTTTGAATAATAGTGCAAAAACTTTATTTCATGAGTTAAATAATTAATCCATCCTTTTCATGTAGATTTGGACAAAAAAATATATGCACGTTTTGTTCTTAAGGATGTTTTTCTTATTTTAAAATGATAGAAAAGTCTGCAGCAAAAATAAGGTTACTTCCAGTCCCAAATAAGTACACTGTAGTTCTGAGAAACATTGTTGTTTTAGAGACTCAGGAAATACAGTAGGCTTTTTCTTTATTATAAACAATTGCTATAAAAGTATTATAAATAAACATATGATTTCTATAATATTTTTATTGATTTTGTCAAAGAATTTGACTAAATTAATCAAAAAAGTATATAGTAGTCTATAAAATTAATTATCTATTTACCAATATTTATTTATATTATATAATTTATGTGTGATGGAATAAAAATGTGTTATTTTAGTGGGAAAACGTGAGGCATTTGAAATGTAAACTGCATTAATGTGTATAAAATCCAATTTCTTTTTCATGATAATAGTCTTTAAAACATTTTCCGACTGTATTTAAAGTAGGCATCAATATACAGTTTAAATTTGATGGTGGAGTTTTTATAATGATCCAATTAAGCACAATAAAAGAAGGTAATGTTTTCGGCTTCTAGATTTATAATATGCGTCTGATTAAACTTTTTCTTTCCATTTCAAAAATTATTTCATCGATTGCTCTTAATGTTTTGAATGCAACTTTTAAACTCGTTAGTTTAGTAATTATTTTTCAAAAAAACTTTTTTATTAACCAGTAGTAGAAGGAAAATCTATCACTTTTAGATTGAATGATTAATATCTTGAGAATCTGACATACAATCATGATTCCAAGTTGCTGCTGTATTTATGTTATAGAATATTTTTTATAACTATTTTCAATAAAATTTATTATATATAAACCTATTATTTTTTTTTTTTTGTTTTGCTAAAGTTATTATATAGTAAAGAGATGTGGAACTTCTATGGACTTATTCTAAAGATTTAGGAATAATGTCCTGAATGTGATTGTATTAAACTTTCTATTATTTAATAATATCTTTACTTTTATTGAACAAGTGATATTAATGAATATTCACAGATCTTCTAAATCAAGATTTTTGTTGACAAAAAATATTTCATAGATATACTAAGAACATTCAATAGTGATTACTTTAATTGGGAAAATATTACTAATGACAGAATACATTAAATAGTTCAATTAGACTAAATAAATGAAATGTTTTCTGCAACAGAAATTAACATAATATCAAACAGACTCCATGACCAAAATGTGACATATGTGTTTGTGTTTCACTTATTGGTTTATGTAGTTATCATTAGTCATTTTGTTTAGTCTTTATCCCCTTTTATTTTGTTTAGCTCCTATTGTGTTACAATGGCCATTCTTGTTTATGAGTTGCTGATTTTGATAATGAGAATGGTATGTATAATAATGTATGTGGAGATAATTTTACATGACTCCACTAATGTTTTTCACTAAATTATAATATGTTATTTATATTTTTAATAATTTAACTTTAAATTAAAACAGAAAATTAATTAAGCATGATATATTGGATAAGTACTGATCTATTATTGCAGATGTAAAACTTCAGATGTGTGATATCTCTTCAGCTCATTTGTCAAGTGAAAATTATTTAAGAAATGCATATGTAATTAGGGAGGATCATCTGAGTCTTTTGCAATAATTGATGGTTGTGATATATTAGAATTGAGATTAAAAACAACCAACCAAAAAAATTTGAAAAATTATTAAACATATCCATAGTCTTATTTTACAGTAAAACAAGCATTTCATCTCATATAATCTGCTATAATATCTAAGTGATAATATATTCATTAAATTTGCACAAGTGTTCAAATTCAGCTGTGGGTCAGATGCAGATATTGAATTTAGTTGTAAGTTTTGATTTATTTTTATTGTAATTAATAATATAATAAAAATATTACATTTTTTTTTTACTATCTTAAGAAATAAATTGAATTTGGAAATGAAGAATGGAAAAATAAAAAAAATAATGAGGAAAATATTAACAAAATGAACTACAAAACATTCTTTGCTAAATTGGAAAATAAAGGTTCAGTTGATAATACCTACATACTTATTCAGTGACCAATGCTGATAGATTTTGGGGCAGTTACATGAAAGAAAAATTCTAAGGTTGTTGAAGACTTGAAAATATTTCCAAAGGTCATTTGTTAGACTTGAATCCTAGATCTTTTCAAGGCAAGATAATTATTCTAATCACTATATCACAAGACAATTCCAAATCAATGAATACAAAGTAAATTTAAATACTTCAGAAGTCAAGTTTTTATAATGTTAATGCTGATGTGCTAATAAAAGAATTAGGAAATAAGACAAGCTATATGATTTATTATGTAAGAAGTTTAATTATCTAGTTGTCAGTTTTCTGCTTGAAAACCAAAGCATTACCAAATAAAAAGCACTGGTTGAAATGTTCTCTATAGATCTGAAGAAGAATAGTGTAATATTTTATTTTTATAATTTATACATTGTTTTCTGAAAAGAAAAAAAATGACTTGAAACCACTCCAAAAAATTAACTCCATTTAAAAGTTGTTATAATACACCAGATCATATGCTAGTCGTATAAGAAGAGACAGAAAGAAACAATGAATATAAATTGTCTGGACATATTGAATTTATTGATTTTGAAGAGGCATTTCTACTGTGATTAAAGCTCTGAAATTTCAAGATCTAACTAGTTGGTTCTGCCACTGCTAGTATGTTTTGAATAAACATTATATACCATAGATAAAGATTAATAAAAAAATTTCCAATGATGTGCTATCCATATCCTCAAATTAGTTTCTATGTCAATGTCTTCATCAGGGAGGAGTTTTGAATCAGAATCTAATGCTCCTGGATTTTTTGCATTTGACATTCTTTTTTTTTTCCAATGGTATCATAAATTCTTTTTTTGCAAATTATTAGCATGAGATTGAAAAGCATTAATTCTTTGAATTCAAGCCAACATGCATTCATTAAACTGAAGTTGTGTGATATTTTATTATTTATTTTTTAAAAAGACCTTTATAAGAATCTACTCAAGATTTTATCCCAAAATGGGTTGACAATGATATTATGAGAAATATTCTGTAGACTGAAATGGAAAGCAGAAGTAGTAAATATAAATAGAGATGGTACTGTTCTTTTACAATTAGTATTTTAGAATTTTAGAGAACATTAAAAGAATTTGGTAACAGGAAGAAAGTAGAATTAAAGATAAATGGTGAAAAGTTTAAAATAATATCCAGCTGTTTTCAAATAAAGACAAAATATATATTGATGTTAAGGGATTAGAAATATTCATGAAATCACAATAGATCAAATAAATCATGCAATAAAGTTATAATGGAATATTCTTGATATAAGTAACTGAATGGTAATTACATCTAACCATTCGCAAAGGAAAGTTTTAAATAAATGTAGTCTAACAGTGCATACTTATTGGTCTGAGATTGAATAGTGCAATGTAGACTGCAAATGAAATAGAAAAACAGAGAATATTGGAATTAAAAAAGAGATAATATTGACATCACTGAAAGAATTATAAGAGTGAAATGAAGCTGTGTTGGTATGATCACTAGAAGAAGTAAATAGAGATAAATAAAGTTTTAATTAATCTGGAATCCATTTGATTATAAGTGATCTAGGAAAAGATCAGTTGTTAGATCAATCACATAAAAAGTTTTTTACTGTGATGTAGAGGAAAAAAAGATAGACTAGAGAAACTTCATTAACTCAGAGACTTTTACATTGTAATTGATTCATGATGCTTTTAAATGATAATAACAAATGCACTGGTATGAATGTGTTTTTATTGAAAAGAATAAAAACATCTTGTTTTGTTGTTTTATACTTAACAATTAATACAGAATTATTTTTAAAATCAGAATATGTGACTTAATGGCATAATAATTGATTTAATTTATTATATTAGTTGAGGAATTCTCAGTTGAAAATTTATCTTGCTGGCAGTTTCATTATAAATAAGGTTTTCTGTTGCTCATTAATTCTGCATTGCTGCAGCTTCTAATTGTCTTGCTAGTTGTGAAGAAAAATGTTTCATTATTATTAATATCTTTAACATTGATAGAAATTATGTATATATATAATCATATAATATTAACAGTTTATTAACTCAAGGTTTTATACGTATAAATATACAGCAGTACATATAATGGTTAAACACCCAATATAAAAAAATATTTATCTACCATGTTTTCATATTAATATACATCGATCTTTTAATTATGTTATTAAAACATTTTGTGACTTCTTACTAAATCAGCATTTTTTGTAAGTTGGTAAACATTAATCTTGGTGCAAAATATAAAAATATGAACTACAATGTATCACATGTTCATGTAGCAGAAGCCAAATAAGAACTGAGGCCTATGTTTGGTTGTTCATAATATTTGTTGAATTGTGAGCATTTTATATTTATCAGGGATGATTTACATATGATTGGATTTATATAAATAGAAAACTGTCTGAAAGAGATGTGAGCATATTAAATTATCTGAAAGATAACTATTTAATTATTAATATATCAAATGTACACTATTAAAATTGTAATAGTGGGACTGTTGATGAGTTAGATAAAGCTTTGGGTAGATTGATATGGTTAGTGAAACCATTTTTTTTTACTGCTTTTATGTGTTCAGATGTAATTGTACTATTCTACAGTCACACTGAAAATCAGAAAGTACTGCTAGTTATTTATTTTTGTGTAGGAATTGAGTATATAGTTTAATGTTTACATTTGAGAAATATTATTTGTATGTGTAATAAACATATGCACATTTAAAGAGAGAACTTAATGAGATATGATTAGCTATTATGTTTTGTATTGAACTGAATTGGTTGATCAAATAACTACTTTTTTAATACATATTTTTTTAAATTTTTTATTTCCTTCATTAGTTAAATTAATGCATTAATTATGATTCAAAAATTGTTTACTGATAATTATCATTTAGAATTGTGTATTTTTAATTATTTAAAAGTAATATTCTATACCTATTTATTAATACTACAACAAATTAAAATAATTAGATGAAGATGATGCTTTCAGCTTTTATATTTAAATGATTTGCTCTTTGTTGTTAACATTTTACTGAATGAAATATATTATTAATTAATGTTCTTTCTTATGGAGTGTATACAAAAAAAAAGGATTCTTTTTTGTAGACACATTTTAATATTTGCAATGCTTTTGAATCATATAATTTCCAAAATTAAAATGACAATTAATCAAATTTATTTTAATGAAACACAACCTAAAACAGTTATAGTATTTCAATAAATGATCTAAACTCTCAAATGTCTGCAAAGGCTTGATATATATATATTCAAAGAATAGAAGAAAAGGATTAGAAATGAAATTTTAATTGTTTTGTATATCTTTATCTTATTGCTTCCATTAAAAACATTAAAGTAAAAATTGTTTATGAAAATAACTGTTTAATAACAAGTATATATATATATATTCAAAGAATAGAAGAAAAGGAATAGAAATGAAATTTTAATTGTTTTGTGTATCTTTATCTTATTGCTTCCATTAAAAACATTAAAGTAAAAATTGTTTATGAAAATAACTGTTTAATAACAAGTACATATATATATGAAAAGTAAGTTACTGTTAACACTAACTGAAATAATTATAGAAAATATACAAACCATTATACAATTACAAATATCCAGTAACGCCCTCTGTTTAAAGTTCTATATCTCAATAATAGCAAACCGTAAAATGATACCACTTTACGGTTGTATGCTAAACGATGTTAAATATTGAAATATAGACCTACTCAAACACAGAGCATGAAATTTTAAATAAGCAAACGATCTTAAATTTTGCTAATAAACTAACAAGTTTACAAAGTTATTAAAGACAAACTAAACATTAGATTTTAATCTTTAAACTCCTCCCAAACTATAAATGAAAAGTAAGTTACTGTTAACACTAACTGAAATAATTATAGAAAATATACAAACCATTATACAATTACAAATATCCAGTAACGCCCTCTGTTTAAATTTCTATATCTCAATAATAGCAAACCGTAAAATGATACCACTTTACGATTGTATGCTAAACGATGTTAAATATTGAAATATAGACCTACTCAAACACAGAGCATGGAATTTTAAATAAGCAAACGATCTTAAATTTTGCTAATAAACTAACAAGTTTACAAAGTTATTAAAGACAAACTAAACATTAGATTTTAATGTTTTTCTGAATGTTTGTGATGATGGTGTTCTAGCTGTATTTTTATATTGGACTATTTCCATCATCTAATATGTGTGTTGAATGTCTTTAGAAAAGTTTAATTTTTTAGTTAAATATTCCAAATTCATTCAACTGTTAGTAATATCACAGCAAACAGGTTAGTATATGCACCAACTGTTAGTAATATCACAGCAAACAAATGTTAATAATATCACAGCAAACAGGTTAGTATATGCACTAACTGTTAGTAATATCACAGCAAACAGGTTAGTATATGCACAACGTTTCGAGAGGTATTTTTCTCCCCTCTTCTTCAGGTGTTGCTGGCCTGACCAGTGACAGTACTAGCATGGGATTTGAACCTGGGTCCTTAGATTCTTGATTATTGAAATTTTAAGGTAATGCTCTAACCAACTGAGCCATCCTGCCAAAGGCAACAGTATGTAGTAATTTCATATACTTATCTATGAGGTTCCTCCTGATTTCTCCACTTTTTCCTCAGAGCAAAGTTGATTAGTGATTTCCATACATTATGTATAGTCACACTAGGTTGGCTTATGGGATTTTTTGCCATTGTCATGTGAGCAGCTTCTTTAAATTTTCTTCTTTGTACCTTTTCTTCTTTATCCAATATTTTTGTATTTTCCCAATTGAGCGTATGTTCATTGGTCCATACATGGTCTGCTACCTTAGACACATCTGTTTTCTCTCTTCTAATCATCAGTTTATGTTCTTGCAAGCGCTTTTGAATGGGACGGCTGGTCTCACCAATATATGTTCTTCCACATTCACATGGTATTTCATAGATGCAGTTTTTTCTTTGCAGCATTTCAAGTTTAGGCTTTGTAGATGTTAGAATTCCTCGTAGTGTGGTATGGCTCTGAAAAGCTGTTCTGATGTTATACTGATTGCAGATTTTCCTTAATTTGTCTGCTATTTTTGGAATGTATGGATACACTACAGTATCAATAATTGTCTTTTCTCTTGATGGTTCTTTTTGTTGTCTTTAATGTTTTCTTAATAACAGCTGATAGATAACCATTTTTCTTAAGAGTTTGTTCTATATAGATCTTTTCTTTTTCCAAATCACCAGTTTCTGAACAAACTTCTTTTGCTTTGTTCCACAGTGATAGTATAAATCCATGTTTTGTGTTTCTGGTGTGATTAGATGTATAGGCTAGGTATTTTCCTGTATGTGTAGGTTTTCGGTAAACTGTAGTTTTCGGTAAACTGTAGTTTTGATTTTGCCATGAGGGAGTCTTGTTACAAGAACATCTAAGAATGCCAATTTTTGTTCTTGTTCTGGTTCTATTGTAAATTTAATTGAAGGGGATATGTTGTTGATGTGTGTCCAGAAAGTTTGTAGCAATGCTTCACCATGTGGCCATACAACAAATGTTGATTAGCAATATTTATATGGAAGAACTTGAAACCACGGCCATAAAAACTACTCCTTATCCACCTAAAGTTTGGCTTCGCTATGTGGATGATACATTTGTTGTATGGCCACATGGTGAAGCATTGCTACAAACTTTCTGGACACACATCAACAACATATCCCCTTCAATTAAATTTACAATAGAACCAGAACAAGAACAAAAATTGGCATTCTTAGATGTTCTTGTAACAAGACTCCCTCATGGCAAAATCAAAACTACAGTTTACCGAAAACCTACACATACAGGAAAATACCTAGCCTATACATCTAATCACACCAGAAACACAAAACATGGAGTTATACTATCACTGTGGAACAGAGCAAAAGAAGTTTGTTCAGAAACTGGTGATTTGGAAAAAGAAAAGATCTATATAGAACAAACTCTTAAGAAAAATGGTTATCCATCAGTATGTTATTAAGAAAACATTAAACAGACAACAAAAAGAACCATCAAGAGAAAAGACAATTATTGGTACTGTAGTGTATCCATACATTCCAAAAATAGCAGACAAATTAAGGAAAATCTGCAATCAGTATAACATCAGAACAGCTTTTCAGAGCCATACCACACTACGAGGAATTCTAACATCTACAAAGCCTAAACTTGAAATGCTGCAAAGAAAAAACTGCATCTATGAAATACCATGTGAATGTGGAAGAACATATATTGGTGAGACCAGCCGTCCCATTCAAAAGCGCTTGCAAGAACATAAACTGATGATTAGAAGAGAGAAAACAGATGTGTCTAAGGTAGCAGACCATGTATGGACCAATGAACATACGTTCAATTGGGAAAATACAAAAATATTGGATAAAGAAGAAAAGGTACAAAGAAGAAAATTTAAAGAAGCTGCTCACATGACAATGGCAAAAAATCCCATAAGCCAACCTAGTGTGACTATACATAATGTATGGAAATCACTAATCAACTTTGCTCTGAGGAAAAAGTGGAGAAATCAGGAGGAACCTCATAGATAAGTATATGAAATTACTACATACTGTTGCCTTTGGCAGGATGGCTCAGTTGGTTAGAGCGTTACCTTAAAATTTCAATAATCAAGAATCTAAGGACCCAGGTTCGAATCCCATGCTAGTACTGTCACTGGTCAGGCCAGCAACACCTGAAGAAGAGGGGAGAAAAATACCTCTCGAAACGTTGTGCATATACTAACCTGTTTGCTGTGATATTACTAACAGTTAGTGCATATACTAACCTGTTTGCTGTGATATTATTAACATTTGTTTGCTGTGATATTACTAACAGTTGGTGCATATACTAACCTGTTTGCTGTGATATTACTAACAGTTGAATGAATTTGGAATATTTAACTAAAAAATTAAACTTTTCTAAAGACATTCAACACACATATTAGATGATGGAAATAGTCCAATATAAAAATACAATTAGATTTTAATCTTTAAACTCCTCCCAAACTATAAATGAAAAGTAAGTTACTGTTAACACTAACTGAAATAATTATAGAAAATATACAAACCATTATACAATTACAACCGTAAAGTGGTATCATTTTACGGTTTGCTATTATTGAGATATAGAACTTTAAACAGAGGGCATTACTGGATATTTGTAATTGTATAATGGTTTGTATATTTTCTATAATTATTTCAGTTAGTGTTAACAGTAACTTACTTTTCATTTATAGTTTGGGAGGAGTTTAAAAATTAAAATCTAATGTTTAGTTTGTCTTTAATAACTTTGTAAACTTGTTAGTTTATTAGCAAAATTTAAGATCGTTTGCTTATTTAAAATTTCATGCTCTGTGTTTGAGTAGGTCTATATTTCAATATTTAACATCGTTTAGCATACAACCGTAAAGTGGTATCATTTTACGGTTTGCTATTATTGAGATATAGAACTTTAAACAGAGGGCATTACTGGATATTTGTAATTGTATAATGGTTTGTATATTTTCTATAATTATTTCAGTTAGTGTTAACAGTAACTTACTTTTCATTTATAGTTTGGGAGGAGTTTAAAAATTAAAATCTAATGTTTAGTTTGTCTTTAATAACTTTGTAAACTTGTTAGTTTATTAGCAAAATTTAAGATCGTTTGCTTATTTAAAATTTCATGCTCTGTGTTTGAGTAGGTCTATATTTCAATATTTAACATCGTTTAGCATACAACCGTAAAGTGGTATCATTTTACGGTTTGCTATTATTGAGATATAGAACTTTAAACAGAGGGCGTTATTGGATATTTGTAATTGTATAATGGTTTGTATATTATATATATATACTCAGCATTTTGACTTTTGAGTTAAATCTTGGTGCTTTTTCACTTAATCACATCTGGGTATAATCCTGGTACCCCAAAAGATAAATTTAGGTATGAAAATATGCCTAAATTATGTTAAAAGGACCTTACTTTATTTTTTAAGCCCCTAAAGGGAGCTTAATTAAAAGAATGTGTGGAAAAGCAGATTACTTTAAGCAAAAGTTGAGAAACACTGATCTTAAATAAAGATTTTACCCCAAATGAGGACACCATCAGAAATTGATTTGTAAATGTTATTAAACCATGTGCTAAAATTTGGATATTATTAGATCCATCCAATTCAAGCCTGACTTTAATAGATCTTATTTTTGACAATATTGATGATATAAAAAAGGTTTATAACATATTTTTGATTTGCATAAAAAGGAACATAGTATTTATATGTTTCAAATTGAATAGACGTTTGCAAGAGATATTTCCTGAAAAAAATAAAAATGTTTCCAACAAATCAAAGTGCTTGTTGAGTACCTGTTGTAAAGAACACCAGTATGAAGAAATAATTTAAAATAAAATCATCATTCAGCAACAGTCAAAGGAAATACTATTTTTCATTTCTTCTATATTTGATAAAAAAAAATCAAATAATTTTATTTCAATCATAAGAAAACATTCATGGTTATTTATTATTGTGGAATGAAAATATTTTTTTAAAATTATTTTATACATATATTAAATTTAAAATACAATTTAAAATGCCATATGATTACTAAGTTATACAATGCTTTGCAGTGTGAATTTAATGAAAACTAAAACTTTTAAAATCACATAACAAAAATATAAATGAACTTACCCTAATAAAATTTCCACATTATTGATTTAGCCATATTATTTGTATAATTTTCAATTTTTTGCTTGGAAATTACTTTTTTATTAATGCTACATTTTTTTTTTAAAAAATAAAACACTAATGAAAAAATCACTTACTTGTTGGGAATTTTTTTTTTCAATGTATTTATCAGTTAATTCAATTTTCAGAATGCTGCAGAATCAATTTTTTATGTGCATCTTTTACCAACTAATGATATTATTCATCTTAGTCTTTCCATTAGTTGGTTGTTACACTTTTAATATTAAATTTTTTTTTGAAGCCATATTTTCTCTGTTTGCAACCTCTTGGTTAAAAGTGAAATTAATCTTTTAAAGGCAAACACAGACATAATTAAAAATCATTTTATTTTTTGTTTATAATTTTTTTAATGTGTTAATTAGCTTTCTAATTCAACTTTTGAGAGAAGTCCTGAAATGTCTTGTTTATATATTTTTTATGTCAATCAGTGGTTTTCATCATATCAGTTTTATTAATTTAGTTGACAATTTTACAGCTCATTTTATCTGATTTTTTTTCTCGATGCTACATTCTAATTGTTTCTATCTTTTTTACTCATTGTTAATCAACATTTTAGAAAGAACTAAACAACCAGTGTCTATACATTCTACAAGAGTAGACCCAAAAGTAACTGGAATTTTATAACAAAAATATTTATTTATTTTTAAATGTTATAAGTTTAAGCATTTTCAAACTACTGTCCATTTGATGCAGTACACAAGTTTGAGTGTGTTTTTTTATTTTTCAATATAGTCCAGAAACACTACCAAAATGATGCATTTTAATGTTTGCATTGATTTTTCCCCACTACTTTGAGTCTCCACTGGAAAAAAAAGAGGCATTTTTTTAAAAATTTGAGATATTAAAAAAATCACATGGGGTGAGATCAAGTGAATATAGCTGATAGTTAAGCTGGGTCAATGTTGGATTTAATCAAAAAATGTTTCATACTCAAGACTTTAAGAAATGACACTTTGTTGGGGTGAAGCTTGCACTCCTCTCTTTGCCACAAAATGAGACATTTATATTTTATCACATCATGTAAATGTTTCAGAACTTGCAGATAAAATACCTGACTATTACAAAGTAAATCTGAGAGAAAAAAAGTTGTCTCATAAAAAAAAAATAACTGTCAGCATTGTTTTGACTTTGGACATAACTTGCTAATGCTTTTTAGGAACATGGTGAATTTAACATTTCAATTAAACTCTCATAAATTTCTGTTTTCACAAGATCAACTTGCTTGTAATTTGTTTCAATCATTACAACTGTTTTTACTATCATTTTTTGTAAACAAAAGCAGAATTTCAACATCGTTTAAACTTTTCGGTCATTATAAAAATGACCAAATAGGTTTTACAAAAAAGTGTGCTACATGATATCATGATTTCACACAGTGATGTTATTTGGCAGATTAATGCAAAACGACTTCTGCAAGAAGTTTGTCAGAGCAGAAGCATATACTACAACAGGTGTACAAAACAGAGAATGCTTTTGGCTATTTCTGTGTCCCCCTCCTATGCCATTCTATGGCAATTATCATGGTGTTGTTAATTGTTGATAGATTTACAGTTTTTTTGTTTGGGAAACAAAAATAAATAAATATATTAATGTGTTTTTAATTCATCAGATTTTCAGGCTTACAGTCAAAATTTGATTTAAAAAAATACTGAATGTGTTCACTGCTAAATGTACAATATTTGTATGTCTTTATGTTGCCACTCTAGTGTTTTCTGATTGTATTTGCTTTTATTAGAGAATTTTACTGCAGTGAGAGAAATTATTCAT
This sequence comes from Epiperipatus broadwayi, assembly GCA_028023455.1. Taxonomy (NCBI): domain Eukaryota; kingdom Metazoa; phylum Onychophora; class Udeonychophora; order Euonychophora; family Peripatidae; genus Epiperipatus; species Epiperipatus broadwayi. The sequence continues at coordinate 717,733 of JAQFVV010006222.1, read as the reverse complement.
TGTACAATTTCCAAGCCTTTGTTGTATATATAATAAATACACATGGTTTTCCAACATCACTCTTGTGTAATGAATCAATCACTGCTAATAAACATTTCAGTATCCCTTTACTTACTACATTGGTCAGCCCTTGTAAAGTGATTGGATTTTCTGAACAATCTACTAAGTCATTATATGCTGAAATCTTTATTAATAGCATTGTTCATAAATCAAATTATTAAAATTTAAAAATAAAATGAAGTATTTTTTCAATTTTTATCATTTATAAAGTTTCTCAAACTAATCATGAGAGTAACGCCAAAAATCTACAGTATGAAATAATATATTTTTAGACTATATATATTCACATACTCGCATGTATATATACATATATGTATAAAGTAAAAAGGCCTTATGCAGCTCTATATAGAGCAAACGTCTCTCCTGAAAAATAAAATTTAAGCCTGATTGTAAATGGCAAATTTTCTAAATTTTATCGATCTCAAATTTGAACCAGGTCATGGCATTATCATTGAAAGTACTACTACTACACTTTAAGACCATACTTACAGCCATATATACATGTCTATATACTATGCATTAGGTAATATCAGGTTGCCACACATAACTGAAGTTATACAATATTTTATATACTTACTTATGGCACAATCTATAAATCAGTATAAAATATAGCAATACATTTAAATTATTAGTCAATCAAAATTCAAAGTTTGAAGTTATAGTCATCATTAGTTCAAGATGCAGGCTAGAGTAAATCGTTAAGACTTCAATGCTTAATTCCTTTTTTATTTTGATCTGTACTGCATTATGAATAAGATATATAGATATAGGGAAGCAGACTATATATTTCATTAAATTAATAAACACAACTTTATATATATATATATTAAAAAAAAACATTTGACATCTTTTTTTTTTTTATTATTGCTTTATATATCCTTGGACTGTCAGGTACTAATTGCTTTAGTAAGAATGAAAAACAACAAAGTAATTAATAATAATAAAAAAATACAATTTTTATAAGTGTGTGTATATGTAATTTTTTTGTATTTTAGTTAATATCTTATATAGAGTGATTTGGAAATAGCAATTTACAATGTTGATGACCTGTTTTATTTCTGCATATAAGATATTCAAATAGGATCTAGTTTTCGGGGAAAAAATATTGCTGGAAACAATACTAGTGTTTATCTAAATATAAATTTGCTATCAATTCAATTATTCTAAAAAATAGATACTAAAAAATGACAATATAAATCTGTGATGTATTCTGTTCTTAAGGCAATCTGCATGAATAAAGTCAAATATTATTTATTTTTGTGAATGTCCATTTCTTGAAAAATATAAATGTGGATGTTTCTAATACATAGACTGTGTAAAAGCTTATCTTCAGAAAAAGAAAAATAAGCTCTTAAAAAACTTAATAAGTTCCCCCAATATATTAGGATTTTAACATTTTTAACAATAAATATCAGTGGAAGATGGAGAAATGGACTATTTTCCGCTAAAAAATATGAACGTTATTAATTAATAGAAATTTAGTTAAACCAAAAAATCCAACTAATATATCAATCAAAAATTAAATTTTTTGTATAGGCAGTGATTTAAATGTTAAATTATTGTTTGTCATAAAGTATCAATATATCATCTAATTGATGTGTGAAAATTTTCATTTTTAACATTCATATAAATAGTTTGAAATGTTTATTGATTTACTATTCATTAAGGATTTTTATACACATTTGCTAATTTCAATTCATTAGGATTTCGATTCCCATAATTTTCCACTAGCATGCAGTTTATTTTATATTACATTAGTTACTTTTTATTCATATGATAAACTAATACACATATGTATAGTCCTTTCTTTGAATACTTTATCTTTTCCAAGTTGCTGCTGTTTTTACTTTACTCAACTATATTGTCAGAATGATACCAGCTTTTATTTTATTTTCAATACATTTAACATTCTCTGATTTTTCTTAATATAAAAAATTCTCATTTATCTAACTATAATGTAATTAATTTTTTTAGAATCAATTTCTTTAACAACATTTGTTTTAAAAATGCATTGAATATGAAAGAATGTGAGATTTATAAAAATTAAATATATTTTATATGATAATGCTTTGGTTAGTTATGGTTTTCACTAAGCTAAAATACTTATAAAGAATATAAAAGATAAAACTCAAGCAAATTTTTTCTTTGCTTTCTGTTGAGAGTTAATAAAAGGGGGTCAAATATATTTAATTCTAAAAGATTCCTACATCTTAAGGATTAGGAAACATTACCAAGAGATTTACAGTTAACTTATAATTCATTTTGCTATATATATAGTACAATTTCTTTTCTTAATATATGTTTAAGATGGGATTCTATTAACATAGGAGCGATTTTTGATTTATGATAATTTGACAAATTTTTGAGTTTTACATCCACATGATTTAATTATTTAAGATGTTAAAAGCATCTAGAAATTGTGGACTTCTTTATTTAACAGTTTAACCTTAAGATGTAGTATAGTATTTTGAAAAATCTCCACTAGCATTGCAATCACAATTGAAAATTATTAACAATTTTTAATTATAATTATTATTTCTAGATGTCAGAAACAATTGGCATATCAAAGAAAAAATAAATTAGCAGTTGCACATCTTTTTTGTCCAACTTTGACATTATAAGTTTCCTTTTTTTTGTAGAATTATTACATATTTATTTATATGTATTTGAAATTCATGTGTAGCTGTTGACTGAATATATTTCATTTTTAGAAGAAAATTAGCTTGACAAAATTATGGATGACATCAGACAGGAAATGGTCTTTATCATTAATTTTATTATTGCATATTATTGTTTTGTTTTCAACTTGAAAGATATTTAACATTTTCCTTATTTTCATATATATATTTAATGAAATTTAATTAAAACAAAATGATTTTATTAAGAATATATATATATTATTAAGTACATTCTTTAGATTGAAGCCTATTATGAATTTCTTTGTATTGAAAACATTGTTATTGTTTTTAGATTAATTTCATTATTTATATGTTGATTTTTTTTACAAAATTTATATAAAATATAAAGATTTCATGTATAAAAGCCTCAACAGTGTTTCATTTTCTTAAAGGTTACTTTTAATGTCGTATTCATATTTTCAACATTTCTTTTTTTTTTTTTCAAAAATGACCAGATTTATTCTTGAATAAAAAAACATTAATACATTAAAAAAAAAAAAAAACTAATTTATTCCCATTAACTTTTTGCACAACATTATAATTTATTTATCTTAATAATTTATTGCTTAAACATATAGTCATTTTCAAAGTCTGGAATATACTAAAAAATAATGATTAGAAAAACATTCTTAATAATTAATCTAAAAAATTTATTAAACTTTTTTTTTAACTTTCTACTAAAGTTTATTTTAATATACTATGTATGTATGTATGTATGTATATATTAATAATTGGCATGAGTAGAAAATAATGAAAATTCAGACTTGGGGAAAATATTATTATTAATTGCTACTATATATGCTTTCTTAAGTGTTATAATTTAGTCAATTTAATTATCTATTTTCCCCCAAGTGTTTGAAAAAAATCTCTAATATAAAAGCAGATGAAAATTTATTAGAATGTAGCAATTAAGAATATAAATATAACTAGTGTATTTTTTTTCAATACAAATTTTTGATTATTTTCATATTTCATTTGTCAAAAAGTAAAAAATATGATAGCGATGCTTATAAATAAAGAAAAACTATTTAAAGTGTAATACAATTTCTGATTTACTTAATAATGAGAATATTTTTAGAACATACATAAGTATAGAGGATTTGAACTCAGATTTTCAAATATTTAGAACATACATGTAATTTTTAAACCTTTATCAGTATTTAGATAGTCAGTAATGAGAATAACTGTTTAAAGGAAGATATATATTAATGTTATTTATTCCACATAAGTAATGTGCTTAATACCATAATTCCCTTTTGTTGTTCAGTAAATAGTTTTAAAGTATTTTACTTGACACTCATTGAACCAAGAGATTCAAGGGATTCAATGATTAGGTTTATATTTGTCTTCTATTTTAAAAATTATTTTCAGACTAAAGTTATATTTTAAGTTTAGATATGTATATTGCTCCAAAGTGCATTTTCAAGGGTAATTTAAAGCATATGTTCAGAATGTTTATTTTCCATAACTACAGTATTTTATTACTAGGCACAAAGCAAATTAATGCTAGTGGTTAGTAATATTTATTTATTATAGAATTGAAGTTTTTTTAAAAAAAAAAAAAAAACAAAACATTACTTTTTGATTCCTTCTAAAGCTGCTTGTACATCTTTGTGTGAATATGTTAATACTGTGTATTGATGTATATGTTCAGTTATAGGTGTGTGAATTAATGCAAACTATTTGTAATATACAGAAACTATGCTTTACTGAAATAGTAAAATATTTTAATTCAGATTTTTTGGTTGAATTTAAATTATGATATTTAATAAAGTTCTTTAGGAGTTGTGCTTTTTCTCATCTACCCATAATTTTTTTGTGTAGCTCTGGATATAGCATTTGGACTTGACATAATGCAGAAACTCCAAATAGCATAAAAATAGATACATTTTATGACATAAATAATTTAGAGAAATTAGAATATGAATCAAATGAATATATATATATATATATCAAATATATATATATATATATATATATATATATATATCAAACTTGTGTTTCTCTTATGAATTATGAAATGAATTCCAGGGCATATTTATGTTTCTGATATGAATGCTAGGACATAATATAAAGAGTATAAAAAATTTGGAGAAGTTAGAATGAGAATCAAATGAATATCTATCAAACATGTATTTTTGATATGAGTTCTCAAATGGAATGCCAATGTGTAATGTAAAGGAGAGAATAATTGATGTGTGATAATATTTTTGACAAAAATCTAGAATTAATAAATAAAAGTTATAATTAAGAAGAAAAAAAAGTTTTGATGAGATAAATATTTTTCCATTTTATTATGGAAGAAGTATTAAAGTTTGTGAAGAGATGAAGGTAATGATTTCCCTCTACAGGCTGCTAATTGTGGATAATGTTAAACAGGCAAAACTATCCATACAGTAGTGCCACCCTGTGCCAACTATAGTAATCAATGGATGCCAGAAGGCTTGTGCATAAAACAAGTGCCTACTCATCCAATATTCCCAGACTAGTTTCTGCCTTGTGACCTTCGTCAGTGAGGAGCCTTGGATCTGAGAGCACTGCGCCTATATCTTTGGATCTAATGCAACCCTCCAGCAGCCACCTTTTATCTCTACTTAACTACAAAATTATGAGAATGAAATTGAAAACACAATGTTTTCAATCTAAGCTCAATAGCTTATATAGTCATATGGGTCTGAACTCAGTTCAGAACCCATACATTTTGGTGTCTTTGTCTTTTTAACAACCATAGCCACCACTATCCTATTAGGAAGTATTGGTGTTAAATCATTAAACATCACATTATCACCATCTTTTATGCTAGCACATAACTGTTAAGAGATGGTGATCATGTGATGTTTTGTGGATAATGTTGATATATATGCTGTTTTAGATTATATTATGAAAAACAAAATTAAACAAAGATGTCAATATATAATTTTGAGGATGCTAAAATGAGTTTTTTTTTTAAAGCAGTAATCTGTTATATGTTAAGAATTAAATAGAAAAATAGTAATATATTTATAATGACAATCAAGTATTTTCAGATGTTAAATTACAACTTTCATTACCTAGAGAATTTATATATATAAATTATTTTATAAATAATTTATACACTAACTTTTTTTTCTTGTATGAGTGTGTGTATTTGTTCAAATTTGCCATTCCATATTATTATAAATTAAAATTTGAATATTATTTTTGATTATATGGATGATAATTCTAAATGTGTATTCTTCGGCTAATATATATATATATATGCACATCTATTTTCATGATTAAAACAGATGTATGTCATAGTAACATAAAATAATTCAGGGATAAAAAATTAAGATAACTACATGTTTTTATTTATTTATTTTATAAATTGTTTTATTATATAAAGTAGTTTAAAAGAAGTAAGTAAATAGAAACAACAGCATAACAAAGAAAAAAAAAAAATGTTAATGTTTGAAGAATAAATAATTTTAATATTTTAAATTTTTTTGTAATTCCACTAAAAATCAAATATCAGTTATATGAAAAGCAAAAACAAATTCTTTTAAAATATCTTTATGTATATGAGTTTGCATATATAGGTAAAGAACTTATAATTAGTTGAATGAGTAGTTTATCTTAATGATTAATAAATATGATTCAAATTCATGTATGTATTTATAGTTATGATAACTATACTATGTTATTTACTAGGACTATATCAACAATAGAACAATTATTGATAACATTGTTTGTGTTTTTCTGATATCATATATTAAATTAGGCACCCAAGAGAAAGGGTGGGAAATGTTCAAAGTTATTATTATTAATCCAAGACAGTTGGCCAGCTTTTGTGAATGTGATCTTTGTTATTATAATAACATGACTGGAGTAGCTTCACATTTTTTAAGCAGATAAACACATGAGATAATAAACCAGTGCTTTTCTTTTTTGTGTAGTATTCCATATGTTTTTTTAGCTTTTTTTTAATAGGGCACTTGTATTTATGCAGATATAATGTGTTATTTTACATAGTACAAATAGTTTACACTTAATCTAAATTTTATACTTTTTTCAAAAAATTGAATATTGTGAGTATTAAAAAATTTACAGTTTTAAATGTATGTGGTTATAGAATATAATTATGTGTTATTGTATTTAAAATTAGATTTTCTATGTTAGAAATATATATGGCCAAAAGAAACAATAAGATATATATATATGCTTCATTCATTTTTATATGATATATTGCATTTATGCAACATTTATTTAATAATTAATTTATATTATAGGAATTAATAATTTTTTGTAGTAAAGTAATTGCTGTTGTTGTTAATTTATGTATTTTTATATTTTAATAATAATAATAAAAAGGTCAATGGCTTATTGTCAAGAGTTTTTAAGATGTTTGAGCACTAGAATTGATTCTGGGATCTTTTAGTATCAAGTCAGAGTCTCTGCCACTGCACTAAACAGTGCAAAGAATTTCAATAATGATATAATATCATTCTTGCACTGCATTTACATTGTGACAGTTTTGGTTGTTTTCATTGTCAGAAAGCATTAAACATTGAATTTAATTTAAATTATTAGACTATAATAAATTTGATTTCATTTGATAGATGTTTTTATTTAGAAACAATAAATTCTAAAAAAATCTCATTTGATTTCTTTAAATATTGGTAATATATCATGATCCAAATAAAGTCACTATTTCTTCATCCAGTTGACAGGGAGATTTATATATATTTTTTGAAAATAAATGAAATCTTTTTTATTTAACATTTATTTTTGAAATGTGAACAAATAAATATCAATATCAGATAAATCTATTAATATATATTTTAAAACTTAAAAAAAAAAAAATAATTTTCACAGTACTGGAATATAATCTAAATAAATTATAGTTTTTGTAAAAATAAAAGATTTTCTTACAAGAGAAATAAGTAATAATTTATATTTTTGATTTTTCATAATTATTACACAATTATCATTCAATAATAGTCAAAAATCTTGATTAACTTCACAAAAAAGTCAAGTTTTTATTTGAACTATTTTCTTAAAAATGTCACTAACACAACTGAAAGTCATAAACATAGGGTTTAGAAATCTTTTAAATCAGTGTATTTTCAGATATCCTGACATCTCTATATTTTTTTTCCAAATTCAAATATTTGAAATAAAAGTATATAAAATTACCAATATTTAAAAAAACATTAGTGGTTTCTTTTAATAATTGGTGAATAGGCACTCATATGAATTACTTTGAGGAGAAAATTAAAATGTAAATTGTTATAGAAATGTTTGTACTTAGTTTTGGCAATAAAAGATTTTGAGGTAATTTTAAAGAATGAATAAAAATGGTTTATGAACAAATCTTGAGAAATATGGAAATAGATTTAAAATCATTGAAAATGATTAAGAGCCTTACAAAGATATTTTTATAAGCATTAATTGAGTGATCTATAATCATTCAGAATTAAATGTGAAATTGAGTTGAAACAGTAAGTATATTAATAACTTTATTAATTTATTTTTCTAAAAGAAGTAGATGATGCGATAGAAAGATTAAGGATAGGGATGAAAATTATTAACTAAATTAAAATTAAGAGTATGTGTAATAATTTGACTTTGTTTTGCAGACATATCATTTTTTACAAATAATAGTAGAAGATGTAGAATTCAGTGAAGCTAAATATCAGATTTCATTATTTAATGAGGAGTATAAAGCTGAAGGATGAAAAATTGGAGATATTTGTCTTGAAGAGTGAGGGAGTATAAATTTTTAGATATTTTGTTAAATTGATTAAAGAATTATACATATACTCAGTAAGTTGAGAAAAAACAGAATGGGATTGATTTTTATTTAATAAATATAAGATATGTAAAATTATTTGAAAAGGAATGGTAGTGTTATTAGTCAATCATCAGACTATAGATTATCAATTAATGGTTAATATTTCTGTAGTGTAATTAATTTTATTACAGCACTCTCATGGAAGATAGGGACTGGTTGCTGTCTGCTTTTAACACCTTATGAAAGGATGTAATCATAAACATATGATCAAAGATATGTGAAAAAGATCTATAATCCTAAGACACACATTTCATGCTGATTTAGCACTCATTAGTTGGTCTATTTCACATTCTCTTATTCATATTTTTATCTTGTTCTGTTTATATATAGATAGAGGGTTACGACAATTTCATTGATGGGTCAAAATTATTACCTTCACCATTTTGACACAAACCATTTGATGGAAGTATATTAATAATTTTTATTAGTCAATCTTTAGACTAGTAATAATGAATACTATTTCTGTAGTATAATTTTTTTACAGTGCTCTTTTAATATTTGGAAATGATACAATTTCGCTTAGCCAAGATAGTCAGAAATTTGTAGATAGAGTGCAAAAAAATTAAGTAATGTATGCATTGGCTAATGACTTGTAGACATAAAATAAGGCTGATTAAAGATGATCTTTTGTTTTTAGTAAAGGAAAGCAAGAGTAACTTTAAAATGTCCAGAATGTTTCAATGTATGAATGAAAATAGATTAGTAAAAATAGTGCTTAAATGTATTATGTGGAAAGGACAAAGACATTGGGAAGAGAAAGATTTTACAATATGCAAAGTTACTAGACAATTTATTTGTATGTGCTTATATAAGAAATATTATAAATATTTAGGGAATCTATTACAGATAAATGATTATAAAGGAAGGGGAAAAAGTATAAATAAATTGATCAGAGAAAAAAAAATAGATGTGGAAATTAATATCAATAAAAAAAATAGTTTGGAGTTATATAAGAATAAAAAATTACATAGAATATAAAAGACATATAATAATGCTAAAATGGTTTTTTTTTTTTTATTTATTGCAAGGAATAGAAATATTAAATACTAGAGAAAGAAATCAAATATGGAATAAGAATTTGAATTATAAATATTATTTATTGTGAGGGAAGAAAGAATATAGAATGAACATTTAATTTTGGACTGTAAAATATTGAATGTGGATTGGGATAAATTATATGATGAGTTGAAGAAAATTAAAAATAAAGATTAAATCCCTAGAAATTTTATGACTTTTTGTTTAGGTCTTTATAATGAAATTAGATACTATGAGAAAGTGTAATAAAACTATGAAAAAACAGATTTTATTAAAATAGGATAGGGCGAAATAAAGAAAAGTACCAGGGTTATAAAAATAACTCAATTATAAGTAATAAGAAATAGGTGAACTTATTGGGATATATAAGGAATTTGGGAGTTAAAAATGTTTAAGTTGGTTTCCTGCATTTCCAGATACATGGCCCATATACACAAAAAAATAATTTTATTTAATTAAAGAGACGCTGTTTTGCATCATATTATATTACTGAAGAGATATTATAGAAAAATGACAAAACTATGCTTTAAATGTTTTGATAATAACTATTAAATGATATGAACTTAAACAGTCAATTTATTGTTTAATATATTTAATTACATATGCATATTTAACATAAAAATAATAACATAATTACAATAAAATTATATATAAATATTTAATGTGCTATTTGAGAATAATGCAGTTCACAGATTATTTAATATCAGGTGAATTATTAGAAAAGTTTTTATTTTTTCCCTAACTGATTTTAGTTTCTGTCTTTCTTTTTTTTTATTTTAATTTTTAATAGTTAATACAGAAAAACCAAAGCAGCATAAATAATTACAGTGAAATCTTGGTCTACAGTTTTTCAAGATACCAAAAAAAATAATTGATAAATATAGACAAACATAGAACATAAGTCTATTAAAAATTATTGAGAAGATTCGCTGAATTACTGTATTATTTAACTATTAATTCTAACTTAGATATTATAATTCAAAACGTTCTACACCTATTATTTTCAATATATATATAATGTTAGTGCAGTAATTGTATAATGTTTAAAAAAAGTCAGGGTTTTTGTACTCATTATTTACTTATGACAAATTTTTATCATTAAATGAAATGGTAAAATTTGTCATAAGTAAATAATGAGTATAAAAACACTGACTTTGAAAGTGGTGTCTTTTAATAAAAAAGAAGTAAAAGAAACTATTAATGCATCTCTGAATTATAAGAATTGAAGGCAGAAAGGGTGAAGAAATAATTGTTATTATTATTGGTTTTTTTTTTAATAAAATTTAAAACATACAAAAAAGGTATTTATGAAGATAAATATTGGGTCATATCAGTAATTTATCCATAATAAATAACAGATTAATAAAGAGTTAAAACAAATGGAACCTGAACATTTCTGTCTCTGGATTCAGGCATGTGTATCCTGTATGCAAATTTGATGTGAAAGAAGATTGCAACAATACAACATTTTTTTTTTTACAATATGTAGATATTTGTCTTTTATATTGGTTTAAAATTAATTAATTTTAACTTTATATTTTAATTTTAAATATTCTGACCTAAAAAGTATTGGTGTGCTGCTGTTTATTACATTTCATTATATTCCTGAAGTATTTAGTTGTGTCACTTATTAATTTCAACTTATCAGCACTGAAAAATAATATGAACTATTTTAATGTATAATTAAATTATGAATACTAGATTAAAAACTTCATTTGCATGTATACTTAAAAAAGGAAAAAAAAAGCTGAGTACAATCTTTAATTACTAGAAATTTGTCCAATGAAGTCATTATAAATTAATTTTCAATTGTGATCATTCATGATGAAAACTTCATACTACTATGATATTTTTTTCCATCTAATATTGGTTAATCAACATTCATATGTACTCAAATAGTTTATAATCTTTTATAATCCATATGAAAACAATCTTATACAAAGAAGGCAAATAAGTCATATTTTCACAGTAACTTAAGTTGTTCTTTAAAATTCTGATGATAAAGTATTACATTTTTTCTAGAAACTTTAATGAAACCAATAAAGAGAATGCAATCAAAACAATAAAAAAAAAACATTTTTAAAAATTATTTTTCTGTTTGTTTATAAATCTTAAATTTTAATGTGTTAGTTTTATTATTTATTTAAATTTTTAGTTAGTAATATATATAATACTGTAAGGCATAGTTAATTATGAATATAAAGCAGATGTTAGGTTATGAAATAATCATTGCTCTCTTACTTGTACAAAAAAAACTTTGTTAAATTTGAACATACTAATATATATCATTAACTTATATACATAAATGTGTATCTATATTGTACTGTTGGCAAATATATTGTACCAGTTCAAAATCCACAAGTGGTCTTATACACCCAGACCCACATACGCACCGAGCATGAAGTGACATGTTACAAAAATGGAAAATCGATAACAATTCTCCGAAAATATTGTTGATTAAATATAAATAAAATATCTCTAAAGAATTATTAGAGGAAGTACATTGAACCTAAAATTAGGTCAATTGAAGCCTTCCCTGTTAAATTATTTCACATTTGTCCGATTAACTATACGTTGATCATTTGGAGTCTTTACACACCTTTAAGAGCACCGAAATGTTTTACTTCATCCTCTAGTGCCCCCCTCATTCAAGAACGATATTGTTTATTTTATTTAATTTCGTATAGTAAATACGCAGTACACCATACATCATGTTATCCCCTACTAATCGCTTTTTCCTCCAAGCACATTTCCCTGATTTCTTTAAACAATTTGCCCTCATATGTAATAATATAAAAAAAATTCAAATACCCTCTTCTACTTATATGCTCTAACAATGACAGAATTATTCCTCTAACTTCTGTTCATACATTTATTTTGTTCACGATAATAAACTCTTGCTCAAAAAAAATATTTTAACTAAACAATTAAAACCATATATTATTTACACAATGCCCTCTTTTTTATTTTTACTTAACTTAGTTCTTCAATAGGTTTTAATATAACGAAAATAATATGATTTTTTTTAACATTACTTTTATATTTACATTACTTTTCTTTTATTAAGAAAAGAAAATCAATAAATTTTGTAATCGCTATAATATTGGTTTGTGACTATCACATGTGGCCATTTACTGTTACGCTATTATTATTATATTTTACTCTAAGCTTTTGTTCATTTATTTATTTTGGTCCACGATAATAAATTCTATTTCAAACATTTTTTAACTAATTATTAAAATCCTATCTCATTTACAAACGTCCTTTTCTTAGCTTAGCCCTCCTAAATTGGTTTTGAAACCATGAAAATATAGTATAGATTTCCACTAATACTATCTTTTTTTAATCTAATTCCACCCCATGTTGGGCACCATTTTCTGTACCAGTTTGAAATCCCCACAACTGGTCTTATACACCTAGACCCACATACGCACCAAGCATGAAGTGACATATGTTACAAAAATGGAAAAATCGATAACAATTCTCCGAAAATATTGTTGATTAAATATAAATAAAGTATCTCTAAAGAATTATTAGAGGAAGTAGATTGGACCTAAAATTAGGTCAATCGAAGCCTTCCCTGTTAAATTATTTCACAAACGTCCGATTAACTATACGTTAACCATTTGGAGATTTCGCACACCTTTAAGAGCAGCAAAATGTTTTACTTCAGCCTCTAGTGCCACCCTCACTCAAGAACAATATTGTTTATTCTTCTTTTTTCTCCTGAGAGTGTGAAAATATGAATGGTCATTATCATATATTAATAATCTAATAAGTTCAGACTGGAATAAAGGAAATAATCCAACTCCCCGGTAAGTTACCCCTGTCTAGCTCATTATATGTCTTCTTTAAGTTTCAGGTTACTAAGTGAGTTAGCATTTTTGATTAAATAACTACAATCCTATCTGCTAACGAATCAATAATACCTCAAAACCAAGTAAAGGAAACGGTAAACGATTTAACTATAAAATTTCTAGTCATTACTCCCTGATTATTATACATCTCCCTCCACCAATTACATATAAAAACAAAATAAAATTACCCAGTTCATATCTCAAATAATGAGAATATAATATTAATGAGATATTACCTGAGTAAATTGAAAATTCATTTACAGAAACAAATGCGTATATATAACAAAAAACATTTAAAAGGTTGCACAATGGATGTGATCTATATCCCTTCTTCACTTTAACATAATAAATTTAGAAATCAAATGTATGCAGCAAATATCATATATTACAAAAAAATATAATTTAAATACAAAGGTCAATCTTGATAATATACGAGTAAATAAAAAACCAGTAATTATTTATATATCTTAGAAAAAAACTTTAATAATATATAAAAATAGAGAAGATAAATAAAAAAACTATTTGCACTCATCTGAACTTGTACTTTCATTAAGTTCAATGTCAACATGAACCACACAGCTACTCAACAGGGCAGATAGGGCTTCCTTTCACCAATACACATATGAGTTTTTTCCATCAGAATCTGCTGTTTCTCCTATGGCATTTTTGGGCTTGATGAATGAACAGGTGGTGCACTGCAGCTAGAAGTCTATTCCATGATAGTGTAATAAACTGGAACAAACAATAAGGCCATCTCTTTGATTATAGGGTCGGTGAATATAATTCTCACGTAGATATATATATATATCGCTTTCACGGCAGACTTATTATATACCTCAGCTATATGAATACTTGCTTGTGACTAAAGATTATGCTCAACACATAGGTCAAATATGGATTTAAGTTCTCCACATATGATTTTTTTTTATTAAATGGATATGGGATTCATATTGTTGATAACTTTTATAAAATCCATTTAATGATCCTCCTATGTTTGAAAGGCTAATTTCAAAGTTCCTTTCTTCTTTCTATTCTTTAGACAAGCCAGATACAACTATAATTTTTTAGCAAACACATATCATTTCTTTTTTTTTTCTGCTTTGTTATTTTCTGCAAGCATATACCATTCCATTACTTAGACATGCTGGAGCCAACTCTTATTTTAGCAAACATAGATCATCCTATTTCTGGAACAATCTGGAAACAGTTTTTTTTCTTAAACACCTGCCATCTAACTGCTGACCTCAATGCCCCAAGTAAGTAGCACATATGGTCCAATTAGTACAATTGTAATACCCCCCTATGACTATTTCATCAGCCAATAATAAGACTATACCTTTATATTAATTTACCTACATTCTTTCACTTTTCATGTATTAAAGCACAATTTCTCTAATATTGGAATTTGTATAGCATCCATATTGATTAATTACACCACCCATTGTGTTTAGATTCTTTTTAGATAAAATTGACTTTTTGATTTTATCTTTATCCATGATCAACCAGAACAAATTTTTTTAATACAAAACATTTTTCTTCTGCTAAAAGTAGATTACAATTGACAAAAGGTTTTTATTTTATTTTTATAAATCAATATTAATTACCAATCCTCTCTTTCAAATAACTACAAAATTTAAATTCTAATAAGTACAAAATTCAAATTCTATTTAAACAATTTTTAGAAAAAAGAAAAAAATACATTTCTATATATGTATATCGGAACATTTACAAGTGGTAATAAACTTAAATACAAAAAAACTGTTCCACACATAAACAAATGTTACAAGCTTAGTTTTTCTTTTATGATATAGATTTGCTGTGCGAATAAAATTATTAACACATATACTACATACACTTGTACTGTGGGTGTAAATAGGAATATAATATAGACCAAACCCATTTATTTATAATACACATCTAAATTATGATTTCATAGATATGTTAAAAATAACAATTTTAATATGATACCTTTTAACTGTGCTGAATCTTCAGTAAGAGCCATTTTGTGCATGGCCATTATACACGGTCTGGCACAATATGTTAAAACACACATATTCTGTGTTACATATGTTATCATTTAAAAATAAAAGATCAATTTTTTTAAAAAAAAAAAAAAAAAAAAGAAAGAATGGTAAAATAAAAAGAAAAATATAATATATTTTTAAAGTAGATTTTACAACACAAACGTGTAAAAATAAAAGTATTTCATCATTTTTTTTTTTTAGAATAAAAATGTTCTTAGCAAGAGGGTGGGGAAAATCTGAAATAGAAAAATATTTTAGAACTCATTCTCTCCTTTTTTAGAAAAAAGTAAATATAAAAAGTTAGAATAAAATTTTATTGTAAAAGAAAAACTTTCAAAAATGTAATTAATTAGTTTATAATATTTCAGATTGATAATAAAATCAAAATCAATAGTTGAATTAATTAAAAAACTGTACACTATTTTATTGAGGCAGTAGATGAATCTGAAGGAATAATTAAGATAACAAGAAATGTAAAATTAATTAAGAATAATGAATGTAAGGTATGATCTTAATAAAAAAATAGATTTAAGTGTGATAAACATTAAAAACTATGGAAGACAGTGGAAGAGATAAAAGTAAAAAAGTCACATCTTTGTTTCTGTTCTTCAGTCAGGTTTATGATATACAGTCAGGGCTGCAATCTGCTAGATTATTTTGCTCTTCAATCAGTAATTCAGGTTGGTTGTGAGTTCATTTCAAGTTGGGATTTCTATTAGTATTATTGCTGTATTGTCTGGTTCATATTATTCATTCATTTCAGAGTCCAGCTATACAGAATGCAGACTCAGAGTTTTAGAGAACTGTAATTGCCATAACAAACTAGTCATTACTGCTGCAGTCTGCATAATGCAGAAGCCAAATAAGCCATAGGAGTATTTGGCAAGGCTTCAGATACAAAGCCCTCTGCAAATCAAATGAAGCCTCACCTGGAACTAATGCCCAAACAAATGCCTAGATTGTAAATAGATGCTGCTTGCATTCTCTCTTTCTCTCTCATTGTTTGACAGAAGCCTGGAAGGAAAGCCATGAAACCATCAATGGAGAAACAAAAGGCCAACTGGTTGGAAAATTTATACAAATGAAAACCTAGGTTAAGATACTTAAAATTATATTCTGATCACAGTCTAGCCTCTATTTGAAATGAAATGAACTTTCACAAAGGAGTATTATAACTATAGCATAAAGTAAGCATTTACATTTTTTTAATGTAAAATCTATTGTTATATTATGTTAAATATATGTGTGCTTTTTTAAATAATGTTTGCTTAATTGTTATTTTGTCTATTTTTTTTCTCTCTTGTCACTGTATCACCAGTAAATTAGTGTAGAGTGCTGGACCTTGAGACATAGGGTGAGCTAGTAATGGGATATTTCAAACACTGGATTGTGTGTCTGTTGTCTGAAGCATGCTGACTATATAACCTATGGTTAGCTGATGCCCGAGGTTGATCCTCAAAACAATAAAATGCTTTGGATGGCAGGGGTTTGAATTCAGCAGTCAAGAAGTGCTATAGCCTGGAAATGTGGTTGTAAGTTATGCTTTGAATAGCCTGGATTCGGTTATAAGTAGGTATTCTACTTCTGTGCTTGAACGACTGATCCATACCTGTATTTTTAAAATATTTATAAAAGATGTTTAAACCCAATTAAATGATATCTTTTTATTTGGACCCAGTTCAATATATATATATATTAAAAAAGAATTGCAAATTGATAATTTATCAAGTTGTCACTGTCTTTACTTTTAAAAAAATAATGTAAATAGAAAAAATATTAAAAATAAATTTTTCTAGATAGGAAAAACTTGATGCATGATTTTAAACATGAATAAAAAATTATAAATACATGCATAAATATTATTACAGGTAAATGCATAATGTGTACTAAATCAGTTTTTTACTTGTTTAAATCAATAAAAATTACACTCTAAAAGGATATTAAATATCAAAATTTTTATTTCAGAAGTGGTTCATTACTCTCCTCAGTGTAATTTATTTATATATTGTAATGGTTTAAAGAATGACAAAAACACAAAATATTTTCAACAAAGCTAGTAAACTGTTGTTAATCTCAAACAGTTTTCTTTACAACTTTATCAAAAACATTAAAAAAATTACAGATGCAGCATTCTTCATAGGTATTGAAAGCACACCAGTAATGAGATTTTTGACATTACAAAAAGCCAAAAATTTGGCATGCTTATTTCTCTTATCACCATATAACAATAATTGATTAGCTCCAGAACATAATGAGTAGGTGACTTTTTCATACTATAATTTAAAAATAATTTCAAAATGATTGGCATAATTTACAGTTGCATAATGTGGCCACATTAACTTCCTCCCTCTCTCCCAATTTAACCTCTAAATTTGCCTGTTTGAATATATTATCACTGTAGCTTTGTTTGCAGTATTCTATTTTTTAAAAAAGTAATATATATATATATTTTAAACTACAGTTTTTAATAAATTTAAATATATCTATATTTAACTTTCTTTAATATGTTTATATCATTATTATTCACCAGAAAAATTTTTAATATGAAAAGATTTCGAAATCAAGTATTCTAGATTAATAACTATTATCTAGTATACACTTTTTGTATTTTTGTTTTTATTATCGTAGATAAATGAATGGATTATTGGATAAGAAATGGAATTATGCACTATGAAGCAACTTTTTTAATGAAATTAAATGTTATTTAAATATTCAGTTTTTTTTTTAAATTTATAACTTTGCATTTAAATTCTATTTAATATGTGAAACAATTAATTTTTTTATGAATCATAATTTAAGAATTACTAGATATTTTATCTTAGTTGTTTTATTTTAAAAGAACACCAAGTCTATCATCTATATAAAAAAAAAATCCCTATTTTCTCTTTTGTCTGTTTGGTAAATGTATATTTGTTCATAAGGCTGTCATGTGATGTGAATGCATATTTGTTCGTGAAACTGTCATATGTCAAACCAATTTTAAAAAGCTATTGTATGTGTCCATAAGTAATGCTGTCAAATTCAGAATTGAAAAATAATAATAAAAAAAACTTTAAATTTGTTTTTATAAATAAATAACTATACCTAACTAATCCATAATTTATATTATGAGCATTTTATACAAATGAAGTAATTCTGCCATTAATAACTGTAATTCTGTTTATGAAGCTGTCATCCATAATGCTATCAAATTCACAAATCAAATATAACAGGTATATTTAAAAAATTAAATTAGCTTCATTAATATCTTGTTGACTACATTTCTGAAGGCTGGGGTATTAAAAATATTTTGTTTTCAATTGTGAATTTCTCATATTTATTTACATGTAAATTCACAGGATAATAATCAGGTTCCTAAACAATTACTAAAATTAAATATTAAATATATAGTGATGTTTATATAGACTTGTAAAAATTATATGTGGAAATTAAATTAAAAAAATAAACATCTAATTAAATCTTTAAAAAAATTGTTAAAATCCAATTAAAAAAAGGCAGCCTTTATAGGTCAGGTACATCAGGTAGATAAATAAGTTACAGTAGAATTATATGCATATGCAAATTCATGCATTACTTAATAATTGATTCCATTCAGGAAATAAATTTATTAAAGTATTATAATTATGTTGGTTAAGGGTATTTGATTTTCTTCTTCATTCTTACCAATCAATGTAGCTCCTTCACTCACAGTAAATATTTGTTTATTGCTTGGGAATATATAAGAAGTTTGAGCACTGAAAATGACAGCTAGACTGTAATCCATAGATCTTGAACTCGGAATTCTGCTAAAATACTACTACTTTGCATCAAAATCTGCTAATATATTATACAGAAATAAAATTATATATCATTTGAACAGTATCTGTAGTAATATTTATAGCATTTCTCATTGGAGAAAATTACAAGTTCTCTGAGAGATAATTTTCAATTTTAATTTTTTTTTAGTGATGACTAGATATAAATTCTTCCAGTAATTTGAATAATATGTACATTATACTTTGCCTTGCGATATGCTTTCAGTTATTTGTGCAGTTATTTTCATGACCATAACTTTTGCATTTTAACATAATTCCCTAGAAAATTAGATGTAAAACGAATGCTCACCCATAAATATTGTTTGTTACACTGATAATGGAGAATTTTGGTAAACAGAAGTGTGTAGGTGGATGATGAGCTCTGAAGTGAATTTACATTTTGCATTGACATCATTTGATTAATTCTTTTATTTTTAGTGAATGCCTAATTTTCTGATACTTCAGACAATCAAGCAATTAATGTTCCCAAGAAATTTATCAAGCTGGAAAAAATACTTTCACTGATACAAATATCTTCCCAGAATTATAATTTTTTTTCCAGAAATTAGGGTTCTTAAGAAGAATAAAATTTCTAATAATGTTAAAATAAAAAATTAACTGAGTCTAAAAGAATGCACAATCTACCAATGAATTCTTAACACCAAAAATTTTATGCTATGAGTTTTATAGATATACATCTTAAGTATATAGGAAAAATTTGAAATTTATGATAATACTAATAAATAAAAATGCTTGTTTGAAATTTGGATAATATTGATAAACCTGATATTATATGTGGTCAAATTGAGATTGTTTTCATCATTGAGGAACATTATCATATATTTTTCTACATTACATATATATATAATATTCATTATTTTACCTTTCAAAAATGAAGTTGTAACAATAGGACTAAACTACTCAAATATCACTATATAGTTGCATATTTTATAATATGAAATGATAATTCATCCTAATAATTTTCTTCCCTATCTAATGAGATCAGTAGTGATAAAAACATTAAATTTTGGTTATTATTATTATTATTTTTTAATAATGTTAATTTACCTATTATTATATTATTATATAAATTTATCACAACATTGTCTGTTGTTTTATTGACGACTAGCCTTGTTCATTCCTTAGTTCATTTAATGGTTTGCAGTATTAGTTACAGCAAACCTAATCATTTTTTGAATTTCAGGACATTTAGCTTCACCTTTGTTTAGAAGCTTGAAGTTTTTTTCTTTTTTTTTACTTTATTTTTATGGTCTTTTTGGCAAGTCATTCTTGTTTGTTTTTTTTCTAAATTAAAAATAGAAAACACAACTCTTTTGTTTCTGTAGCCTATAATATTTATTTTATTGAATAAATGAAGTGTGTGAGATGATTTTAAATTGTATTGTTAACATTTTGTAACAATGTGTATAGTATTTTATTTTCCCCCTCCCCCCCCCCCCCCCCCCCACAAACCCCAACCCAGAGGGAACCCCCCCCCCCAAAAACCCCCCCCCCCCCCCCCCCCCCCCCCCCAACCCCACAAAGGAAAAGGCCCAAAAAGAAGGGGGAGCCCCAAGAGCTCCCCATTTTTTTAAAAAAAAAAATAAAGAGAATAATATCTTCTTCTTCTTGTAAAAAACTTTTAACCTCCCAAAAAAAACAAGAGGGGGGAGGGGTTGGGGGGGGGGTTTTTTCCCTCCCCCCTTTCCCCAAAAAAAAATACAAGAAAGAATAGAAAAGAAATTTTATTAAAATGTCCCCAGAAAAGAGACCCCCCCGGGAAGACCAGCCTCTCCCCCCCTAATAAAGGGGTGGGAAGAAATATTTTTTCTAAAATTTTTATACCCCGAAAAACCCTTAAAAGGGGATAAAAAGACTCCCCCCCCCCAAAAAAAACACGGAAAAAAGAGGGTATTTTATTTTGAAAAATTTTTTGGAATAAAAATATGTATAAGGAGGGAATATATTCTTTCCCCAACCAAACAAAAAAAAAAAATGGGGGGCCGTAGGAGGCAGTTAATTATATATGTGAATTTTTTATTGATGCGCCCCGGCGAGAGAAACACAAATAAAAGAAAAAAGAAGCAGCAGGAGGCGCGGGGCCGGCGAGATGTTGATTTTAATATTAAATTCTATTATGGAGCCCGGATAGTAGGGGTATTGTTTTTAAAAAAAGTATTGTGGCAATGGGGGGGGGGGGGGGGGGGGGTTGGTAGGGGATTCACTATTATATAAAATATGTTTTGGGGATTTTTTTCCCCAGATTTACTAAAAGTGAATGCCTTTTTGGGAAATTGATTTTGGGGAGAGAAGAGACCCCCATCCCTTTTTTTTGCTAGGAAGAGGAGGCCGGGGAAGGTAAATGCAGGGGCCCCCCCCCCCCCAAAAAAAGCCCACCCCAGAGCCCCGAAATGTGAAGAGGAAAATTTTGGAAGAGACATTTTTGGGGGGGGGTAATTTTTTTACCCTCATCATTCTTATAATAAAAAAATCAACCCTCTCATGGAAAGGGTGGGGTGGTGACAGAGAGCGACCCACCCCCCAAAGAAGCGTTGGTGAGGTTGTTGTGGGGGGAAAAAAAACACAGAGCTCTGCAAGTTGAAGAAAAAAAACCCCAAAAAACACTGAGGTTCCGCTAAAAATTGGATAGTATTTTCCTACCAGTGTTGATGCACCAGGATGACGACTTGTATGTGTATTAAGCAAGTTATGTTAAAATATGTGTAAATCAAATGATTGTCTCCGACAGTTACTATAAGTCTTTAAAACTTTTTCAAGTCAAATTTGTGAATTTGTGTGCAAAGCAAACTTCCAAAACACTTTCACATTCATTATATATAATAATTATTTTTAGTAGAAAATAACCTCATATTGGAGATGATTATTTATTCCTGCTATCTGTAGTACAAATTAGTTGAATTCTGAACATTTTTTTCAAGTGTAAATAAATATATATTTCTGGATATTCTGGATTTGTTCATTTGCACTTACTGTAAAGATCAAAATATATTTGTAATGTGACGTGGTCTTCACTAGTCCTAAACTTTCTGGCTATATATGTTTTATAAAGTGCATTTTAAAATCTAAGATTATTATAAAAATTGCAACTTCAAATTATTTTCGTAAAACTTCAAAATGAAGATAAATTATTTTTGTTATTGTTATGGTATGGTATTTATTTATTAGACATACTATTATACACTTGTATAATAAAATGATTAGTCACTTGGATTGTCATGCGGTATTAAAGCGTGGATAATAGGTCACTTATTATTACTAATATTGCTCAGATGGGAATAAGTATATGTTGAGACAATTGATAAAGATAAAGAAAACATAATTTTATAAAACTTTTTTTTAAGTAAAAAAAGGAGAAAAAAAAATTTATAATTTATTAAGATTTTTTCCTTCTCATATTTTTCTACTTATTACTTTTTTAAAAACTGGTATGATTAAAAACATTAATAGTTAAATCAATAAAATTCAATTTTTACAGCTGTTTTTATTACATAAGTTAATGATTATTTTG
This sequence comes from Epiperipatus broadwayi, assembly GCA_028023455.1. Classification (NCBI taxonomy): domain Eukaryota; kingdom Metazoa; phylum Onychophora; class Udeonychophora; order Euonychophora; family Peripatidae; genus Epiperipatus; species Epiperipatus broadwayi. The sequence continues at coordinate 694,944 of JAQFVV010006222.1, read as the reverse complement.
ACTAGAGAAAGTTAGTTTCCAAAATAAATCTTTTTCTTTTTTTTTTTAACCTTTGAAATTAGTATTTTTTGTATTTTACATTCTGTTTCTTATAAAAATAAGACAGATTTCATATACAAATTTCGAATTTATATATGGAATAGTCTGTAAGTTAGCAGTCATCTTTGGTCTTCTTTATTGCAAGCCTGTAACTATTCATTTCTTCAAATATCTTATCTTTGTTCTTGCATTTCTTTTTTAGAAAGAGGATACAGAATTGAAGAAAATAAATTGAAAATGGTCTTATGATGTTCATTTTCCATTTTCTATATCTATATCATCATCATCATCATTATTATTATTCTCTTTATATAATCAGATTGGGAGTAACATTAATCTTTGTGATATTTTTACTTTTAAATATTGTTTTATTACGTAAACATTTATATTTTCATTTTATGTCATATGTATTATCTTCCCTTTTATTGTAATGTGCAAATTGCAATTGGCTTTATGCTATTGTTTAGCACTTAAATAAATGAATTGAATAATAATAATAATAATAATTATTATTATTATTATTATTATTATTATTATTATTATTATTATTTTCAAAAGGACTTTATTAACTGAAAGGTTACATCTATTTATAGTTTTACATTAGGCATACATAGTTTCATATTTACATTATAAAACATGTACAGTTTATGCAATTAAATGCCATGCATTACAAACATTTGGATTACATATTTAGATATTAGAGTTTGTGATAACCATATAGTTCAAAAACAATAGATCTTTATCAATGTTCTGTGGTGACAATGGGAGAAACAGTGTTTAAATATTCCATTGAGATCTCATCACAGTCTTCATGTAATTCATTGATGATTTAATAGGTTCCATGCTGTATTATATACAGAGTCAGAGACAAGTTTCTTGTCTCTTTCTTTAATGCTTTTAAGTTTATTGATTTTCAATATAAACATAGAAAAGTGACATGAGATAACAAAAGCACTAACACAAAAATACATAATGTACATCAAAAATTGACTTTCAATCATAAATATTTAACTGAACTAAGTAATAGGACCAGTATTATAAAAGACATTGATCATAATGAGAATATCATGAGACCACACACAAAAAAAATTTAAACCAATAAAAAAAGATATAGTGCAAATAGGATATTCATATGAAAATTTACTCATAGGCTAAGAAACATAGTGAGTATATTAAATATTGGTAAAGAGAAGTTGACTGTTATCAGATATAAGAATAATTTCATAACCAAACTTATGGAAAAGTCTCAATACTTTTAACAATTTTGAAATTAACTCAAAAATTAAAACAAATATAATCATATAAAAAGAATGATAGTGAATGAAAATAGAAATGGAGAGAAAGAGAGGAATCAAATATGATTTTAATACTCTTGAGATATGAGTCAAATATAGAAGTATTCCAAGAGCATAAGAAAGTAAATAATAAAAAACTATTTGAGTTATTGTATTTATAGAAAGATATATAAAGACCAGGTAGAATGTTTATAACAACCAGTACCCTGAATCAGATTTATTTTATATCTATTGAAGTAGTAGTTAACATTTATATACACATATCATTTATAAGACAAAACAATTTATTTCCATTTCAAAATACTCTTAAGATTTTTTATTTTCATAGTTAATCCAGATACCCATCAATTATTGTTTGCTAGATAAGTTTCTAAACAGAGTCCAATGCCCAGGTTAATGTGAGTTGATTAGAAACATCAACATGTGGACTATTAAATAGAAGTGAATCCAAGTAGTATATCTTTCATCACAAATATTGAATATATGTTTTTATAGATGCTGATCACATGTTTTTTTAATAATTAAATTGCTCTTTATCTTTATAGTCTCTCAATAATTAATTATGCACTGAAAACCCATAGGAGTATGACATGTTTATTAATAATGATGAAAGATGCACCAATTAAAATTCATTTTAATGTAATGCTATAGGAGAAATAGCAACTTAATTTAATCATTTCAAGTATTCTGTTCTATCTTTAAGTAATTAAAAGTGTTAAGTATTGTAAAATATGTATTTATTTTAAAATTAAATGCATATATGAAAGTGATTTGTCATAAAATATTTTTTTTAAAAGACATTTTAAATTTCTAATATTTTAATTATAGACATCTTAATTCGTTGTTGTCCAATTCGGCTTAAAATACAATTAATTGAACCAAACTAATTAAGCAGATAATGAAAGAAATTTAATTAGCAAAACACCAATTTAATTAAATTCCACCATAAGTTATTAACTAGTATATTCCAGAAAACAAAAGAAACTAAACATAAAAGAGGGGCTTTTGGGAAAGGAAATCAGAGAAAGTACAGAGCACATTTAGTGAATTCTAGAAGGGCATCTGTTGCAAAGGAACAGCATGGGAATTGAGAATTACCCTCTGTTGAGAAAGGAGCAAATTAAGATGTAAAAACTGTACATGTAGGATTACAGTTCAAGTATTCATTATTGTACATACATAGTGTATTTTGCTAAGACAGCTCAGCGGGGACCAGAAACTATGTTAATATGTACATGCCAATCTCTCATCACACACTTAGCTTATAACAGTTGCAAACTTTGTATAAACAATAAACTAGTTAGCATCAAACTATTTTGGGAATTAAACTCTAACTAGCTTGTGAATTAAAATTCATATGCTGTAATTGAAGAGTCAATACACAGCTAGTATCATTATATTTTTGATAGTTAAAGATACTGTAATTTAATGACCCTTCATTTAATCAGAAATTCTTATGAAAAGTATATGTATATACTTGAGTATAGACAATTTTATTTAAATGCATAGAAATTGTACCAGTTCTAATTTAATAGCAACAATATGAAAAAGAAATTTGGGGTGTTTTGATGGTATCAACATGGCAATGAAATCAACCGATTTTTAAAATTTTATCTTTATGCTAGTATGACAGTGTGGTATTGAACTTTTTTTTCAGCTTTGATAATATAACATTGGAGATAATATTTAAGACATGATTGATAATATCTCTAATATAGTGTATATTGGTGAGCTTAGAAAAAATAAATTACCAGTATTTGTATAGCATGTTATATAAATATATTTATTCAATAATTGTATTAGTGTCATCAGTAGTTAATATTATCTGTATTTGCTTTATTTATTTAAATTGTTTTGAGAACACCATAAGAAGTAAATGTTATTTTGCACCATTTGTGCATATTCATCAATCTTAGATTTATTATCTCGTCAAATGTTTTAAAATATTCTATGACAGTTTGTTTTTGAAAGATGTAATTTATGTTTTATTTTAAGTTATTACTTTAAGACATTTCTTTATTTATTTTACAATCTTTTTTTTTTCTTCTTCTTTTTCACAAGATGTGTAATGATAAATTTTATTTATGACAGGGAAATCTGTGATTTTTTTCCCTATTGATCGAAAACTAATTGAATTCCTATACTGTCTGTATATCTGAACATATTTTGTTAATTTATTTTATATATAACTGTGCCGACAAAGTTAAGTACAATATGTTTTGATTAGTAAATTAAAGTTTATATTTATGGAATCTTCCTTTTTTTAAATATGTTTGTTAAAAAATTAATGATTGTTTACTAGATTTATTATTATTTTGAATTTAACAAAATCAAATTTTCAAATGAAATTGGAACACTTTATAGACAAATATCTATTTTCATAAGGGTGGGGGGGGATTTATAATTAAAGTGTTCATTATTTTTTTAAATTATATATTTTGATATGCACATATTCATTAATTATCTATATATATTCCATGGCATTGCGAAGGAATATATTTATTAGCAACTTTAAAATATATAACCGATTCAAATTATTGGTCTATTTCTCAAAGCTCCTCAAAATATAGATGTTAATGTAATTGCTTTATTACTCCAAACATGTGATAAATTCTCTTCAAATTTTGGATATTAAATTTACTCTCTCACTGATCTACGTTTCTCCTTAATTTAAATATGAAATAGTCTGAATGTACACTGTTAACATATTTCCTTTAATTCATATGTTTTCTACAAATATATATAAAGAAATAAACAGCATAAAATGTGCTTGTTGTTTGTGGAATAATGATGAGTATTAACATTATTTAAAACACATTTGTAATATATAGACACTTAAAGATTGAAAATGATTGTTAAATATATCTAAACATTTCTTTTATAATAAAATATATTATGTTAATTATTTATTGCATTGCATATGTTGTTTTTTTGAAACTTGTGAGTTTTTAAGTAAACCAAGATAGTAGACCATATTTTTGATAAATGTGCGGTTTTGAGGATCTATAATGTACAGAAAATATGTTAGTTGTTAAATTAAAACAGAACTATTAAATTTAAAAAAGGGAATAAATTGCTATAAATTTTATTAAGAAGCTTTATTTCATTTTTTTTTTTTAACTTATAATGTAGGACGTTACCACACACTCATAACATTGTTATATATTGGTTCGCATGTTTTGTTTTTTTTTTGTCAGCAGATTTTTGGTAAATTGCCATAATGATAAAAATGTGGAAAATTTCTATTTACTGGTTCATTACCCTTGGTGCCATATTGAATTTTTAAAAAACTGGCTTGAGATACAATTTTCACAATAACTTCGGTTTTAATAATGTTAGAGCAAAAAGCTTTGAATTCATAGAAACTAAAATAACAAAGGAAAACAATAAGGCTAAGACAAATAGTAATTACCATTAAAAAATAAGGGAAAAAAAAGAAATTTCAACATCTGACATAATTATTACTTTATTGTTTGTTCATAATTTCTAATTTATCATTAACTAAGTTTAAATTACATCTTCATTGATAATTTCTTTGTATTCCTCACAAAATTATCTTTCAAACCATATATAATACTTTTTACCTGAGATAATACATAGCTTCAGAATCTCTAAAACATGTCACATATGAATTCTTCATTTTTACCTTGTACTTCAAAAGTTATCAAATCTCAAACGCGTCTATAAGAAAAAGATTCATCCTAATAAAAGATACAAAACAAATCATTTCTAGAAGATGGATATGCATTTGTCATCATGGCAATTGGCTTTTTGTCTATCTAAAACTAGAAATTGTAGGCTACTGTCTGTATCAGTGATGAAATGAGCTTCATTTTATATTGTGTACATCAGTGATGTTTATATTCTTTATGCACACAAGTGATGCTATCTTATTATATTTACTGTCCCACAGAAATATAATTTAATTGCATATAGCTCATTTGCTAACTATAGACTTGAAAATAATGTGATACAAGATGTGGCAAAATTACTAATACTACAGCATGAGTACCAAGGCATAGGCAAGAATCAGAATTTGATTCTTTGCCTGCATAAAATTTCATGTGGTATATACATAACTATTGTGGTTATCTCCACACACACACCATTTGGAATCTTTATTTGTTGGTTTTAAGTGTTTATATTTTCACATGTCCAGTAAATTTTGTGATTGTTTTGTCAACTGCAAAATTTCTGTATATTTGATAGTCAGTCCTTAAATTGACATTGTACTGCTCTATAATACCTTAATTATATATATATATATATAGACATTACTTGTTACATAAACACAAACCTGTAATAGCAAACACAAACACTGTAATATAACTATAAACATAGTAATAAACTATTAAATTTTTTGAGATTTATTATGTCTAGAAAATAAGATTGTCTAAACTTAGATCTGAGCCCCAAAATTACAAACTACTTTTATTGTATTTGAATATAAATATATGTACATATAATAAAGAGCATAAATGATTTAATGTTATATAATTTATATACTACATAGACACTAATACAATTGTAAACATACCATTTATCAAATAATTTCCATTTATAAATAATTTACTATTGAAATAAATAAAAAATAAAAATTTTTATACTTACACCCAATATTGTGATTATCTTTGAAGGCCTTGAAATGTGAATTACTGGCACATTTTTAATCCCGTTTAGTAGGATTATTGGCTATTTAAAGATTTCTGCCTTTTCATTCTCTATGAAATCTAGTAAACTAATCAATCAATAAATAAATGAATCTTTTAATGAAAAAAATTATAAATAATTCAAATTTTATTGGATTCCAACAAGATATGTGCCATTAAAAAGAACAGTAAAAGAAGCAATGAATGCTAGGATATCTGCTGACATCGTGGTTGTAGTTTTTATGCAATTTTAAAAAGAACACAAAACTTCAACAAAGCACGATCGCAGCACTCCATTGCCACTTCAAACTGTCAAGTAATTTGATAGAAAAAGATGCTTTTTTTAACAATTAAAACATGGAAATGACATTTTAGAAAAAGTAATTAAAATGCTTGTAAACAGATTATTATATTAAAATTTAGGAGATAAATAATTAAAAGAATTTTGAGCCTGCAATTAAGGATATTGGACAAATAAACTCAGACCTCAATGAAAGTAACATAGTTACCTATACCCAATAGTTTTAAGGATCCATATGATGAGAGATTCATTTGAGTTTAATAGATAAGATAATTTTAAATCATATAAACAGTGCTGGAAATTACGTACAAGACTATCTTTCTATTATTCTATCTTGATCCTGCCAATGATTATTATTCTGCCAGTGATTATTATACTGCCATTAATATTACACTGCTTTAATTAATTCTTATCTGATAATTCCAGCAAGTATACCATGCAAGAGTAGAAAATACATTATCTTCCTTACTCTGTCAAGCTGGAAGAAGGCAGGCCAGAAAACCATTTCAGAGTTCCAAAAGTGGAGCTGTCTGAATATGAAAAACCATCTGAACATATGTCCACCATGTATTCTACTTAGAAAAGGAAATGTCTGATGTACAGTGATACAGGAAGAAACACCTGCCAAATCAAGATCTATTTAATATCTGTGCATCCAAAACGGATGTGAAATAGTGATTTACACCTTCATCCACCATAACTATGGTAAAGAATAAATGCTGCAAATATCTAAAGACTGAATATGAACTGTTAAGCTGAAAGAATAAGTATAATTTTAAACTAATAATTAGCTAATTATTATCACCAATTTAATGAAATTTATGTCATTAATTTGTTTAGGAGCAGATATGGCAACAGATTATAGTTTATTCTATTTAAATATGCTGCACAATCTGGCCAATGCTAATAGTAATAAATTAGTTTACAACAGGCAGTTAGCTTGCAATCACAATCTGTTGCCATGCTATTAAAAGATGGATATTAGTTATATTTTATTTAATAATACATTAACTCAGTAAATCTATAAATTATGAGTCAAAGGCAATCGTGCTGGATAGACAAACTAGATTTATGTTCTGTTAAGTAGATGTAAGTTTTAGCTAACTAGTCTGATATTTGAATTATTATTGGTAAGAATGTATGGGTGATATCCCTCAGTTGGAGTTATGAGTTACATCTGATTTTTATGTAATATGTTAAAATTAGCTGATTGAAACATCATTTGCAACTGCTGATCCCTTACATTTTTATTTTGTTTAAACAGTGATGTTTAGTAGAAGATCAATTCCTAGTACACGTCATCCATTTTACTTTCATACATGTTTAGTGATATATACGCAACTCCGGTCACTGTATGATGACAGTTAATTCTTTCCATAGGCATAGAAGTATCACATTTATTTGTTATTATATATACCATTGTAGTACAAATGTGAATTCATATATTTTACAATTATTTTATTACCTACTCCATACTAATATTATAATCTGTAATTTTATCACAGCAGTCAAGTAGTAAGCTTAGTCTTTTAAGTTTGTGTCAGCATTAGAACAGTATGTATGAGAATATAAAACAGTTAGATGTCTATGCAGTAGATTGGAAGACATTCAAACAATTGTCAGTAGTAGTATTCTAAAATAGCATCAATTGTTTTAAATCTTTATATCACTATATACTGTATTTATGCAAAATTAAATTAATCTAAGAAAATTTGGAAAAGCTTATTTACCTGAAGTTAATTTATGAATGAATTAAAATTATGTCAGTGTATGTTTTGTGCTGTATATACATAAATAAATAGTGTTGTCTCATTATTTTTGGCATTTTGTAATCTTTATTTACAATCAACAATTTAGGTAAAGAGTTAAGAGTCTTGTTTTCTCTCTGACTTTAGCAGACTTTAAAAGAAAAAGTTGGTATTCTGTTACATCAGAATGCAGAATGCACATGTGGATTGCCTTCAGGTCACTTGCATGTTGGTTGCACAATTCTGACAGTTACAATATTAATCATCTGTTTAATATTCACATCTCAGATCCATATGTAGTTAAAACACATATTTAAAGAATTTCCGTTTGATACCAAGTTATTATCACTAAAAACATTCTATACAAGTCATATTTTATGATTAAAAAATTATCAAATGTATTTTTAGTTGTTAAGTTCGTCTAATTTATTATATATATATCTACTTATTTAGTTTCATCTGATAACTCCTGTATCATTTTTTGATGTTCTGAAGTATTATTTTCAAAACAACCTCTTTGTTTGAAAATCTAGATAAATGAATTAAGATTCATATATTTTCATTCCTATAAAATTTTCTCATTTAATCCATAAAATTCTTCTTATAAAACAGCTGTAAAAACTTTTGCAGATATGGAACAACTCTGTCATGCATTCTTATTACGTTATTCTTAGTCACCTCATTATTTAATCACTGATATTGCATTTGGATAAATATTTTTCAGAAAATAACAATATCCTGGAAATATATTTTGATGATTGAAAATTTTAATCACTATGCAATTGTATTTTCACAATCTAAAAATTCAAAGCATCAATGAAAGTCATATAACTTTACTGAATATTTGGATATTATCCATTGTGCTAAAACTTCTTTTAAATTCAGCTTCTTTTTTTTTTTTGGGGGGGGGGTGATTTTATACAAAGTGGAATAAAATGAGTTGAATTTTCAATCTTTTTTCCACAGTCTCACCTTTTCTCTTTCTCTCATCTTATCTAGTGATAAAATAGACAATAGGTTACAGAATCGTCTCAATAATTTTTATTTTAATAACGTCATTAATTATTTAGAAAAGTTTAAAACATTTTCATGTAGTCTTGTTTTTGACTTTAAAAAATGCTATTATAAGTTTAATTTAAGGTTAAAAATTAACAAAACATTTGTAAATAAAATTGAATAACTGGTTCTTTTTTTATTTACTTATTTGACAATAGTCAAAAAAATTATTTCAATATTTAAACAATAACAGTTGTTATGAAATGTTGAGAGAGAAAAGAGATAGAGGGATTAGGAAGGGAGAAAGAGAGAAGGGAAAGAGAATATGTGTAAATACTTTAGTATGTAAATTTGAAATAAAGCGATAATATGTTTTTTATTATTAAATAACCATAATATTATCAATTTTAATACATTTTAAACAAAAATTATCACAAGCAATTTGTCCGCCTCTCTATAATTAGGCATTAAAACCTCAAGTAAAAAGGTAACCCATCTTCAATTCTTCTAGATTGTACAATTATTTAACTTTTTAAATAGATTCTGATTTTGAAAATGATATTTTTTTTTTTTTAAAAAAAAAAAGCTAAGTAGAATAATATTTCTGTAAAATCTGTAATTATTAAAATATGTTTTCAATCGCAAACATTCATTTCCTAAAAATGAAATTGATAATCTTTCTAAAACTTTTACAATCTTGGTATAAATTTTTCAGCATAATGACATAAACAATAAATTGCTCAAGGAAACCAAAAAAAATTAAAGAAAAAAAAAGATAATGAATGCAAATTAATTTCATATAAAATGAAAATAACTATATCTGTATGGTTGCATTAAAAATATTCAAAATATTAAAGTATAGGGTTCAAATTATAATGGTGGAGTCATCTTTGTCCAGACTCACACTTTAAATTTTGCCAATTACCAGATGTACCAATGTTTTTCTTTGATTTGATCCATTGTTTCAATGATAGACTATTTCACTTTTTTCAATAAAATAATTTATAATTTGATACACCTAATAGCTAAAGAAAATGAGGAAAAAAGATAAACTCAAATATATTAAAAAGCCAAGTCTAGAAATAATAGGATATATTATCTTTAATCAACTAAAGGTTTCATCTTTAGATGTTTATAGAAGCTCTAAAGTATTGAGCTGATATTTTAAGTCAGCTCATATATATATAAGCTCACATATTTATAATTTGTCATAAATATTTTTGAAGTTAAATAGTTTGTAAAATAAAAAAAAAAATTAATTAACAAATGGTTTTGATTTAATGGAAAGGGTAAAAATTTTGAACTTTTATTTTGAAATAAACAAATAAAATTGAATATAATTTATTAAAAAAAAAAAAATGTTAAAAGTGTTTAATTAAAAGGGAGAAAAATTCGAGAGATAAAAGGGTGGGGAAAAGAAAAGAAAATTAGATTCTTGGTAGTAATTATACTCTATTGTTGAAACTTTCACAAAGTAAAAATATTTGGTTAGTAATTGCTATTACGCTAATTAAAAAAAGATAAGAAAGAGTGGAGATAAGATGCTTTTAGGAGAGAGATCAGTTGACTTGACTTTTAGAGATCAGCAAGGACAATAAAGAAAGCAGCTGTGTTTCGAACAATAAAAATTATTATTATTGAAATTTAATTTTGCGGACTCTTGTCAAATGTATAGCGGCTAAAGTTATCACAACCTTCCCCTTTGGGGAATTGACCACCACTCCATCTGAATGAAGCTATTGAGAGAGTTATGGAATGGAAGAAACGGATATTGCTAGCCGGACAACCAAAGGAACACTCATGGAATTCGCATGTACAAGGACAAAGGCACGACCAATGGAATGTAAAACCTATGAAAATCAGGCCACTCCGCTCTGATTGATCAGGATAATTATAAACTTTTAATTAATGAGAACTCTAAGTAAAGCGTAATAGAACTTTATCTTTAATTTAATTTTCATTTATTATGTTTATTACGAATGTTTGAACAATAGAGGGGGAAATAAATTTGTTTAATATTGTAATCTATTAATGTTTTTAATTTGCTCAATATTTTTTATGAAATATTGGAATAACTGTATTTTAAAGTATTTAATATCTATTCGATCTAGAGGTAACAACAGGGTGGGGTATAAGTGCGCGCCAAGTAACAGAGAACCTTGGGCGTACTCGTTTGTTAGTAGAAAATAAGGAAAGAATTGAAAGTATAAGAAAACGAAAGACACTTATACGCTCATTGTAAGATTTTTGCAATTTATTTATTTACCAAAGAAAGTGGAGTTTAAAAATAAACTTCAGGAAAGATTAAAAATACACTCTGTCATCTTATATACACGTCTGCTAGAATTCGCAGTATTAGTGTAGGCACGAGTAAATCTATGGTAAATATTTGGGAAGCATAATTAGAAAGTAAACAGAGGGAAAATCAGAAATTGTAAGTCAGTTCTTTCTGGATCGGATAGAATTATAAGGTTATTAATAATAAATAGTAGTTAAAGAAATTAAAAGTTTTTTTTGTCCAACGTATTCTTGAATTCTTGAATTATTTATAATAATTAGTTAGTGTTCTTAAAGGAAAACCCCTGTGAGATTATAATCAAAGTTTATAATCAGTGAATCGTTGTTCGAAAATAAATAAAGACCAGGTTTATATAAAGTTACGTGGCCAGGTTCCAAGAGAGAAATCCTTGGTGGCGCCCTCGACGACGATTCTAATAACTAAAATTCAGTTAGTAGGGGAAGAAAGAAAGTTGCCGTGTCACAGTATATTGCAGAAATTCTTGAATTCATATGTACAATTATTCAAAATATTAATAGTCCTGCAATGGCATTTGTTTTTACATTTAATCATCATTTACTCTTCTTCAATAATTTCATATATATTTTCTGTATGAAGAGAAGTGCTTTAAGTAAGTCCTTTAAATGTATCCTATTGCATCATGTCATAGATTGTTTACAGATAAATATTATATACACAATAGTTTCAACAATTTGATTTATCCTGTCATAGGTTATGATAAATCTGATAAAACTCAGTAAATAAATAATGGAAATTAAACATTTTAGAAAATATTTATAGTCATGACTATGTCATGGATAAAGAGAGTAGTACAAAAGGTGACATAAGTGAAAGATATTTTAGAATATAAGTTGCAAAAAAAGAAGTAGGGAATGAAGACATTGATGTTATTAATTTATTACTGAAGTTTACTACAACAATTACAAAAGCAATATGTAGTAAAATTAAGGAAAATTTCCATTGATAATCATGGTATCATATATGCAGATTTTTTTAAATGAGGAAGATATATAATAGTGAAAATTGCTGAAAGATTATAAAATGATTTAAGATATAGACCCACTGGATAACTTTGATATTCATTTCAGAAAAAAAAAATCAGGAAAAGAACAAATGAAAATAATAATAAAAAAGTCATAATTAATGATATATATATATATATATATATATGGGTGTGCGCGTGCGTGTATAGCATTATATTTTGGTACCAATGCTTCTATAGTTTACAGTATATGGATTGTTCACAAATTTTCTTGATTGCAGATTTTGCAATGGATAGAAAGATCAAGTGATAGATGTAAAATCCAATGCGCAATGGGATAATTATTTTTATTTTTTTTAAACTTTATTTTCAAATATTAAACATTGCATTTTTTAATAATAATTTAACAAACAATTAATGAATTGTTTTAGTGATGGCCATAAACCCTGGTTTACATAGAATAGTGTTTGTGAATAAACAGTGAGATCATAAGAAGACAAACTTTGCTAAATTAGAACATTTACAACAAATTCAAAATGAAAAAATTGTTGATTAAATCAGTAGAAGTATTAATAATTAGAAATATATAAAATATTTGTTACATTAACATATGAATGTGTGGGTGTGTAAATAGTATTCACAAAATTAGGAAAATTTGCTAGAAAGATTAACAAAACAATTACTGAAATTTTACATAATTAAATGTTTCGATTTAGTAAATATATTTAAAATTACAGAATATAACACCTCATAAAATTTATCGATGTTAAAATATTAATAAAATTTTATTGACAAATATTTATTGTTCTAATAAGGTTTGTTAATAAAAGAATAAAGCATTTTTATTTATTTGCTTATAATAAATTGATGTTAAACATTATTATTATTACTATTTATTGTTTTATACTTCAAAAGTGAATACACCTTTGCACTGATTGAAAGAATAAGTATAGGATCTCATATGTTATTTACAATACTATGGAGACATCTTAGGAAATCAACTACAAGGAGAGATGCATTGTGAAAAACTTTGATATCATAGGAGAAAACCTATAAATAACAGTAAACTAAAATGAGAGGTCAACCTATAAAATTTTCAGTGTAGTGCAAAAATTCTCCTGTTTTTATCCACAATTGTCACTTTTGTACCTACAAATCTGAGGATGACGGGGTGAAAAGAACGTCATCTAGGAGTCTGTGCTAGATTGATCAGATCTACTCCATTTCAATAGCAATGATGGATATATGTTAAACTAAAATATAAAAGGAAAAACAATACATTTTAAAAAAAATTCAGTTAAGAAAATTAGAAGTTTACTATATTGAAATTGTAGAATATCTGGCTACAAATTTATTTAAAGGATTTGAATTGTGTTTCTCTAAGTTCAAAGGAATAGGCTTTTAAAATATGTTCCAATAAAATTTTGAGTGATTATCCCATAATCTTATCTAGTAAAGAAAGTTTTTAGTGAAGGATAGTGGAAGTACCTCATATATAAAGGAATAAATAATATATTGTTATTGAATAGAAATGATTGAAATAATTCTTTTTAAAACATCATAAGCATGAAAGCAGTATATAGACTGAAGTACTTGTTTTAACAAAGAGTTATGTAAAGATTTTATGTATTTTTACATGTAAATATGAGAAGAATTAAGGATATTAAGGGAATTCATGTTTGAGATACAAATCATTAAATAGATTGCTGTTTGTGAGCCCTATCATCGACAAATTTGGGAATGTTTAATATTGGATTACCATATAAACTTCGTATGAACATGTATTAGTTAGTCACGTTTTTATGAATAGTTTAATAAATTATTAGAGTAGTAAATATACCATAAAGCTCCATTTGAAATCCTGGTAGTATATTTTATATTTAATATTTAAGGATATAGTGTGATAGATAAGTGAGAATACATACGTATTAAACATTTGTTAGTAGGACAGAGATTGCATTTTTTTAGCCATTATTTTAAATTTATTTAAATTATAAATATTAAGTTATATTTCATCGTTTGTGATTTTTCTTTCCTTTCTCGATCCACATTTGAGTAAAACTATCTAAAAGAAGTAGTACATTTTAAGGATAAAGATTATTTATATCAGGTTCACCAAATAATATGTGTTAAAATATATGCTATAATTGATTAAGATCAGATATTTTACGGTAATATCTCTATACCAAAATTCAATATATATTTATATTATTCTATTTATTTCTATACTTAGCGCTTTGCTGATGTGATATAATTTTTACACTAGTTCTACTAGCATGGTGAAGAAGTATTAAAATACTTTATTGCATAAATATTTGGAAAATAAACCATATAATAATAAAATTTGAATTCAAACTCGAGTGGATAAAGAGACAAATGTGTAAATATTAAATTTATAGTTTCGAGTTTCTAATTCAATTATATGTTCAATGTAAAGTCGGATGAAATATTGCACTCCATTTCTTATAGCATGTATATTGTATTGTCATACATACCATGAGTTTATACATCAAATGTAGATATAATTAATACACCACATACACTTTTAAAAAAAGCCAAAAACATTTATTTTCATATAAATATTTATCTTTAATATTTTTTGTCATATAGTGCTGATTTGTATTTATTATTAATTATGTTGTTTTGTTATTTTCATGAAATAAACAATTTTGCTATTTTTGTTAAAGTATATTATTATGGCGAATCTTAATGAATATATATTAAAAGAAACACTGAGAATATGTAGTTAATGGATAGATAGAACAAAATTATATCAATATGAAATCATTTAGTAATAAACTACTGATTATTGAAATATTATATATATATATATATATCTTTTAAAAGTTTAGTTGTCAATATTTAAATCCCTGAGAGATTAGATATTTTATATTGATTATTTATTTTGTAGGTTAGAGTCTTATTTTAGCACAATTAACTTCTTACTTACAGAGTTTCTTCCAAACAAAGTTAGATTGGGACATTATAGTATATATAGTACCCTGACTAGATGATTATCCAACCACCAACTATTATGATGTTGTGGGTGTAAATACCAATAACTAATTTCTAACTGAGGCAAATTAATTTTCTTTTTTTTTATATAGAATTCTTACAATACAAATATTACTCACTTCATGTCTAATATATTATATCAAAGATTAATAAATTATCTAACAATAAATCACTATAATCATGATACTTGCTATTTAATCACCCAGTAAGGTATCCCTTTTAATTTTAAGTATGTACCAAAATGTATATCCTCAACGGCATAGGAATATCACGAAACATTACTCCACTAAAATTTCAATGATATTCTATGACTCACAATTAAAATAAACAAATTATATTTAATGTTAAATGTTCCTACAGTAAATTTAATTATAACACAATAAAATATTTATTTAATTATTAATATGATTGTATTCCACCTCCTTATTAATATTCCTAAATTTTATCAACATCTCAGATAATAATTATTGCTTCTTAAAATAAATAAATAATTTACATAACGAAATGGAAAGAGGGATTTTGCTTACATCCAGCTACATTTAAAAATAATTATGAAACAAATATACTAATCAATTCTTCCCTTTCAAAATAATTTACTAAATTTCTTATAAATTGACAAAATAAACCAAATGAAAATTACTAACTAATACTTATCACTATTAACTATCATAAACAAATTTAAAATAATTTTTTATCACTATGTATTATAATCTAATCTTTTAAAATTTTATATGGCATACTAGTTATCAGTTTTCATTATGATCATTGACTAAGATGAAGAAAAATTTAAATTAATTAATATTTTGGACATAACTTCAAATATCTTTAATAATCACAGTATTATTCCTATTGATTATCTTATTTAGACTATGTATAATAATACAAATATCGTTAATTATTATAATACATGTGTTGTAAGGATGATGAACATTGAATTGTAAAAAAAGAAAAGAGATTTTCAAGACTTCATTAATTTAAAAACAAACATTAACATTTATTAAGAAGTAATACAAAATTTAACATAATTTACACATTTTATATTTATTAAAAAATATTTAATATATTATACAAAATTTTAAAAACTCACATTAACAAAATATTTATAATAACATTAAGTCAATTATATTTCACTTTAAAATTATTTACAGCTACAATATAGTATATTCCATACTTTGTCAATATTAATATACTTCTTAATATTTCTATCTTAAAATATATCAATAATATATACAATTCATATTTTATCACATTAAATAGATTTGTACAATTGTATATTTGATTATAACATCAGGCACACAATAGACTCAAGCCCTGATTTTAAACATGGTCTGTAAGAGTTGGCATATATACAATGTATGCTCTAAACTTAAGCACATGCGTAAGTTTTTTAAATTCTTACTGGTGGGTGAGTGAGTTGAAATTTATAATATTTAAAAAATAGTGCATTATCGGAGATTGACTTCCATTTGAATAATTTTATGACATTTTAAATATTTCACAAAACTATTTATTTATTATATCATTACTTTACCTTTACTTTATAACTTATTATACCCCTTCTGTGTTTATTATTTATTATAAAAGAAACATTTAATTATTTAAATATTCATTAAGATATGGCACATTATTATATTGCTTACAATAGTATGAATAATGATCATAATTTTCTTTTTTATATCATAACTCTTCTACTTCAGACTTTCATATTGTATTTTGATATCTAATATTAAAAAAAAAATCATAAAATCTTTATTTTTACATTCTTTTAGCATCCTATTTGTTCCATGTTTAATCCTTATTACATTAAATGGATTTATCTTATCATGATTTGAATGTTTAGCTATTACCACTGCTTAAATAATCACTTCTTTAATGCAGTGTTTATACTAGTGTGATTTTCATACTAATAAATGTGGGGTGGATACCTTATAAAATTATAATAAACAATGATACTATAAATTATGCAACTTAAGGCCACATTTTCTTATGTGTACCTTAATTTCTATTTTGGCTTCTATTTTAAGCTCTTACAGATTTTCAAAAAATGTCACTATCCATATATCACAAATATTCTAACTTATTTTATATTGTATCACCTGTAACTTTAAACAATACATCCTTAACACTAGGATTTCCAATAAAACTCCCTTCCTGTACCACTACTTCACATCTAACACTTTGTATAAAATGCTTAACATCGCATACATAATTTATCATTTCTAAAAAATATCCAAACTTATCCTTGTAGCTTCATATTTTTGAACATACCAAAAAGATTAAAAAAACAAATTGTTTATGATATAATTTATCAAAAATATGATGTCAGTTTAAAAAATTGAGATTTCAATGGCCTCACCTTTATGTAATTTACTGTATTAACAATGCTAGTCACAACATTTTCTAATTCTGAAGGTAATGACTTATTTTGCAATAAGTGCTTCTCTTTAAGAAACAATGGCTAAATAAATATTACTGTTTTTTACTTTGCAATTGTCACAAATCTGTTGACTGAGCCTACCATTGATAGATCCCCATCAATACAAATTTCCACACATTGTTCCCAGATCAAATTTAAAGATTCAAAGTAAAAATTAATTTCATTACAAATGACTTCTCCCACTATTCTTTCTGATAACTCTCTACAATATAAAATGTATTTACTATTTTATTTTCTTTGACAAATCTAATGAATCCATGTAAAATGACATTTTCTACTGATTGCAGTGGATTCATCAGTTTGAGAAGTGAAGTATGTATTATGAAGTTCACTTGCAAATCTACTTTCAATGTCACATGACATATCAATTCTTTTTCTTTGAATAGTATTATTTGAGAGAGATATTTTCATCACTTTTTTTTCACATCTTTTCTGAACATAATATTGCAATTTTTCAATATGATGATAAAATTAGTGACTCGGCTATGGTATGTGGTTTCTGGTAATATCTTTTAATTCTACTATTTTGTATGTTGCTATTTGAATTTTATCCGATAATTTCACATTTTTAAAAAATAGATTGCTTATTTATTTTTCATATTTACAAGTCTCTCAAAAATTTTATCCTTTTGAAATAAGATTTTCATACTTCATTGGAAAATGTCATTTCAATTTTTCAGGAACCATTGCACTATTAGCAAGTTTAAGTCCACATATACAACACAATGGTAATGGATATTTTTTTTATTGCTTGGCCATGTAAAACCATAATTCACATATTCATCCATATACTGACAATTAATTTTGTGATTTTGAAAAGCTTAAACTGGCTACCTGTTCATTCTCATTGCCATCACTTGAAGTTTTTATCACAATTATTTTTCCTTATGATAAATCCATCCATCATTTCTAGAGGTATAAAATTTATTGTAAATTATAATTACACACACACACACACATATATATATATATATATAATTAACTTACAATTGTTTGTTAAAGGAATGTTGTTAATAGAATTTTAACTGCATAAAATTGCACGTGTATCATTTCCATTTGAAAACAAAGACAAAAAACTGTAATAATAGCTAAATATCCTACCTTTCTCCATTCTTTCATTAGTATTGGAAAGAAATAGAACATATCAGTAGAGTTTAGAGAGAGAATACAGCAATTAGGCCAGAAACATACTGGTCACATCCACACAAGATGACATTTATATGCTGCGAGGCATTACCAATATCTGGAATGCTGACAATCCATAGATTTTGTATGAAAATGTGTGGCTTAGAAACACACTTGTCCTATATTATGCACAAACTCACTTCTGGCATGATGCAGATGTGAGCCATCCTGATTGGCATTAGAAGGTTATGATCTGACATATATACAATCAATGGACTGCCAGTGCTAAAACATACAATTAAAGTAATAACAATCAAAATATTTTGTAATCTAATCAAATTGAGATTTTAAATATTAAACTATAAACATAATTGCATTGATATTAATTTAAATATTAAGAAATAGTTTGATATAATAATAATCTGGCTTTATCTCATAACACTTTTGAAATGCTTATAGAACACCAGTGCTCCATGAAACACAACTTGAGAAAACAGGTCTAACACATAATTATAAGTAAGATATCATTATCACAAATTTTTAGATAAATATTTTTCAAATTTTATAAAATAAACATCTGGTAATTGTTCTTTTATAATTATAATCATTTTTGTAATAATAATTTTAATACCAAATTGATCTTTTATCATATATTTCGAAATAATGCTATGATTAGACATAATTCTGCAGTTCGGGATAGTTTGGATAATTGATAGGATAATTTTCTTTTTAGATAATCGATATACTTCTATATTTATTTCCATTGTATTTTACCAGCATATCCTTCTCTTCCTTATTATTACATCCAAAATGTATTATTTATACAATATATATTTTCTTTCTAAAGAAATCGTTTTTGTAGAACTATAGTGCTTTCTGTATAATTTCCTGTTTATTTTTAAACGTATGACTTCATTTTTTTTAGAATTAATGTTTTCTGTAAAACATAGATCTTTTTTTTTCACTCTTAAGAAATTTAGAATTAATCTTTTATTCTTTTTCTACCATTTGAGTGAATTTTAAACACTTGAGATTTTTTTCTGTTATCTAAGGAATTTTATTTTGAACATAGGTATAAAAATTACATCAATCTTACTGTACTTACAAATACGTCGTAGACGACTATCTATAAAAATCGCATTTGTTGAAATGGCGAAGAGGGAAAATTTATAAAGGTGAATCTCTCTCCTTATTTTTTTTTTTGAAACCTTTTTTATTTGTTCATGTTATACTGTGTACTTTAGTTTAAGAAATTGACTTTTTATATAAAAATTGAAAATTATGTGAAAGTAAGGGAAACAAATAAAATAATGGGAAATAGATTTGTGCGTGTAATCTTACGCATTAAGATTGATCTGAAAGTTAGTTCGTGATGATGAAATTTTACTTATAATTATATCTTAGACCATTTCCGTCATCTAAAATTAATTAGTAAATGTCTTTAGAAACAGCTAATATATATATATAAACATTTCAAATGGTATTCATATTACATGCTGCCTTCAAATCAGTTCACTTTATAGGTACTTTAACTTTTACATTAATGAATACTGAATATATATATATATATATATAACAATCTAATCAATTAGGCTGGTTAGAGTATCAATTTAAATTCCAGATTTAACAATCTAAAGATGTCAGATTCGAATATCATGGTAGTAATGTCATTGATCAGACCAGCAACGCTTTGTAGAAGAGAATCATAGCACTTGAAACATTTTGCTATATTCTAATTAATCAGAGCGCTATTAATAATAGTTGAGTATATTTGAAAAGTTTAAATCAAAATTGATTTTAAAAAAATCAATAACAATTGATCTATTCTATATGATGGAAATAGATGAATACATATTTGCAAATAGTATATGTATCAGTGATTATTACGATGTACCCTTTATTAACACACTGCAAAACAGTAATTATTTTTCCTAATCATCTGTCAAACCCTTTCATATCAGTATTTGAGATCTTATGATGAATGCGAATCATTATGAAAATATTTTTTGATTAGCGATGAGTTACTTTAATGAAAGATGAATACACCCACATTGTGTTTAAAGACAGTTATTTTTATAATTTTTGATGTTTTATTTCCTACCCCATTATTCCCATATAATTTTTAATGGTTAAAAAACTTTTTTGTTAAACAATAAACAGAAATAAATAAATTAAATAGATTTAAAAACGAAGGTGAATGTAATTCACCATTTATTTATTTTTTGTATCCCATCAAAATTAGAATTCTAATTAAATAATAATTGGTTCATTTTATTTGTTCAATCCATACGCTTGGTTAGTACATCTACCTTCCATGCCCATGATGTGTTTTTATTTTTTCCAAAGTCTCTGTTTTTTTTTTGTTTTTTTATTTTTGCTAAACCTCTAGGTTAGTTATATGATAGATATTATAATAATATTTAAATAAATATTATAAATGTGTTCTTATATTGAATTGAAATCAAATCAAATCTAATTCAAAAGTTAATTTTAATTACAGAACTTTTAAAAAACAGACCTTAAAAAGGGTCATGCAATATTACACTTTACAGTTACTAATATTATTACACCCATCACATAATCTAACTTTTAAGATTATTAAAATAATATAAATGTCTGAATAGTATGCCTTAGACTGCTTTTGATATATATGGAGAACAAGAGCTTTTAGAAAGTGGGCACTTCTTATTTATGTACCCCCAACTACTTTTGCAAATACTTTTTTTGGTGATGTACATGCATCGCAGCAACCAAACTAGACATCCAATTATTCTTTAATAAATGGGTGGGGATAGGTTATTTGTTAATCTATTTTGTTATGTGAATATCAATATGCTGTTCATAAAATAAAACTAATGTTACATCTTTTCCATGGCATCCCATCTTGCTTTAATAATAATTATAATATTATACATAATGCTATTCTGAACTTGAATTTATTTGTTTTATTTATTTATTTATTTTTTGAGTTCAAAATGCTTTTATGACATCATATTTTGTTAGGTATAAAAGAAATGAGAACACATTTTCTTTTAACCATAAAAATACACTTTCTTTACATGCAACATAATGCTCACAAAATTTCTAAATAGCTTTTTTATTACTTTTTTCTAATCTAATGTATTTTAGTTGGTAGTAAGCATATAATTGCACAATAGTTTTTTGTCTCATTTACAACAATACGACTGGGCAATGTAAATATTAAACAATATTTTAATTTTACTAAAATTTAGTTTCTAATGTATTTTCAGGTGATAATAATTTAATTCTCAAATTTTCAATTGCAAATAGTAAACAGGTTTCTAAAACAGCAGTAACCTCTGAAAAATAAAGTGAAGTATATTACCATCATTATTTTCAATAATAATTGATCCATTGTTAAAGTTTAATCCAGTTTTTTTCTATCTTTACTCTCTTTTCTCCACATCACAGCAGTAAACTTCCTTTATCAATCTTTTACAACTCTTAGGGTCCAATTTAAAACTTCAACTATCCATCTATTATCATTATTCTTACAATTTATCCAGCCCAGCTCCAATTTAGAACTATCTGTTTGGTGATATCCTAACATACATCTCTCTATAATTCATTCAGTGAACTAAAATCTTTTAGTTATTCTTCTATTAAGTGCACAAGTCTCAGATTCATAATTAAAAACTGGTAAACCCATTTATTAAAAGCCTTTCTTTTCAAACACATAAGCATAATTCCTTATAATATTATTTCTACCAAAAGCACACCATCCAACTTTAATTCTATGATTGATTTCATCCTTTATGTGTCCATCTGGAATAATAATCTGGTCAATATATTGTTAACTTTCTTTATTTCATAATTAACAATCTTTGTTTTCTTTTTTCTGAAAAAATTTATTGGACAATACTTTAGTCTTATCAGTATTTACATTTAGTTCTACTATTACTTTCATGTGATAATTTTTTAACATTTCCCAAAGTTCTGAAACACTATTTTCAAAAACAATGACATTATCACAGTCTAAATGACATAAATAATCTTCATTTAATTTTATTCCTTTAATTTCCCATGAAGTTTTGGAGATATGGATTGAAAAATTTGGAAGAATTGTCTAATATTAAATGAAACAATTGAACTTTAGGATGTTAGAAGTAAAGCTGAAGAGACAATTGATTTAAAAGTGAATATGTTTTTTTTTTTTCAAATGCACTAATATTGGAAGGGCAAGTGGAGTGGAAAAACAATATTGTGGACATTGATGATATTATGAGACAAAATGATAAGATTAGTTATTCAATTTTATGGAAGGTACAAAATACAGTTATTTAACTATATGAGTATCAACCACACCTGAAAATTTTTGAATAGACTTTAGCGAATAATATTTTTACTATGACACCTTGTTTGATTTTTTTTTGTGCAATTAAATCTTTTTTACATATATTATATAATTAATTTTAATGTTAGAATATAAATAATTAATCCTTCTAATAATTATAATAAAGAAGATTAAATATTAATATTTTCAAATTGTGAAAATAAGTATTTAACTGAAAATTTTACCAATAACAAAGGACCACATTGTTACTGGCTCCACAATACCTATTCAAAAAGTTAGAAAAACAAAATATTAGACATTAGAATTTTATTTTAATAAAAAATGATATATTTAGAATTAGTTATCATCAAAGAAACAAAAAAAATTCTAAAACTTAATAAAGTATTTTACTTACAATTTTTACAAAAACGATTTTTTTTAAGCCTCTAATGCCTCTTTCTGTGGTAATTTTCGGTTCTTGTAACATATTTTATATACTTTTTAAGAGCTGTTTTTTTTTAAATAAAATGTTTTCAAAGTTAACTTCCCCTAATGACATAGTTTAGTAATAAGTCTTTTACAAAAATATTGCATTATAATCAATAACAATTATTGAAAATCACATTGCTGTAGCATTTAATTGCAGGGGGAAAGAATATAAAGTATCAGCCAATCACAAGTCAACTCTTCCTTTATAGATTTGGTAGAACAATAAAATGTGCTGTCAATCACAGTCAAAGCTCTGAAAAGATGTGTATACTGCTGACATCTCTCATATTTTTTTTAAAATTAATACTTAAAAAATTGAAGCTTCATAGAAGAAATTACTGCAATCTGTCACATACCATAATGTATACATTTTTAAAACTATGTAAAAAGTAGTTATCACAGGTCCATCATGTTATTTAATATATCAAATATGATAGCACTAACACAGAACACTTTTGTGAAGGAGTTAAAGTTTATATACCCCAACAAGTTCCCATTGCAGTAAGGAAATAGAACATTTTTATATGAATGAACACTATGCTTTTGATCAAACCAAATAACATTTTAAAATTATCATGATGACTTTAGGTCTAGAAGTGGTAACTAATTAAAAGATGAAAATATTGTGGATAATGTTAGTTATGATGGTAGAAATGAAAAAGGACACAGATTTGTGGAATTCACAGAAAAGGAAAACTTTATATTAGGATTTTTTTTGAAAAAAATACTAAGCAGAAATGAACCTGGAAATATCTATATGATGAAAAGAAAAAAATGGATTATATTTTAACTAACAGAAAATATTTAGTTTGAGGTTGTAATGTTCTTAATAGATTCAACACAGGAAATTATTATCAATTAGAAGATGTAAAATACATATCAATATATATATATATACACACACATAGGTCTCATTTTATGCGGTAGATAGGTTCCTCAGAAAATGTGCACAAAAAAATCACACAAAAATAAATGTAACTTACCTTGAAAAATGTGGGATATGTTCCAGTAATTTTCAGAAGTCGCATAAAAGCAAAGCAACAAGGAAAAATTACTTTAAAATTCACATTAAAAAAACAAGGAAATAAAATATGACTACTAAAAAATTTTAAATATTTGAAAAAAAATAATACAAGACAACCTTTTTTTATTAACTGCAGTATTTAATTTTACATTTTGCAGACATATTTTAATCATTACCGCTGTTTGACAATATGCATTCGTTTGTGAACTAATAAGAAATCAGATTTGTGATGTGATGTACAACTAGCGCCACTTTTAGTCTTGAGCTGTATTAATGGTTTTCTGTTTCTATATTTAAAAAATGAGATCGCAATCAAAACAAAAAAATTATACTTTATCATTAGAAAGATTATTTTCAGGTTATAAAATCAATAAAATCTTTGTTATTATTTATTTTAAAAATCTAAAAAAAGTACTTATTTCTGTTAATAACTAACAAAATATGTTTTAAAAGTTTAAAATTTTTGAATATTTATTGTGATAATTTTATACATATGTATAAATCTATTATTATTATTTACTCATTAGTATAAGTAGATTATTTACATAGAAGCTAAGATTCTAATTACATCTTCAGGCCATATTCATGTTAGCTCCTAATATAACGTTATATTTTTGAAAAAAAAAAAAGTATTTCAAATCAAAATAAGTTATTAGTAATTTAAATTTCTTGATATCTAATAAATATAGTGAAATATGAAAGATGTTAAGAAGAAACACGAATCGCATAACTTCAAAATTGCAGTAAAATAATCCGCATAAAACAAGACCCAGATATGTATATATATATATAAATGAATACATCAAACTGTTTTTTGAAAACTTGTTTTTATATGACTATTATACAAATAAAATAACACATCAATGTTTTGACTATTTTATAATGTAGTCTTTTTCAAGGAATACTAAAAAGTAAAAATACAAATGTATAATAATAAATATAAAATATCACATATTCCAAATAAATCCAAACATTAAAAAAATACTAAGAAATTATCTTTACCTCAATACCTTTTCTATTACAAACAATTTCAAAACTTTATCATTTTTTTACATTTATATACTCATCCAAAAAATACCATAAAAACATTTAATTAACAAATCTATTATTGTCTTTTTTTAAAATTAGCATTCTATTTAATTCAAGTTTAATTTCACTAAGGTAAATTCCTTCCTTTATTATTCGTTCATGATATGACTTTATACATTGTAAAGGTTTTATTTCCAAATCTTTATGTTTAAATCTATTCATATGATTATAAATAGCAGAATTTTTCTTTTTAAATAAATAAATTTAAACATAAAGGTTTTGAAATAAAACCTTTAGTCATATCATGAAAAAATAATAAAGGAAGGAATTTATATTAGTGAAATTAAACCCGAATTAAATAGAATGCTAATTGAAAACAAAAAATAAATTTGTTAATTAAATGTTTTTAGGGTATTTTTGGATGGGTATATAAATATAAAAAAAATGATTAAGTTTTGAGTTTGTTTGCAATAGAAAAGTGTTGAGGTAAAGATAATTTTTTAATATTTTTAAAATGTTTTTGGATTTATTTTGGAATATGTGATAATTTGTATTTATTATTATATATTTGTATTTTTATTTTTTAGTGTTTCTTGAAAAAGACTACATTATAAAAAAGTATAATAAAGAAGTATTATAGAAGTATATAATAGTCATATAAAAAACAAGTTTTTTAAAAGAAGAAATCTGATGTATTCATTTATATATATAGAAAATTATGAACTATTTTTGAAAAGAAAAATTGTGTAGATGATATTTAAAAATTTGTTATATATATTAATACTAAACTAGAGAAACAAAATTTATTAAGAGCAACAGTATTCATTGTTGATCTTTCTAATCTTCAAAAACAATTCAATGAACTTAAATGTGAACTTGTCTTAAAATATTAACAGATTTTGAAGATGGTTTAGATTTGAATGAAATCAATAGGAAGATAATTAATGCAGTATTAAGAACTACAGCAATGGTAGCTGGTACAAAATACCAGCAATTTACAGTAAATTTTTTACTGAGACAAGACAATGAATGAAGAAATGAAGTAATATTAAAATATATAATAATATTTCATTAAAAAAGAATTGAATATCTAGAGTTTTGTAAAATAATACAGAAAAAAATGATATGAAAAAGTGTTAATAACTGAATTAAGAAATTAAAGATATAAATGAAAATAAAAATATCATGTGTAAAACAATATTTTGATATTGGAAGGAAATTTATTTCTGTGATAAAAAAAATAGTTGGAATGATAACTAAAAAGAGAGACATCTTGAAAGGTGTGGAATCAATCTATAAACAATTATAATAAAGAATAAGAAATTAATGTATCCTCAATAATTACTTCATCTTCTGAATTGTCCAATATTTTCAATGAAGCAGTAAGACATGCCATTAAATCTATGAAGAAGACAGCAATTTCAGGTAATGATGGAATTATAATCTGTAATAGGTGAAGAAAAAAAAATTGTTGGCAAAGTTATATACCAAATGTATAATGATAAAAGTACACTAGATAATTGGAAAAATACAGAAGTAATATTTATATTTCAGAAAGGTGATAAAGAAAATATTAAATTATAGATCTGTCAATCTTTGATCATTTCTATACACAATTTTTACCAAGATAATTCCAACTCATTCACAGTGAACTTAGGATTTTAACCATCCAAAATAACTAACTCAATTTAAAAATGGTTTTATCATAATTGGTCACATCCAACTATTCAAATTAGTTATAGAAAAGATATATTGAATATGAATTGACATTATGCTTTGTTTTATAGATTATAAAAGGGCATTTGTCTTTATAAGTATTTCTCCAGTGATTTAAAACCTTAGATCATTAAGATGTAGACCCAGGACATTTGTCTTTATAAGTATTTCTCCAGCGATTTAAAGTCTTAGATCATTAAGATGTAGACCCAAGGTATTGTCATATTCTAATATATATTTTTCCTAGTGTTTCTAAGAAGATTGACATTGCACAATGTGTGAAGTTGATAATTAATATTATCTTAAAGTCTCTCTCTCTTTTTTTTTTATTAATTTGGACTTATCTTGCAGCTGTGTCTCACTGAAAATTTTAATATTTTTTGTAAAATTATTGAAGAAATATTTCAGCAAACGTTTTTAATAATACTATTATATATGCTTTTCAATTTTTATATTTTTAAGACTATAAACAATCTCATTGCATATAAGGGTTACACCAACACAATTAAGTGTGGTAGCAGACACTAGAGCTAAATGTTCCAGATTTCATTCTCAATGGAATAAGGGTGGTTAAAAGATAGTTCAGCCCTAACCCAAGGGAACTATTTAGTGTTTATTATGAGATAAGGATGCTCAAATATTATATGATGTTTTAACAATAACACAGCTAGAAATTTTGGATATCTACACAAAATTTCAGAAAAGGCATTCATATATAAACAAAATGGTCCCTAAAATCCAGGCATCCGAATACATTGCCATCATTTGCTTCACTTTAGTTAAGTCTTTGCTTGTAGAAACCAACTATTTGATTACTTTACTAATAAGCAAATATTATTTTAAGATTGCAACATCTGCAAAACTTCCGTTATATATATATATATATAAAATTGGGAAACTAATATTAATTTAGTTAAAATTAGTACAAGTAGGTAGAGGTTTAGAGGGATAGACATTTCTATAATGAATTGAGAAGATGGGAAAACCGATATAAAATTAGAGGACTCTCATTAACATTATACACATATATATGAACTTACAGTGATTTAGCTATTAATGAGTCTTAAGTGTTCAAATATGGGATGAATGTATAATGAGATACGAAATTTTTTATCCAATTTAAAAAGTATTTTAAAATCCAATTAGAACTTAACATACATACCTTTTTTCTTCTCTCCGTATCATCTTTGACAAAACTAATATTTTCATTTATTCTCAGTGTTTTTTTATGTGTCAGAAGGCATTAATATTAAAAATTAATAAGATTTAAAAAAGAATGAGTTTAAGTAATTTTAGAAAAGTGATTTTTTTAATCAGTTTTGTTAGAAGAATTAGCTTTGCTCCAATCATTTACTGACTAATAAATGGAACTATTAAGTTTTTATTTTATGCTATTTTTAAATCAGTTATAAATAGCTTAAAAGTTCATCTAATAGTTTTTCATGCCTTATCAATTTTTAAAAATTTGAACGTCTTTTACTTTAGAGAGGAATAGAATGGGGGAGGGGATGTTAAGGAATATTTGAAGTTGTTAAATAAAACACCAATTTTTTTTTACTTTGAAATCCTTTTTTATTTTTTTTTAGTTAGTTGCTGCAAGAAATTTGAAAGTTTACATATATATATATATCACGCTTCTAATATAGGAAAGCATATTAAACTTTTCTTATAGTTGTAATGGTGAGATTAACTGGTTCTGCTTGACAAAAAACATACAAAAATAAAACAAAAACCTCATAGCCTAATAATAGAATATTTTTCTATCATACCCATGTCCTGGCATTCAAATCCAGACCAAAATCCTGAAATTTTTTTCAGATCTCTAGCAGTTTTAACAGTTTTAGGATTTTTCTTTCAGATGTATAATCTATAACTAAGATAGATATCGAATCAATAAAGGATAGTAAACAAATATGGAGCTACTATGTGAATGAATGCATGATGCATTGTTGTGGATTTCATACTTCTCTGGAAACTGAGTCCATGATTATCTTTACCTTCTTATAACTTTATTATTTATTTACTTTATTTTTTTAAAAGTAATATGACACACGTATACATATTTTTTGTTAAGATTTTTAACAAGCAAATGTTTTGTATTATATTTTATTAAGAATGACTTTGAAATCAAATTTTATTTACTCTAATTATATATTACAATTATATTCATATATATATATACTCAATTTTTATTTTAAAAGCAGTTGAAATTATAATTTTTTTAGTTAGAAAAAGGTTAAATCATTTCTTACTTTAATTAATATTTTCCCCTGTAACAATTAACTTTACATATTTACAAAGTTTTAAAAGAATTTTTTTAAAATCTGACAGAAAATACATCTTTCTTTTTAAAAAAAACAACAACTTTATTTTGTGTAGTTCGTCTTGCAGATAATATTACATACAATAGTAAAATTAAATAATATATATTATAATAAATGTTTTTTTTTTTAAATATCCCAATTGGGATTAAAGAAACAATTATTTTTAAGAACCCCATACTTTTATTTCAAGTTAAATATAAAAATTCCAATTGTGGTAAAAGTAACAATTATTTTTAGGTTTTTTTAGTTCACAGTAAATAAAAACATTTATTGAAGAGTAGTAATTAATTTACAGAGCACACAGAGAGCTTATGTAAATATCATGCATATTTTGCCAGTAGAGGGATCTTCCAAACCACGACACAAGATAGCAACTTTTATAAAGATAAGAGTGGCCATCTTATCTTTAACCTAAATGTACATTTATATAGGTGAATCTGAAGCATCTTGATTTGGAAGTGTGAAGTAGTTGTTTTCTCCACTGTCTAAATCCATTATTTTCTTTACAAATTAACTCATGTGTAATCTTGTGATTTACAGCGAGTCAATAATATGATCTTAATGTTGGAAATTCTATAAACTATTGAAGAGTAGTAATTAATTTATAGAATGCACAGAGAGCTTATGTAAATAATCTGAACAGGCACTAACCTGTATTCAATGTGCTTTAAAATTCGCAATAGTCAAGCACATTTTACTGATAGAGGGATCTTTCAAACCATGACACAAGATAGCGACTTTTATAAAGATAAGAGTGGCCATCTTATCTTTAACCTAAATGTCCATTTATGTAGGCAAATCTGAAGCACCTTGATTTGGAAGCATGAAGTAGTTGTTTTCTCCACTGTTTAAATCCACTATTTCCTCTACAAATTAACTCACATGAAATCTTGTGATTTACAGCGAGTCAATAGTATGATCTTAATGTTGGAAATTCTATAAACTATTGAAGAGTAGTTAGTATTTTTTGTAGTTATTTAAATTCAAAATTTAAAATGTGGATTAAAATTACTTGCAGCTTGCTTAATTTTTGAAAGAAAACATTACAATATTGTTTATGTTTGAATAAAACATTTGAAAAAAATTAAGAGAAAATAGTATTTCATACATGTTTTAAAAAAAAAGAACTTGTACAATCAAAAGAAATAAAGATTTTATTTTATTTCAATTTTACTAGATTATAAATATTTTTTAATCTAAGTTTTTTTTTAAAGTATATATATATATTGCCATCTTACATGCGTTATTGTAAGCTTACTAAACTTATAACAACATATTTGAAATTTAGTCCACCAACCTCTTTACAGTAAAGAATCTAAGGGCTCCAATCTGAAATATTTCATTACCATGTATAAAATTTGAAGGAAATCCATTTCATATAAGTATATTAATTTTTGATTTCAAAATTTCTAAACAAGCAAAATATCTTCTAACTTAAATAAAAAATATTTATGAAAAGGATAGCATCAGCCGGGACGTGAACCCACAACCGTCTGCAACCAACTACTTGCTTGCAAGGAATTCACTCTATAAAATTTATTTGATATTTTTTATTATCTGTGTAGGAAACTACTCTGTGAAATTGATGTCTGTATAATTATTTTTTTCTCAATACTATTATAAATTCTACCTTTTTATTTTTATATACAAATACAATTTGATTATGTAAGGTCATTTATGTTATTTCTCTTCAAAAATGTTATTAAACAATAGTTCTGTGTTTTCATGAAAACAACATTATGAAATAAATCTTTATTTTTTTGAAATGTAACAAAGAACTTATTATTTCTCATTTGTTTTTGCATTACTGTATGTAAAATGAAGAAACGATAATGTAAAATAATCAAAGCTTTAAATCTTAAAAAAAAAAAAAAAGTATTTGCAAGAAAAAGTGCATTTCCTAGAAATATTGCAAAACAATATTGAGTGTTAAATAATAGTAATAATGATAAAGCAATATAATATTAGAATATAATTTTTTTAAACATATTCCATTGCCTTTATTTATTTTAAATTAAAACACATATTTCTCAACATGTGTATAATTATATATGCTTTTGTCAGTGTATATATATATATAGGAGTACTTATGATTTGTTTTTCAGAAAAATAATAAACAGACATGGAAATGGAATCATCCTTATTAAGATATGTATTTAAAATTGTAATATTCTTAACACATTCAACACAAAAAATGATCGTTGATTAAAGAAATATGTATTAATGTAAAATTGGAAAGATGAAATGTGTTAACAAAAACTATATTAACAATTGATATTACTAATTAATCTTTAGGAACATTCCATTGAATTTAAAATAGAACTTGCAAAGTTTTAAAATATTAACGGATTTTGAAAATGGCACTAACTTGAATGAAATCCATAATAAGATAATCGATATATTACTACCAATTTCAAGAAAGATTCCTGGTACAAAAAAAAAAAACAATTGTTTGCCAATAAAAGTTGCACTGTGACAAGACAATATATAAAAAAGAATTGCTATGAAAGTTTTTAACAATGGTCCTTTAAGAAGAATTGAATGTCTAGAGTTTGTGAATTGGTACAAATAAGAGTTAATGATGGTATAAAAAATATAAATGTCAGATGGCATAGAAATCTATAAAGCAAGACAAAAATAAGTTTCAAGAAAATGATTATATTAATAAGAAGAAAAAATAGGAGTATTATTATACATACAGATGATGGTCTTGAAATGTATAGAAAAATTATAAATATATATTAATAGTGACCAAATTACATTTTTTAAATTGCTTAGCACTTTAAAGAAATTAGAAATACAGTTAAATCTATGAAGAGGGGGAAGGCATTTGAAAATGATGGAATTATAATTAATATCTTAGAAGAAGCAGGTGGAAAAATAATAAAAAAATATTAGCAAAGTTATACGTCAAATGTATAAATGATAAAAATGTGTCATATGATTGGTTGAATTCAGTAGTAATATTGATATTTAAAAAAAGATGTTTTTTTTTTAAAAATATATATATACACAGCTCATACTAAATTTTCCAACACCTATCTTTAAAAAAAAAAAAACTGTAAGCAGATTTATTTTAAAAAACAATCCCCCATAAGGTGTATTATACATTAACACAAAAATTAATATTGTAATAAATAAATAAGAAAAAAATGACTTAAAAAATGATTTAAGTCATTTAGATTTCGCAGATGATGTAGTTGTTTTTGCAAATAATGCTTCAGATCTGCAGGAAATGTTGCAGGAATTATCAGATGACAGTAGGAAAGTAGGACTAAAGATAAATATTAAAAAGACTAAAGTAATGTTTAATCGATTTGCTCTAAATATGAAAATAAAGATTGATTATTATGAATTAGAAGAAGTTAACAGTTACAAATACCTTGGTCAGATTATTAATACAGATGGAAACATAATGGAGGAAATTAATCATAGAATTAAACTTGGTTGGAGTGCTTTTGGTAGAAATAACTTGATACTAAAAGGAAAATGCCTATGTGTTTGAAAAGGAAGGTTTTTAACAAATGTGTTTTACCAGTTCTAACTTATGGATCTGAGACTTGGACACTTAATAGAAGAGCAATTCATAGACTTTAGACCACTCAAAGAAGTATGGAGAGATGTATGTTGGGAGTAACAAGAAGAGATCGTAAACGCAATGTATGGGTAAAAGAACAAACAGGTGTTACTGACCTCATTGAAAAAATTAAAAGTTTGAAGTGGAGTTGGGCTGGACATATTGTTAGAAGAGATGATAATAGATGGACAATTGAAATTTTAAACTGGATTCCAAGAGATTGTAAAAGACACAGAAAGAGACCACATGTGAGATGGATGGATGAAATAAGAAAGTGTGCAGGGGTGATGTGGAGAAGAGAAGCTAAAGATCGGAGAAGATGGATTAAACTTGGAGAGACCTTCATCCTGCAGTGGATTGATAATGGTTGATAATGATGATGATGATGATGATGATGAAATAAGAAAATTTACTTAAGCTTATTTTCAAAATTGTTTTGGATTTTATATTTACAAAATTAAAAATAATTTTATTGATATTTAATTTAATCTCTATATCGTGTTAGCTTGCTATTAGTACGAGATTTACAATACTGTCTTTGTGCAATATTCATTCAAAGTTGTATCCTATTTAAATTTAATTTATTTTGTATAGCTGATTAATTTCATTCTTTGATCAATCCCTGTTAATTACTTATATTTGTTATTTTTAAGACTAAATTGATTAATAGAAGCCAATGTACTTAAATGTGCACAAATGAACTGAATTGCATTATATAATTAATGAATACAATTTGGCGTGTTATATAATAAGTGAAACAATATTTATTTATGACTGATCATTTTTGAAGAAGCATCATCTTAATATCAAATGTGAAATGATTTAACTAATTAAGACAGACATATTTGTAACTAATATGAACCACAAATTAGGACTGACTTATAAAATAGAACTATTATGAACATTTAGAGAAATTTCTAAACAAAAAGGAAAGTGTTCTAGTGTATAGTAAAACATTAATGAAATAACATTTAATGATATGTATGGATCAAATCAGCCACAAGGTTTTTATTTTATAACAAGTCATTAATTGATAGATGAGAATTTTGTTGCTGACAAGAATTTCAAAGTTAATCAAGGTTGGATGTTTCGATTTGGAGAGTAAAGTAATTTTTATTCTATCATAATTAAGAGCAAATCCGCTGGTCCAAAATGGTTACAGCAATTAAATTATAAAATTTAGTTATTATGATATTTTATTTTAATATATATTATGAATTTAAGTACTTAGTATAATATTGGGTGTGTATGTTTTTAAAGTGTATTTATAAATGTTTAATTATTTGTATTAATGACATAGTTAATATAATTGTGTTAATAAAACAATAATAATATGATAAAGTAATTGTTGCCTACTAGAATAATCATAATTAGTTTGACATTATAAACAATCTTGAGTGAAAAAAGGCCTAATTCGTATAATGACTAATTTCACTTAAATAAGTGAGTGGCAATGCCGTCATTTTGTCTTTAGTGTGAAGTTGTCTTGAGAATCTTCCATATGTAACTTTTAGTATATAAGTTTATAATTTTTAATTTTTTTTACCTTTCCATTACTACTTATCATAGATACTTTTTTTATTTAAAAAACTATCTTGAATTATGAATCTCATTTGTCTTGCGTTGTTAGCCGAGAGGTATCACAGCCACCATGCAAGCAAGTAGTTGGTTGCAGATGGTTGTGGGTTCGCGTCCCGGCCGATGCTGTGACACATGGAAAAAAAAAAATATGAATCTCATTGTTTCACATTTCCACACTTTGATTTATTTTTATTGACATAATGAAAAGATTGAGTGCAAAATATTTAAGAATGTGGTCAAAAAAAATGCTAGTGACAGATGTGGAAAACGAAAATTTTTTAGTGAAATCTTTTATTAACTTTCACCTATAAAATTTGTTTTGAATGTAACATCAGTGTTAGAATGGAGAAGTAAAAAATAGCTACTTAACTTTGGAAACAAATAACTTAACTGAGAAATATCTCAATTTAAATGAGATTTCACTTTTAAAATAATAATGGTTGTTCTACTGCTTAAATATGCACTTCCAGATTATGTGCATGTCATCAAATAATAGGTAAACATGTTCATATTTTATTAATTTATAATACAAAGATAAATTCAATACATTAAATAATGATATTCAAGCTTTATATATTTTGTCATATCGCTAAAATGTAATTTAAATACTTATCTCATGTAAAGAGATCAAATTATCCATTCATACAATAGTTAAATAAATATTTGTAGTTTTAATTTGGATTTATCATTAGTAGCTGAAATATTTCTGACTCAAACATCACATCATTGCAATCATCCATCATATGTGTCCAGTTCTAAAATATTAAATTAAAAGCATTTAGATTAATTAAAGTCAGCTTTTTAAAAAAAAAAAAACATAGTACAATTCTATGACTTCTAAAAAATTCAATAAACTTAAAAGAATAAACAATTGTTTTAAGATGACAATAGTGTCAGATGCATTAGATCAGGTAAGCACTTTAGCCATGCACCTTTCATATGCATGCTACTAGAAATTTTTGTGTAATAACATGAAAGTAATGATTTATAAAGTTAATTTAATAGATGAGAATATTAATTGAGAGCTAGCTATTATTATTATTTTTGTATATAAGATAGTATTCTTCAAGATTTTGTTTATGCTTAAATAAATTTTACGATGTAATATAAAATAAAATGTTTATATAATATCAATAATTGTATGTATATATATATATATAATACAAAAACTATTTTTAGTAAATATTAATTTTTTCCCTTTTCAATGTGTTGAAACTATTTTACAATTTTGAAGATGATGATGAGTTGAGATTCACTACAACTTCTCCTTTATCAATGTCAGGAATCTCTCAGCTACCATGCCCAGAGAAACCTTTTAGCCATTTTATCTTTTCTTTTCATTCCCACCATATATTTTTTCCATATTCTTCTCTATCCTGCTCCATTCCATTTCCACAACATAATCTTTGTCAACTCCAAGGCCTTTATATCTAAATCTCCTTTATCTTTTCTCAAACTCAGCATGAACCCAAAAACCTGCCTTCTATATAATCCCTTTGTTTATATTTATTTCTCAACAAGTTCATTGTGTGTGCCCTTTCTACTTCCAAAGATTTACATTCAGTTAACAGATGTCTAATATTCTCTTTGCCTTCCTTACATAGCTAAATAACTTTAATTTTTCCCATTTACATGTATATTTCCTTGTTGGTAATGATCCTGTTTGAACCTTTAGCAGTAAACTACTTTCCTTGCTATTATCATAAATTAATTTGCACCCAATATTGTTTACTTTTATTTATATAATAATATTAAATCGTGCTTTCACACTTCCAATGTAAAGCTATAACAACAAATTGAAAACTAAATTAAATGGCTGAGCACTTTCAAGAAGATGTACTTCTCAAATTCATAGCCAGTTATGATCCTTTCTTTGCAATCATTATATAAATAAATCTGATATGCAAATTATATTCAAATGAGTCACTAAGACCATCTTTTAGATATTGCAAAACATGCATCCTTACGATTAATGGCGAAAGATTCCTCATGCCTCTCAGTATAAACTAATTTTGCAAATGTGGGTTCGAACACATGTCCTGACAATTTTTAATGTTGAGCAAAAATTGAAGTGCATTCTGGATTTGTATGTGCCTTATTGTATCTATACTTGTGTTGTGTTATTCTAGTAGCTATGGTGGCTCTTGTTTCACCATAGTATGATGCTTTGCATTCATTATGAGGGCATGCTACTCTGTACACAGCCTGTGGGTTCTGATCAGAAGCTATAGTGTCCCTAGTGTTGTTAATAAGCCTATTAGTTGAGATAGGTGTATGAAAACTCAAACGAAATTCCTTAGAAAAAGTCTTATAAAATGTTTTATGTAAAGAGTGCACATAGAACAACAATATCTAAGCCTGTTGTCTTCATCTCTGTGTTTTCCAATATTATTTACAAAATGTCTAATTTTGCTATATACTATATTGTGCCTGTATCCTGATTTGATTAAGTTGTTAGTACATCTTCTTGAAAGTGCTCAGCCATTTAATTTAGTTTTCTATTTGTTATTATAGCTTTACGTTGGAAGTGTGAAAGCATGATTTAATATTATTATATTGAAGACAAATGGAAAGTTTAAATATACAGGTTATTACTTTCTATTTATATGTAAACTCATTTTACTCTTTATACTAGTTCTCCATCTCTCCAACTCCCTATTCTCTATCTCTCCAATTCCCTATTCTCTATTAATGCATTTATTCTTCTATCCCATTTCTTTCAACTAATACAAAAACAATTACTCCTAATGCAACCATCCCACCTTATGTATAAGTATGTGGACATAAATTCTTTATCCAAATCTTCTGCATACCGCACCATCTTTTTCACCCATCTTGTTTCCTGCCCTTTACTCATAACCAAATTAAATACTATATTGGCTATCTCTTATTATCCATATACTTTAATCTACCGAACATTTTCATTTTACTTTTTGCATCTCTCATATAAAAACTTGATCATCCCATTTTGCTTTGAATTGTTTCCTTTGCAGTCCACACCCTAATGCATGTTTTCCTACTTCTCTTTGTACTTTTTTAAAGTAATCTAACACCTCTTTCCTTACACATATCATTGCATACATAGCAACATCTATCTCTTTTATATAAAATTAACTAGAACCTATTATAACAATAATACAATATGTACAAGGAAGAGAGGAAAAAAACTGGTATAAATGTATACTATATAATTTTCCATTCATTTATTATTAGCCAAGTATTATTTAAATTAATTGATATTTTACATATTTTCATACAATTGTGTTTGATGTGATTAATGTAATTATTTTCATGTGTATTTCTTCTATTACACAATCTATTTTCTGTTTGTATTTTAAATAATGAATATATAAGGCAGACTTATCATCTTTTCTATTAATTGCATTTTTTTTTGCTGTTTCTTCTAATTATTTTTCTGTATGTCCATAGTGAACCATACTGTAATTTCCTCAAGTAATTTTATATAATTTATTTTTTATATTTCAGATCATCTCTTAGTGTATAATTATCTATTAATTTACTAATATTTTTACTATTTGACTATCCTATGTTAATGTTTTTGTCTATATAATTTTTTTATTATTAATTTATGATAAATTTTAGGGAAGTTTTATCATTTTTTATTATTCTTTTTTTTTTACTCTTAGAACCGATATTATTATTTATTACAGAATAATTATTATTATTTAAATTAGGTGATTTATAATTAAAAAGTATATTTTCAATATTCTTAAAGTTATATGGACAATTTTTGTATAATTCAATAAACTGTACCTTTGTAAAGTAACTATATTTTTATCTGTATTATATCTATCATTTTTATGTTTAAAATTTGTAATGATTGCTATTTTTTGTACTCATGCTTGTCAATTTGTAGAAATTATCTTTCTTACTTTATATTTTTTAATGAAATGTTTAAATATAATTTTATTATTGTCTTTTATAATTTATATATCTTAAATATTTTATTTTCACTTCAAATTCCATTTTTGTAAATGTAATATTATATATATTATTATTAAATTTTTTACAAATATTATTTATAACTCTTTTGTTAACAATTATTAAGGTATCATCATTTTTGGATTATTATTCTTTTTCAATTATTTTAATTTCCAATTCATTAATAAATATTGATGATGACCTTAACCCACTAATTGCACAACCCATTACCTACCTCTTATGTATATTCCAATATTTAAAATATAAACTATTATGTATTATTGTTAAACCTTCTATAATATGTATTATATTTATATCATTATTGTACTTAGATCTATACTTTTAATTTTTAGAATACTGAAAAGAACATTAAATAAAGAATAAAATCTATTTTTTTAATAACACGTACCCAAAATTTTTATAACTTACACACTTATTTTATGTTATATATAGATCTTGCAAATAAGCTCTAAACAAGCTTTGCAGAATATCCCCAATCCCAGACCAGTTCAAGCATTAAATTAAAAATACCAAGACAAGCCCAGCACTTTATCTAATTGATAACTATTAAGTAGAAAATCTGAAATTTTCAGACATCCATATGTCTTCCATTGCAGCTATCTAACTTAAATAGCCATATGGGACTGAGGATACACCATATATTAATAGCATAGCAATATAAAATCATGAAAGCCTTAATAGCACAAAATAAAATGACAAAAAAATCAAGTCAGATATCACATGACCTAATTTAACAAGCTTGTATTACAAATGTTATATATAGAGCTCACAAATAAGCTCTTAACAAGCTTGTTAAAATAGGTCATGTGGCATCTGACTTCATTTTTTTGTAATTTTATTTTTTGCTATTAAGGCTTTCATGATTTCATATTGCTAAGCCATTAATATATGGTGTATCTGAACTTAGTTCAGTTCCATATGGGCGTTTAAGTTAGATAGCTGGATTGGAAGACATATGGATATCTGAAAATTTCAGATTTTCTATTTAATAGTTATCCATTAGATAAAGTGATGGGCTTGTCCTGGCATTTTTAATCTAATGATTGAATATCCTAGTATCTTACTGAGGACCCCAGTAGCAGAAACCAGTCTGGGGTTGGGAATATTCTGCAAAGCTTGTAAAGAATTTATTTGTGAGCTCTATATATAACATTTTTAATACAAGCTTATTAAATTTGGTCACGTGATATCTGATTTGATTTTTTGTAATTTTACACTTATTTTATGAATTTTATAATGTCTATTTTTATCCTATGCCATTTTGGTTAAGTAATAATTTTTCCATTTTTTTTTATAATTATTATTTTATTTTCTTTATTTATTTCAATTTAGGCTTCTATTCCAAAAGCAACTCGTCTGGATTTATCCTGCAACCAGATACTTTCCTTACCTGTGAGTATTGTATACCTTATATATGTATTTATATTTGATTATTTATATCATAAAAGTCATTTTTAGCATTCAAAGTTAAATATCTACTTAAAATTGAGAATAGTTAATCATACAATTTTTAAATATAATTTTTGGAGACTTAAATAATTTTAAATACAGTTATTAATGAAATATTTTTCTAACTTTAATTACTCATATATTTGAATATTATGACAATTCTTTAGTTTCTTACTAAATAAAAGTATAAAATTTGAATGTTTTTATTGTTATAATAGCCATAAAATATATTAATCGATAAATATGTAATCGAATTCAAGAAATTTCTTTTAAAATCTATAAATTGTTTCTATAAAAAAAGTATAAATTGTTTGATAATTTTTAGGTAGTCATGTGATATGCATTGACAGATTATCCTGGCAATTTAATTCCATTTAATTAACCAAACATATTTTAATTCAGTTGGTGATCATCTAAAAAACTTCATTAACCAGTTTTATGTGGTTTAAGGGCAGATTTAAGAGCAAAAATTTTGAATTGATTTTTATTTGCATGATATAAATAAATATCTCATTTTGATTAATTGATTGAAAATATTTGTGTTGGATCTATGCATCACTTGAACTTCATTTGATCTTTTAAACAATAACCACTATATATATATATATTAACAATTAATTTAAACTTTATTTGCAATAATGAATATATACTTTATAAAATAAATATGTT
This sequence comes from Epiperipatus broadwayi, assembly GCA_028023455.1. Taxonomy (NCBI): domain Eukaryota; kingdom Metazoa; phylum Onychophora; class Udeonychophora; order Euonychophora; family Peripatidae; genus Epiperipatus; species Epiperipatus broadwayi. Next base: position 653,943 of record JAQFVV010006222.1, on the reverse strand, counting down.
CATGTATAGATCTTAAAAGTAAATTTTCATGAATGAAATCAAATGCATTATCTATGATCTAAAATAAAATTATTGTTTATATCTTCAATATAGTTTTAAATTACTGCATTAAGTTTTTTAGGTTGATGCTACAGTTTGTAATATTATAAGATCTCAAAAATATATTGTGATTGTATATTATGCTGTTTTCATCATCTAAAGTTAATTATTAAATCAATTGGTGGTGCTCTGTTCTATCATGTCAGCCACTTGATGGTGTTGATGCTAAGCAAAAACACAGATATAAGGTTCCTGGACTAGCAATTCTATAGAACTATTGATTTTATTTTTGGAACGAAATAAAAGTAAATTATATTACGTTTTACACAAAATTAAAAGATTTAAACAAAATATAAAAATGAAAGCCAACTTTTTGCACTTTTAGGGTCAGTAATTAATCAGAGACTGGCTTTTGTGTGTGTGTGTGTGTGAGTGTGTCAATAATTATGTTACTTTCTAATAGCAAATAATAGTACATTACAGACTTTTTGGACAGGAATTAATCAGAGACTGGCTTTTTGGGGTGTGTGTGTGTGTGGATATAAAAAGTTACATTTCTTTTTTAATAGAAAATAAGAGTAAATTTTAGACTTTTTGGGACATTAATTAATCAGACACTATGTTTTGAAATCAAACTCAATTATATTACAACTTGTCTTGCATTGGTGGTCGAGAGGTCAGCACAACTGCCTTGCACTTGCAGACAGTTGCCTGGGTTGTGGGTTCGCGTCCTGGCTGATACTATGACACTTAAAAAAAATTATATTACAACTTCCACAAAATTTAAAAATTCAAACAAAACTTTACATTGAAAGCCGACTTTGACTTTTTGAGACAGTAATTAATCAGAGGCTGGCATTTTTTGTGTGTGTTTATATAAAAAGGCACATTACGTTTTTAACATTAAATAATAGTAAATATGGCAAAAAAGTTATGGTACTTTTCTAATAAAAAATAAAAGTAAATTTTATCTTTTTTTGGACAGACACTGCATTTTGGGGAAAAAGTAAATTCAATTGCAATTTACACACTAAGTTAATAATTATAACCAACTATTAAAATGAAAGCCGACTCCGGTGTCTGGCAATTGCCAATTTTCAGAGTTTGAAGCAGCCATTTTATTTGTCTCAGACAATTTCTCATGGATATATTACTTTCATCGGGATCTTCAATTTAGGGCTGTGCCACACCCTAAAATCCAATTTATGAGGGTTACACAGTCCTGATGGAACAGTGATGACACTGTTAAAACTGTTAGAAGGTAATGTTAGAAGGTACCAGTAGGTCAGTTTACATGAAAAAAAATAGATGTTGGACCTGAAAAGTACAATTATTTTGACACGATGCAGTCAACACATCTTCACATGATACTGTAGCAAAAATAGACAACAAAGCATTATGATAAAGTATGTAACACAAGCAACTATGGCAGCCACTGAAGGCAATTTTCTGTGCTTTTAGCATAGAAAGAAGCCACAGTGGTAGCTGAGTAAATGGACTCTTTGTGTTTTTTCATAGAAAGGTTATCAGCTTGGCTGTGACCATGGAAATGGCATATTTCTAGCAATTTAGCTATAAATAGCACTAGCAAGTGGCTGACACGATAGAACAGAACACTACCAATCAATTAAAAAAATCAAATTTTATTTAAACTTTTATAATGTTTATTAAGGCTATAATCTTAAGACTAAGCACCTGAAAAAATGACAGCAGGGACCTCTGCAAATCTTTAACACAGGCTTGTGTTGAAGATTTGCAGAGGTTCCTACTGTTGTTTTTTTAGGTTGTGTTAATAAATATTACTTTATGTAATGAGTATATGCTTTATAAAAATAATTAAACTTTTATAGTGAATTTGACTAAGAAATAACACACTGATCCCCTTTTTTCAAATGTTAATGACCAGGTCAATGACATTACTAGCTCATGAATGGATCCATAAGCATTAGATTTTTGAATGTTGAATTTAAGATCATACTAATCAACGAACTTGTCATAATAGCTTAATTATTTAAAGCACCATGCTAAACTGATATTCAAGAATCTAAAAATTCCCTATTTGATTTTTACAACTTATACTGTCACTGGTCAGGCCAAGAATATCTGAAGGGAGAAGAATATTAGGTACTTATGTAGTATGACTGCAGAAGCTTGCCAGCTATTTTGTTTTAAATAATCCATTTTTAGGGGCCATCCAACACAAGATGTAACTAAAATGGCTGAGCATCATATTCAATATTTGCTATTTTGTTTATTTATTAAAATGATAAATAAAAGAAATACAAAAATCCAAAAGGTTGTAATTAAAATTATTTTTAGTGTAAATTTACTACACCAGTTGTAAACTGATCTCATTGCATTCACACATGATATTTAGGAGCCTTCTAATCACATTCCTTTCCAAACAAGCTATTATATCTATTTGCAAACAAAGTGTCATATCGTGCTCGTTATAGCACACACCTTTTGACAGCCTTTGAAAATATTCCACTGCATCTTGTTCTGTTGATGAAAAATTCCAAATTTTAACCACATTTTCAAAATTGATAAGGTAAAAAAGGAATGCTAAAAATATCACCACATGTTAACAAGTGTAAAAAAAAGTAATGATAGTTTTAGCCACATGTTATTTGTTTCCTCAGGTTAAATGTTCACCATGTGTTAATATTGGGACATTACATTGTGAATCGAATTTGTTAATAATGTATTTGAATTTTTTAAAATTAACATTCAATTTAGAATAGATTAGTTAATATTTTTTAAAGGTAGTAAGCTATTCATGTTTGAGAAAATAATATCAAGAAAAAAATGTAAAAAAAATATAAACAATATATTTATTTATATATATATATTTCGAAATTATTTTTTCAAACACGTATAAGTTTTTAAATTTAAAAACTATTAACAAATGTATTCTAAATTGAATGGTAATTTAAAATAGTTTAAATACATTTTTAAATAAATTTCATTCACACCATAATGTCCAAATGTTAACACATGGTAAACATTTAATACGGTGGTGATTTTTTTAACATGCCTTTTTTGCCTTATCATTTTTGGAAATGTGATTAAAATTCATAATCTTTTATTGACAGAAGAAGATGCAGTGTAATATTTTCAAAATTACAGGATAGTGCTTGCCCAAAAAGTATATGTTCTAATAGGCATGAAATGATATTTTATGTGTGAACAATGATGCAATGGCATGTTTGGTAAGGAATTGGATTAGAAGATTCCTAAACATTGTTTGTGATTGCACTGAGCTGGTGTAATGAATTTACATTAAAAAGAAAATTTTAATTATTAAACCTTTGGACTTTTATGTTTCTTTTATTTATCATTTTAATAACTAAATAAAAAAATAAATATTGAATTCGATACTCAACCATATTGTTTATACCATGTGTTGTGGAAGCCCCAAAAAATGGATTATTTAAAATAAAACAACTGGAAAATTTTTGGTAGACATACTACATGTATACCAAATATTACTACTTGGAACATTGTATTATATACTAACCTATGTGATACTATTACCAGATGAATATATTCAAAATGTTTATTGCATTTTTCTAATGTTATTTAACAATTAATTATAACTAATATATCACTATCAAGATCTTAAAAACAAAACTATATATTGGGTTTTCAATTTTATGAAATTTATAAATCATGCTTTATTAGGAATACTATATTTACTCCTATTTTTTTTTTTTGAAAAGGTACATTTTTATTGTTATTTCAATGTAGTGTTAATGATATGCTTTAAATAATGATTTTTAAAACGTTTACATTTTAGCATCAAATAAATATTATTGTAAATTATATGTATATATATTGCACATATTAAACTAAAGAAAAAACTGGAATGATTAATTATTTTTTACAATTACTTTTGGTTAAACTTATATAGCTTGATATAAAATTATTTAGGAAGAAGTGATGCATAAACATCAGAAAATCTGAATATATATTACATTTTAATAATTTCTACAACAATCTTGTTTAATTTTTTTTTCACATCATATGAGTGATAATTCAGTTCAACTTTTTAAATCATTAATTTTTACTTGATTGTTTTTTGGGCCAAGCTTTTATTTTGTAGATTTCACTTGTTACAATTCATATGCAAGCTTTCTTAATAAATCTCTCAAATGTCCTACTTTTTTTTAAATTTGTAAATGACCCTGATAATTACATCACTGAAATTAATAAACTAAAACCAATATTGATATGATCCCATATATTTGGAGAAAACATTCAAAATATACAATATTAGTATTGCTTTTATGTTTTCATTATAATTGGTTACACTGTTTGTGTTATAAGAACTAATTATTGTATATGGCTTTTCTCTTGGTTAATTTTGATAATTTTATTAATATATTTCTGTTTTAAATATATTTTTATATTATTTTTGCGTAGAATATATCCAAACAGGCTTATTTCCCAGAAATTACATATACCTATGTTTTCTGTGTTCATTTCTACACACCTCATCATTCACATTTACATCTTTATGTTTTTCTTCCTTTTGTAAAATTCATGTAGAAAAATGCATTACATACAGGACTGACTATTCTATGTCCTATTTTAAGATTAAATGTTTTAATAGGAAATTAGTTCTTGAATTTTCTGATCTTATTATTTTATTTTTTCTCAACATTATTTTTTCTTGCTATTATACCTATTTTTTAAAATCTTGCTCACCTGAAAAATTATTATATATATTTTACATATGCATGTATCCTTACTAGCAACAATATTTATGTTTAATATCCCTGCTTATTATTTTAGAAAGTATTGATAACTATAGGTATCTTCAGCCTTTTTGCTTTTTATGAAAAGAATAATTGTAATTTATTTGCATATAAATTGTATTACATGGAAGACATTATGTATTCTTGTCTAACTTTTTTTTTTTTTGCTTTGGTTATTCATGCATTTTTCCTCAATCAAAATGGTTTTTTTTTATGTTGTGTATAAAATAATTTTAAGATATTACATTCTTTAAGATTAGTACTCAGATTCAAAGAAATAAACATATCTCAAACAATCAAAAGCTTTGTAATAAGTGAATAAGCAAAAATATATGCCCACATGATGATAATCCTTTGAGAGTCAATATAGGTTTTTGTTTAATTATTGAATCTTTTATCACCCTTCCTAATGAATTATTAACTTTTCATGATTTTCTTATTATATTTATTATAAGTATACATTTCTTGCCATGTCTATTAATGCTTTCATATGAACTGAATATTTGCTTTCTTGTATATAGAAATAAATTATGATATTATAAATTCCATGGACATTATGTAGCCATATTTATTTTTCTTTGTTTGCTAGGAATGGCTAGATATTTAGTGGATATTTGATTTTTTATTATTGTTCATCAAATATTGAAGAATTAACTTTATAGTCAGAAACCCTGATACTGTTTTGGAATATATGATCCATGGACTGATTCCACTTCTGACATTTTCTGTGTTTGAACTTTTTATGACCTCTAAGCAAGAAAGCCATTTGATTATTTTTGCTCTGTGAGGTTTAATATAGCAGTGGACTGTAGCTCTGGAGTCTAAGGTCTTTGAATCAATTCCAGTTGTCACTTTTAGCACTCATACTGTATGAATTTCAAAGCAATTAAGGAATTTAACTATTTTATAAGTTAATTCATTCTCATATTTTCTTTTGAGTCTATTAGTTTTATAGTGTTTTTTATCCAGAATTTGTTCAGATATTTTTTGTGTTGTTTTTTTATTTATTTCTTAATCCATTGACATATTTTGTCTGACCATTTTTCTTTTGGGATTGTATTTTTTATCATTTGTCATAGTTCTTATGTTTATTCAAATATTTATTTTTTATTCTACTTTTGTTTTTCTGTTCTTTATAATATTACTTTTATTATTAATCTTGTTTTATACTTTTTATTATGTTAATTATATTATTATATTCACCTTTAGTATTTTTATTATAAATATATAATTATCTTCAAGTTTATTTTTATCTATCTCAGTTAAGACTCTACTTTGTATATTATTTATTAAATTCTACTAGTCAATGTTTATTATATCCTGTCTCTTAGGATATTGTATTTTCAGAATGTTTTTCAATTCACAATTTATTATGGCAATAAAATTTAGCAATATAAATTAATATGCAGTCCATGATACTTTTTCTCATTTTTGATAAAATTCAGTCTTGATATGTTATAGTAATAGAATCAACTTGATTTCTATGGATACTAAATTGAGTATTGACCAAAACTTTCCATATCTATAGTATAATGTTATATCAGGTACTAATAATCATTTTATTTTCATAACTTAATTTTTTGATTATCTTTTTTATAATCCTGGTGATATATTTACTAAAAAAAAAGTAATTTTACACTTTCTGTTTCTCAATAACATATTGAATCTCATTTTTTAAAACATATTACAATTCATAATAGCAAAAAACAATTCATAATAGCAAAAAATAGCTCACCCCTACAGTTCAACAATATATGATTACTGATCTAGTGTTAGATCTACATAACAGTTCAAGGGTATTTGTTTGGTTAAAATTTTAGGTTGTTTTGAATTTCAAATTCTAGCTCCAATAATAAAAATAAGTTAAAGGTAGATGCTAGATGCAAAATGACATTATTACCATCTTTGAATACTAAGATTTACTGATAAGGGCAAAATTCAAAAATCAGATAGGAATGGGGATTTAGTAACACAACATTTGGTAATGATTTTTCAAGAAATATTGTAGGTCACTAAAATAATGAGCTGTTCTTGTTTCATTTAAATACTTATTTAGGTTTTTTATATTGTTTATCTTATCAATTTTGATTTTTTTTTTCATGCATGAACTAGAATTATTGTGAAACATTTAACTAATTATTATTATTATTATTTCATTTTTATAATAATTATTCTGTTCATATAATATATTGCTATGCTTAATATGTTAATATTTAAATTTTGTCATCTTTTGGCAATACTTTTTAAAAATATTTCACTTTTTTAGATATCCAATGAAAGTTAGTTTACAAGGTATCAGTACTTACAATCATAAGGATTACATTTACCAGTTGTGAAAGTGAGATTCTGTATATATTATACATATCTACAAATATCTGAGGGATAGAAATACTTGTACTTTTTTGTTGTTCATATTATTTTTTGATACATTGGATTAAAAGACAATAAATCCCTGATTTTGGTAGTACTTCATTTTACTATTTAATAATTAGAGTGGACTTCTACATAAACTGTTTTTACATGTATAGAACCATCACTGTTTTGGATTTATACTTTATGACTTAAATTTATATTGATATGATATCATACTCATGCTGTTGTCTAGAGGTTTGCAACTTTGTGTGACCAGTATATCAAGTATCTATATAATTTCCTGATATTACTCACTTTTTCTAACTATTAAATAGAAAATAACTACATAATTATTTGTATATAAGACTTATTATTGATTACACCCACCAGAAATTTATTATAATAATATGAAAAAACTGACATAGTATTATTAATAGCTTTATTTTATGTAATCAGACAAAAAAAACCATGGATAATTCAAGAATTTAAACAGTCCTATATTGCATAAAATGATCATTGACAAAATTGGTAATATGTTTCACAATATATATCTACATTGTACTTATTATTAAGATTAATATTTCATTTTTTCAGGATGTTTATTGCAGACATTATTGTGCTTGCTTTTATTCATATATATTAGACAAACTAATAGAATTACTGTCAGGAAAGGAAAATCGTTTTTGCTACTAGAGAAGAATCCAATGAATCAGTCATTTAGTCATACATTAAGCCAGTAAAGCATGATGTTATTTTTAATGAAACATTTAAGAAAAGCTATAGTCTTTTTTAAGAGATCTCTTAACGTGAATGAAAAAAGTTCAAGTAAATATTATCTATAAGAGTTTATTGGCAGAGAAAACATTCCAATAAACTTTGAAAATTTAAGAGATGTAGAAATAAAGTTTTACAACATTATACATTCTTACAATTTAATAAAATTAAACGTTGAAAAAATGTGTTCTAAATGACTAACAAATGTTGTCTATATTGCAGTTCATCTATATTCACGAAATCTTCATCCACAATTTTAATAACTTACTAAATGAAAGAAATATTGAATAAATAAGTAAAAATTAGAAAGTTGTAAATTTGAAATTACAAATTTCATATGCATATCAGTTTGTATAAGCCCTGCATTGAATCATTACTCAAACAATTATTATTTTGTCTTGGAAATTTAGATTACATCTATTTGGTTATATATCTCTCAATTTTTTTATCTTTTTCAATGCAGTATTATTCTATTTTTTTTATTTATTATTGTTTCTAATGTCTAAATGCATACATTTTGTTGCAAATTTTATATGAACCAAATGTAATACATTTGCAGCTGTTACTGAACATTTTTTTTTTTAAAAAAAAAAGAAAAGATTTTAAGTGTACAGAGGCATGGAATAGGAAGGATTCTGGTTAATTTTCAAAATGCATAATGGGAAAATATTATAGGTCAACATTTCTTCAATTGAATTTAAGTGGATTTGGTATTAATTTTCAGCTGTTTACATGCAATTTTATTATTAAAAAAATTTAAGCACATTATAAACAATATATATAATAATTAGATTTTTTTAATTTTTAAAAATATTTTAAATTTTAGATTACTCTTTTGAAATTACTTTTGTTAAAATTATTATTTTATAATAATTAAATAATAATTCATGTCAATTTATTTATGTCTTTCATACAGTTTAAAATCTACAAACCTAAGAAACAAACTAGCTGGAATATAGAGTATATATATATATATTCAAACTAAAGTTTTAATATTGTAACAATATTACACTTATGTAAAACGAATATTTCCATATTTTAGTTTTAATTGTATTTAAAATATCTTCTTTCATTAATTTTGATATCTGTAGAATTGAATTATTGATTTATATTTTATAAAGTTTTAATTCTTATTATTTCAGTTTATGTTTGCTATTATTACGATTTTTTATGTTTATTTTTAATTGTGTAGTTGAATATACAGAAGTTTCTAATATAGAATATAATATAACAAAATTGAATCTTAATTATCTTTATTTTTGCCTTAGGAAATGAATATTTAGTTTGATTTTTAATAAATTTGTTTTATATTTACTGAAGAGTATTTTTCATCACCACACGGTTTCAATTCTATATGTTGGTGAAAAGTGCAGCATGGGTAATACTGTACTTTAAAAAATAAATTTTTTGTGCATGTGGATAATTTTTTATCATTTCCGCCCCGTATTCTATATGAAGTTTAATGATTTTTGTTCTGCTTTCTTTAAACTGACCTTTGTTAGAGTAGCTATCAAAATTTACTTCAAGATGTTTAGATGATTCATTGCTTTTAATTTTTTGGTTATCTCTGAAATATTTTGCATCACAAATTGCAGAAAAACTATCTAAAAGTATGGGTCATGGATGGGTCTGGGGGAGCTGCTTGGAGACTTTCCAGGTGGTCTGAGAGCTGGTTGTCCCGCATGAACTCTCCTCAAATGGACGTAGCACCCCCTTGATTGACTAACATTTGATCTGTGATAATTCATATCATTTTTTCCTCTTTTTGTCTTTTTTCTTGATGTTGGTACTTGAAGTGCATTCTTTATATACCTGTAATACCTAATCTACTGCATTAGGTGGTTCTGTTGCTTTGAGCCACCACCCAGTTTCAGAATATCAATGTAACATTGTAGCCTCTATGGCCCACCGCTGCAGGCGACAGAATGTGGTCCCTGCACAGGTGGATCATACTTTAGTGACTTAATAAAGTTGCTTTGATAAAAAAAAAAAAAGTATGGGTACAATATGTATATATTGAAGATAGTTGACAATTGTTTTAATATAATTTTGGAATTAATAATTTTAAAAGATGAACTACATGATAGGTTTTAAAATAATTATGCTTTTTAAATGAAAATATTAATTGCAATTATCATTATTATTTGTCATTTAAATAAATGTGTCTTCTTTTAAAATTTTAATCCTTTCCTCTCCGACCGCATTGCCAGTTATTTATATTGAACATTTCGTTATGAATAAACTGTATTCTATTAATTCACATTCACATATATTAAGGAAAAAAAAAAGTTTAGCAAGAGATAAGTTATCTCTTTTGTAGTATGGTTTTGAAAAAAAAAATCCTTATCAAAAAGGAGTACTATATATTATTTAAAATTTTAACTTCAATCAACTGAAAAAGAGTGAGTTTATCATACATTATATATATTTTATCTCTTTGTCATATATATATATTTAAGTCTGAACAAATAGTTTTTATTTCTTTTTTTAAAAGGTCTATTATGCTATATAAGAGAAAAACTGATGTTTGCAATATAGTTTAATTATGAAATTGTTTGAAAATTGTAAAATGTATATAACTAAAATGATATAGTTAGTTATTGTGTTATCTTGTTGTTTTTTTTGTATTTAAATGTGAAAAATATATTTTTTATTATTTGAGAAAATGATCAGAGCTGTTTCCATGACTACTCATAGTATAAAGCAGAAAATTATTTGAAGATTTGTTGTGTACTCAAGTGGAATAATTTAAAAATTCATCTTTATCAGTAGTTTAAGAGTTATTACGTATTTGAATATATATAAAATAAATGTACATGTATGCATTGTACATTCTTTGACCTAGTGATAAAACGACTTACTACTAAATGTTTGGTTACAAAATTAAATTTATATATGTGTTGAACTGTATAATTTTTTCATAACACTGATCAGATCTTTATATTATTTCAATGAAAATTTGGTATTATATTCCCCTTTCTTGTTAACTTTTATTATTTGATTTTAAATTGGAGCACTATTAAATATATATATAAATTTGACCAAAACCCACTCTATAAAAAGAGGATTGACAGAATGAAGTCTATTATGTATCATAGTGTATGATGTTTAACAATATCAGAAATTATTATTATTATACTGATATTCCTTTGACCAATTACACTATTCATTTTTAACTGATGAATATTATTTTTAATATTGCATTTTAACCTTTATCTGTAGTGAAAATTCCTTATCAAAGAACCTTATAATAATTACTGGTGTCATAGAAACATGACTTTGCTATCAGATATTCATTCACCTAGTTTGCATCTTACGAGAGGGTATCCAAAAATAAATGAAATTTTGTAATAATAAATTTTGTATTTATTTTTAGGTGTTATAAATTAAATCACCATCTAAGTAAAATATTTTTAATGTAATGTACCAGTCTAAACATGTTTTTCACTTTTTGGAGTATTCTGCAAACAATTGCAAAGTGATGCCTTTTAATACTTGTTTGTTTTTTTCTTTCCCATTTCTAAGTCTGTAAAAGCTATTTTTTTGAAGAAGTTTTTCATTTGAGGGAATAAAAAAAGTTGCATGAAATGAGACCAGTTGAATATGGCTAATGGATAAGGTGGTCATGCTAAATTTAATTAAAACTTCTACCATACTCAAAGGCTTGGTGTGCTGGCAAGTTGTCATGGTAAAGGTGTCACTCCCTACTTGGCCACACATTGGGGCACTTGTTTTATTGCTTAATGCAAACATTTCAGAACATGTATTATTACAAATGAATTTTGAATGAAGAAATAACATTTGTATCCAATGAAAATCGGCATTACTTTGGCATTGGACTTCATTTGCAATACTTTTTTGGAACTTTTCAGTTTGAAACACATTTAGATCACTTATAACTTTATGTTTTCCTTAGAGCAGCTTGCTTGTAAGCTGTTTCATTCATTATGGTTGTTTCCCCTGCCATTTTCCTTAGCAGAAAACAGAATTTCACATTATTGAATTTTTCAGCCATTACATAAATCGATAAGTTAGTGAGGCACAATTAACAAAAAAATTACTATGCTATAACATGACTTATTTTGATGACAAAAATTGGCAGACTGGTGCAAGGGATCCCTGATAGAGGTATCCAATGGCAGAAATATGTATTATAATATGCTTGCTCTCCAAAGAATGATTATGGTTATTTTTGATATCTCCCCTCATAATATTAATCTTTTATTTTTATCACTTTTTATTTGACCATCATATTTTGTTGAGTATCATTGTAGCTCACTATTATGTGCTTCATATTAAACAGAATCTTGTCTTTTAGTGAACTGCATTTCAGTTGTACTGAGTGCATAATCTGATCCACATGTAACAGTTGACCTGTAGGTATCATATTGTTTGCAATAAACTGCATTATGGCTAAATTTTAATGATCTATTGTTTTCTTACAATAATAATATTTGATTTCTCTGTGGATATTAAACTAAGTTTGATTAAGTTCCAAACTATTTTTGTTACATTTTAGTATCCTCTTAAGAATTATCTATTCTCAATGAATACTATGTTAACAAAATAAATAGTGATGGTAAACTATGCTTGAAAAATTAATTTATTTTAAATTACAGCTTAGCATTGATTTCTACCAGATCAGGCATATTAATAGAACTAGTATAAGTTTATATAAATAATATTTATAAGTTAAATATACAATTTACTTGATAATGCAATACACAAGTCTTTCTTGGTTATTGTGTTAATGTTATTTGCAATAAACCATGCCTCTTTATATTTTCTTTTTTGATCATTGCAATCAACACAAACAACTTTAATATTAAGTGGATTGAAATTGTGGCCAGATTTGATTTCATGTTCCAAAAATATAGACATAATATTGGAGTATGTTTTAGTATGTTTGTATATATATCTATGCTGTGCTAGTTTTGTAGCACATTTAGTATGAGACTTGCCACAGTAAATTGCATTACATGTTGGTTCACTGCATTCAATTTTATAAACTATTTGGAGAGATTGATCTAGAGATAGTTTGTCTTTAGTATTTGAGCAGATTGTTTTTATTTTTTTGAATATACATGGTATAAAAGAAAGGCTGATTCATGTATTAATATTGTTAATTAATATTCCTGGTATTTAAACATTAATATAATTTTTAAGAATTTTTTTGAAGATACATCAAATGGTATAAGGTATTCAGATATGTATATCCAACATTCAAATACAGAAATTAATTATAAAATGATTGTAAAATCCATCAAAAGTTATTGTTTAATTTACATGCATTTATATACTCCAATTTAACATAAATTAGCTGGATTTAAACGTTGTTTTTTTTTGTATAGAAACTATAAATTATGCAAGTTTGAAGCAGGTAGAAAAGTCAATATTAAAAATTATATAAAATATTTAGTCAATTCAGGGTATAATATTAATATATTAAATAAAACTCTTAAAAAATTCTATTCATTTTTAAACACCAGGAATATTAATAACAATATTAATACATGGGTCAGTAAAAAGATGAAAACAATTTACTCAAACTAATTCAATATTAGTTTTAGAACCAAACTTAATTTTAATCAAATGTTGAACAACACTAAAGACAAATTATCTCCAGATAAAGCTCTCCAAATTGTTTATTGAATTAAATGCAATGAAGCAACATGTAATGCAATTTGCCATGGTGAGTTTTGTGCCAACTGGGCTACACAATTAGCACAGATTAAATGTATGTACAAATATACTAAATCAGGCCCCAATATTAGCTCTATATTTTTGGAACATGAAATCGAATCTGGCTACAATTTCAATCATCTTAATATTAAAGTTGTTTGTGCTGAGCACAATGATTGAAAAAGAAAATATAAAGAGGTGTGGTTTATTGCAAATAACATCAACACAATAAACAAAAAAGAGTCACACATTGCATTATCATGTCAGTGGTATATTTAAATTATTTAACTTATAACTTGTATTTATATAAACCTATATTAATGACCAACCTGGTCGAAAGCAGTGCTAAGCTGTAATTTTAAATAAATTATTTTTTCCAGCAAAATGTACCATCGTGCGTATTATTTTACTGAATTTAAATTAAGAAAAGAAAATATATTATTGTGTTAGAGTACTGTGTTGCTAAACAAAATGAAATGAATGAAGAAAGAAATATTTTGGATATGCCAACATCGTTCTTACGCCTGTTACTTAGAAATAAACTGATTTTATAACTTATAAAAATTTTAACATTAGTCTGGATTCTAACTTCAATTTTCTGAACATTGGGAGTATCTTAAAATATTATTTATTTTTTAAAAAATAAATTGTTAATAATCAATATTTTAAAAAGCAAAAAAAAAAACAACTACTTTATTTTACCATTATTTTTATTTTTCTAAGATTTATATTTGCGATTTTTTTTAAAATTTTTTGATGTTTTATATAAAATCCATTGAGTAAATAAAAATTTTATCTTTTGATCTTATGTTGAAGAACTCTAATGATACAATGTCATTTCTTATTTTGTTGCTATATAATCTTTTAATAAGTTCAAAATTTTTTAATTTGAGTTCAAAGTATGTAATGTCATATTAAGTAATTTTACAAATGAGAATTTGAACAATATCTGTTTTGATTAATGCCATATTATAAAATATAAAATAGTTGTCTTTTTTTATTTTTATTTTATGGAAAACTTATGTTTTATTTCCAGAAATGATTATTTTATTATATACATATATATTACACCGAGAACTCCCTTAAATGATTCACATATATGCGCATATACTAATGCACAGATAATACTTTTGATGTATAACTGAATTATTTAAATCCATATATGTCATTCAACAATTTATTAAACATTAATTGAAATTGGAGTTTCAATTGATTAAGTAATGAATATGGATATTGATAATATCCTGGTGATATTTACTGGTCATCATACATCAAATTCTATCTCAAAGAGTCTCACTTGACATTCATAAATGTTATTGAAAATATTGGTTTGGATTACAATAACCCTAATTTAGAACACTGGCTTTTTCTAACAAATATTTATAAATATATTACTCTCTGGCATCATCATCACAGTTCTTATGGCAGCAATTCTGCTTTGCTTAGCCTAAATCATGAATGCTCAGGATCAGTGTGGGACTATTATTATGTTTTGGAGATGAAACTATAGAAAGAACACTTCAACAAATACATAATTTAAATAATAACATTATTTATTTTAAATAATTTTGAAAATATTTTGGCTAGTTTCTCTGTCTAAGTTTAATTGATTGGGCCATGTTGTTCATAGATTAATAATAATATTGTAAATATTTAAATTAATCAGTCAATATTTGAGAATCTTAAAATGTTTTTTATATTAATCTCTGTAATAATTTAGTTGTTTTTAGTATATATGATTTTCAAGTTTTGAACCCATTCTTTAATGATATTTTTGAGGTTTATTCCATTTTGGGATTTAAAGATCTCTTTATTAAATGTATTAAAATTTAACAGAACTTTTATAGCAGTGTTTTTTTTTTTAAAAATTAAAACTAGTCTTTTTTAATATTTTGAAACATTATTAAATTTTTCAAACACATTTCTCATTACTATAAACTTTATTCGTCTTTCTTATTGTTGTGACATTTTTTAAAATGTTGACAGCATTACATGCATAATGTGTTCAACGGTGCTATATTTGTCCCAAGCGGCCTAACATGCAAACATATATAGTGTATAATAGGTTATGTTTTATTGATAAACATTGATTAGTTTAGAATACATATTGCTTATTGAATTGAAAGTGTATCAGAAAGCACACACACACACATATATATATATATCACAGATCCTTTTATATTTAGAGAGAGCATGTGCATATAAATTCAAATTATAGTATAAACATTTAAAAAAAAGATCGTGATAACATACCCATAAATAATAAATGGAGGGGGCACATATACATATTTACTGTGTGCTCACTCATGCATTCAATGAAGCAATAAGAATATAAAAAAATATAACTATGTATTTTTAATTTTAAATAAAGTAAATAGTGAAATGTCTGACTTTTGTCACTATCAAATGCACTGTGGTTAATATTCTATTTTTTTTTTTCAATAGTTTTTTTGTTGCTTTTAAAATCAGTATCAATCTTTATAATATGTCTTAAATTTTGTAAAACTTTTGGCATTATTAAATACAAAAAGCATAATAAAGGAATAATAAAATGTATGTGCTTTTGACATAAATGAAAGAAATTTCATTACTAAACATAATCACGTATAGTTTACTGACACATTGTAAGATTTTTTTACACATTTTACTCCCCCCGCCCCCAAATGTAATCACATACATTGTTCAAGAGAAAAAAACCTGCTTAAATATCATAAAATTTGCACATTTTAGTGTTTTTTTTTACATTTTTATTTGTTTGTTTACATTTTTCTTTGGATATATAATCGGAGTTGTGTAGTTAGATACAGCTTAGATCATGGTTCCATTGTATTTCTTGATAACTTCATCATTCAATTTGAGTCAATATGTTAACAGTCAATCCAGTTATGAAATAAAAGAACATTTACAATAATTACTAAGCAAATTAATTGGAAATTCTAAGAATGAATTATGAAAATAAGTGATTATAAATTCATTATAATATATGTATTTATTCCAAAATCCAGACAGCTAAAATTCTGATAGCAAAAACTCTGATAGCTCAAAATCATGTCAAGACAAAATCCTGAAATTATTCATATAAAACTTAATTTTTAAATAACTTCACTAACAAAAAAAGATTCTAAAATATTGAATTCAAATGGAAATAATTAATTTTGCATGCTATTTAAGAATAAAATTGTTTCCCTGTCTGTGATGTTAAAATAATTAAGAAGATATGTTATGTTCAATATCATGATGGCACTCAATAAAGTGCTATTTGTACAATTTTTAAATACAGTCATGATTCTGTTTTTTCTCTCAATTGTCATTTTCTTATGTTTTACAGTTCTGTCTGATGTATTCGTTTTACATGCTTATTGAATTGTTGTTGTTTTTAATTTTTGGATTATGGTTTATATTCTTACTCCAATATTCTATGACGATCCTCCATGATATTCTGAATATGATGAATTTTGATTTCTCTTGAATTATATGTAGACTATAATTGTAGAAATAATGGTAAATCACAGATTTATTATTATGCATATATTGCTTAATTTTTCCAAGTACACAATTATTTTTAAGACACTCTAACACACATTACTAGTTTCTCTTAGTAAATGTGGTTTCAAATAATCAACTGTTGCAGTTATCTCATTAAAGAAAATAAAAGCTAAGTCATTCCAAAGTCAAAATAATAAATTGATTTCTTTATTGGTATTAGTTTTATGTGAGCTGGAATACATTTGTAATTATTATAACCATTTGAAAAAATATGAAATTCACAAAATGTTTTATGGATGTGAGGTGAGTTTTAATGTAAATGATTTAGTTGATTGTTAAGCAAATTAGGTTTTCTTGGTTAAGATTTGCTGTTTGACAATAGTTATTGGGATTTTGGAGTGATAGGATATTGATGAAGCTGTTTAGGTGAATGTTGCATTTTACTTAAAGACCTTCTAGTATTTTTAATCCAATTCAACTTTAATTGCTTATTGTCAGCACATTTAATATTGACTGTTGTAACTATTTTAATGATGATTATCATTATTTTTAACCATTTCCAATCCACTGGAAGAATGTCCCTCCAAGTTTAATCCAATTTCTTTGATTCATATTTTCTCTATTCCATATACTATCAACAAATTACCTTATTTCACTCATTCATTTCATTGTGGTTTTATTATAGGTCTTTTAACAATGTCTTGGAATCCAATTTAAGTTTTCAAATGTCCATCTATTATTATCTCTTTTAGAAATATATTTAACCCAGATCCATTTTAGTCTTTTAGTTCTTACAGTCATATCAATGATACCTATTCATTTTTTCATCTATATATTTTGCTTTTGATTACTTCTTGTTATTTGCGATAAACTGCTGCATAAATTGTTGGATGATCTGAAACTTGTATTGTTCTTTTGTTAAGCGTTCAAGTATCGGATACACAATTATAAAATTGATAAAACTCAACTATTAAAAACTTTTCTTTTCAAATACATAGGTCATATTTCATTTTAATATTAAATTATTTCTATTAAAAGCAATCCAGCCAACTTCAAATCTATGATTGATTAGATCCAATTATGTGTCAATCTAGGTAAATAATCTGACCAAGATATTTATAATTTTAACATCTCATTCATGACTATCAATCCTTATTTATCTTTTGAGAAAATCTTTAGAAGATTATTTAATTCTTTCAGTATCTATGATTAGGCTTATTTTTTTATTTTATCTAATAACTTGTGCAACATTTTCTGAAGCTTGGAAACATTGTCAGCAAGAATTATATCATATGCAAAATTTCAGTAAAATAAATAATTAGAAGTATATATTCTTATTATTTTTTTTTTATTTTCTTTGCATTTCTTCATATATTTATATATATTGCTTACAATAACATCTTTCATATATACTTTAATGCAAAAAAATAATAATTTTTTCAATAAACCTTTTACTTTCCTGACAGTTTTTGCTATCCAGTAGTCTTCATCAGAGCTTTCTCAAACTTCTGCTTTTTTTAGCAGAGGAAGTTTGAGAACGATCTGATGAGGACTGCTGGACAGTTGAAACTGTCAGGAAAATAAAATTATTTTTTGCATTAAAGTGTATATGAAAGAAGTTTATTATAAGCAATATATATATAAATTAAATAATCATATTTACTTTTACTTCTTTAGTTTCCTATCTCAATTCACAAAATATTTTATTGTAAAACTGCTGGAAGACGTTTTGGAGATACAGAATCACTGTATTGTATATCATTCTCAATGTTAATCTTCTTAGTATAACTTCAATTTAATCTTTTTTTATTTTGGTATATGTTCCTCACAATATAACAATATCCTGTGTCTATATTTTGATGATTCAAAGCTTTAATCTCCATGGAAATGTTACAGAATCAATGATAACTTTTTGCACTGAATTTATTAAGAATATTGCAATCCTGGATTATATACTTTGTTAGTTTAAATATAATTCAATTTTCTATAACTTTTTTTCATTTAGTATTTTTTTTTTCAAAGAAAAAATTCATTGTATAAATTTTTTTTCTTTTCTGAAAATTCTTTACAAGTTTACATTTTCTCAATTCTACTATTTAGCCAAACTTTCCCATAGCACTTTCATCTTTAAATTATTTTCCAATTTTTACATAAATGTCTCCTGTGGCAATTTTAAAATATTATTTAGTATGATCAAAATGATTTTTTGTTACTATATAAAAAGTATCTAATTCTATATCATAATGAGAGCTTATTGGGCATAAATCTGAATTGTATGCATTTATTTTATATTAAGTTGAATTGATATTTCCACTTGGTCTTTTATTTACCATCAATTTCCACAATACTGTTCTTCCATTTTTATATATATTGAATCCCATTCTACTTGTGTTTCCAATACTTGTATATACCCACTTTTATTTTAAATGTCTCTTCATCCTTTCTTCTAACATCTCAAAGTCCAAAGCATTTTTTCCAATTTATATAGTCTTTCTTTAGTCAAAAGTTATTATTGTATAGCAATATGGGTCCAAAATTAGGGATTCTTAATATTGTTAAGACTTTGTCTGCCAATCACTGACTTGGTTGATCATTTTACAACCTCATGAGTTAAATAAGAGCTATTATTTAGTTTTCTCTGTCACAATTATAAATATCTAATACAAAAAAATCATGCTTGCACATTCATCCTACCTTCAAGAAAAATGAACTGATGTTTCACTTATCACACATCAGACAAGAAAGTCTATAGTGTTTTTCATATATTCAGAAAGTAATTCCAGGGAACATACCACATTGTCTAACATTTCTTAGTGAGTAGGTCATCCAAGTTTATTTATCAAATAAAGAATCACATAGTAATACAGTTGCAATATCAAGAACATGTGGAATGTACATTTTGAATTTTTTTAAAGCCCAAAGAGGATTTAAAAAATCTTGTTTCATGTAACAATATTGTGCAGCCTTTGTAATGATACTTTATCATTATTTATTATAGTCTGTATGGTATAATGCAGTGGAAGATTGATGATTTGGAAGTTAAAAATCTATAGACCACAGCTCAATTCTGTTACTTTTATGGCGAAACATGGTATGACCCTCTAAGCAAATTGTTTGAATACTTATTTTTTATTACATATTAATCTGTATTCAGTTATATCAGCATTTTTTACATTGTATGTATCATTATTTTTATAATTTAGTGTGTTTAACCCCCCCCCCATAAAATAGCATCAAATAAAAAATGTTTTTATTTTTGATTATTTAATATTATAAAAATATTTATTAATTATTGTACAATTTAATTTTTTATTGTAATTTATATGGGCTTTACCTATTAACAATAATCATTTGCGAAAATTGCATCACAAACAGATTTAAGGATTCATATTTCTATATTTGGATTTTTTTATGGGAAAAATAGATTACACTTGTAAGGTTTTAGTGAAGAAAATCAATCTTCATTTTTCAACGATTAACGAAACTCCAAAGGCATCAACTGAGACATTGACATGGCTCCTATTTACTAATGAAGGTATTTCCCTTGCAAGAATTTTAGTTTCCAATTAGGAAGTGATCATTTTGCCATTAGCAGAAGCTTTTCATGGCAAATAATTTTAAAAGATGGAAGAAAAGTTAGAAGACTATTTCTGAAAACATATAATTATATAAAGTTAAATCTCATTTAAATTATTAAGAGAAGGAGAGAGGGATATATTATATAATGTTTTATATTGTCTGCAGAAATGATGAACTCATTTCTCTCATACTATTAATTTAACATTAAATAGCAATAAATTTGAGTGCTACTAAAAAGAGCTTTATTTATATATGTATTATAAAATTATATTCCACAAGTGTCTGGACAACTAATAAATGATGCAGTCTTATAGTTTAAAAAATTACTGATATTTCTTATAATACCTAAATTTGTAAAGAAATAAATGTGTACTATTAAAAATAGCTTTAGTTATATATATACATTGAAACAGTTGAAATGGGCAGACAACAGCAAAATCACTACTATAATAATTTATATCACCACAACTCATTCCAACGTCTCATGAGCTCGGTGATCAGGGAGAGAGATTCTTAGAATTATATTATAACTATATAATTTCCTTTGTGGCAAAGAAGACACTCAGTGCAATATATACATGAAAATACAAACACTTTATTAATAATAACATTATAAACAAAAATGAATAGTGCTTAATTTGTTGTTAGTTTCATTGAAAATAGTGAGAATTAGATTAATTAGTGATTATATGTGTCAAGAGTTTCAATATATATATATATATATAAATTAACGGTAAATACAATATTATAATCTAAATTCTTTTGTAGTGTTTTCGATTATGTGGTAATCCTCGTCAGCTTTAATTGAATTTCAATTTTTTTAAACTTAATGTTATGTATATTTCCATAAGCTGTGTATGGCGTATTTGCAACTTGCCTATTAATAACATCATTCTTATATTTATCAATTAATGTTGCCTCTTTAATTTTCCTCTTTTTATGATTTCTTTCTTCCATTAATATTTTTATTTCATTACTAATAAATGTAAATTTATAATTACAAGTTTTTTCATGGTCAAAGAATACTGAAGCTGTATTAAATTGACTATTTACGTTATTTTTAATTCGATTATATAATAATTGATGCTCCTTCAATCTTTTTTCCACAGAACATCTCAATTCACCGGTATAAAATTTCTGACATCCACATGAAATTTTATATCAGTGATTCGAGATGTTCTGTGGAAAAAAAATTGAAGGAGCATCAATTATATAATCGAATTAAAAATAACGTAAATAGTCAATTTAATACAGCTTCAGTATTCTTTGACCATGAAAAAACTTATAATTATAAATTTACATTTAATAGTAATGAAATAAAAATATTAATGGAAGAAAGAAATCATAAAAAGAGGAAAGTTAAAGAGGCAATATTAATTGATAAATATAAGAATGATGTTATTAATAGGCAAGTTGCAAATATGGACATACACAGCTTATAAAAATATACATAACATTAAGTTTTAAAAAATTGAAATTCAGGTAAAGCTGATGAGGATTACCATGTAATCAAATGTGCTACAAAAGAATTTAGACTATAATATTGCATTTACCATTAATTTTTATATATACACCTGGGTCTCGTTTTATGCGGATTTATTTAACGCAATTTTGAAGTTACGCGATTCATGTTTCTTCTTAATATTTTTGTATGTGGTTTTTGTATGTGTTAACACTATATTAGATCAGAAGTCGAATTCCAATAATGCGATATTATTTTAAATAATAAATTTTGCACACTTATGTCATATTTAAAGTAATAGCACATTATTGGAATTCGACTTTCATCTTAATAATTTCAATATTTTCAGTGCTTTATAATAGTAAGATTTTATGCAATAATGAAATTAAAATCATGATTTCCACATTTTATGTACACACATTAAATTTTACAAGATTATAATGTAAATTTGTTCAAACATTGTGTGTGTTAATTTTGCATTTTAAATCACATTCTGTTTTTGCTTTTTAAAAAAGAATGTAATCAATTATTAATCATATAGTGTCTGCAAGTTTATTTTTAAAAGGTGAGTAGTAGCAGTGGGCACAATTAAATTTGACAATTAAAAATTAAAATATGATTTTTAATTGTAATTAACAATTTAAAAATTACTTAAGGCGACCTGAAATTAATATGATGTGAAACAAAATTTGATTTTTAAACGGAATTGAAAATTAAAAAATTAAAGACAAAAATAAGAATTTCATTTTTAGTTGTTAGTTTTAATTAAATTTTTCCCAGCAGTGTAGAAAAATATAATGAAACAGAAGTGGAACCTGTCCCTTTCACTGCAAAAATGATTCGAGAAGGTCTTCAACTTTCTAATCAGTTGGCAAATTATTTTCTTATTAATGACACTAATCACGAATGTCCTCTTAAATTCCAATGACAGCTAAATGGTTGTATGTCTGGATATCGTGAGCTTTATAAACAATTAATAAAATCATCATCTCAAAAATTAATTACTAATTACGTTGTCACCAGAAAGCCATTAACACAACATGAAAGTGAAGTTGGTGCTAGTTGTATTTCCTCTTGTGAAGAATCTGATTTTTTACCAGTTTGCAAATGAACCTGTTTATCAGCAAATAGCGATAATAATTAAAACATGTATAAAAAATGTAAATTACTGTATGGTAAATTATGCATAAAAAATATATTGTTTTGAATAAAATTAAATATTATAGTTAAAAAAAGTTTGTCTTGTATCAATTTTTTTCAAATTTGAAATTTTTTATTAGTCATATTTTATTTTCTTATTTTTTTTTGCACGAATTTTAAAGTAATTTTACGTTGGTGCTTTGCTTTTATGCGATTTTTGAAAAATCACAGTCCGTATCTCCCCTTTTTCAAGGTAAGTTACATCTATTTTTGTGCGATTTCTTTTGCGCATGTTTTCTGAGGAACTTATCTATCGTGTAAAATGAGACCCAGGTGTATATATATTTTATAACGGGTATTGTATTTTTCATTTATATATAAAGGACCTTGACTGATATACATATTGATGATCTTTGGGGCAGATATCTTTCAAGCAGGTACATGATAATAAATAAATCAGAATAAGTTTAATTAACTCTAGAAAATATGGTTAAAATAAATGATCACATAGCTCTCATGATCATGACCCAGAAATACTGAAATATCTGACTTGACTATAAATAAGGATAAGGAAGATGGGACTGAATTGTAGTAATATAATAAATCAAATAAGAAGGCAATGATAGGAATATATCACTTTTGTGAATTTAGATCCAAATTTCATAGAATAAAGTGATCATGAGATGAAAGAATGAGTCTCTTTATATAACTCTCATTAACAGGCAGAAATGACCCACTGCACTAGTAACAAGATGAGAGCAACACCCTCTGGATCTGAAATAAAAGGTAACCTTCCCACATTTGTGTGAAACTTAGACAAATAGAACCCATCAAATTAAATCTTCCGAAGCAGGGATATACACCTGCAGAAGAAATGCAATAAAATAGGTAAGAAATTAGACAAGCCAGTAAAACTGAATGTACATATAATGAATATTCAGTCTTAAAATTTAAATCTATATAAAATAAAACATAAATGCTCATGTCATAAGATTATTCTACACAGTTATTATATATATAATATTTTGCTGATAATAATTGTTCTCTGCTTAATTAGAGATCTGCCCCATAGGTATTATGAGATCGACCCCAAAGGTCTTACATATATAAAAAATTATTGATATGATAGCCTCGCAATTATAGTTTATATATTAAATTGTATTTAAAGTTTTATAGAATTAAACTATCGTATCTACAGTATAAATATATAGTTTTCAAAAGAAATTAAAGTTTTAGCTTCATTAAATTGTATTAAAGTTTTATAAAATTAAAAATATTGTATCTACCAGCATATATATATATATATATATATATATATATATATATATTGTAACCAAAACATGTCGAGCCAGCCACGTTGGCAAAAGCTGTAACCAAAATCCCCGGAGCCGTCCACCCTGATGGCTCACAAAGGTGGTAACCAACCTTCCATCACCCCTCCAACTACCCATCATCATGCCGTACTTGTTGCGGCACTATAAATTGTAACCGTAAATTGTGTAATCTCAACTACGTAACGTAAGTGCACTAGGAATTACAACCTTGGTCACTGATCAACTCTCATTGCACATTATCAGCTATTAAGAGCTGTATCCAAAAGCATATCATACTATTTATTTTATGCACAAGAGACCAAAATCAACATCTGGGGCAATTTACTACAGACAAAATTAATGAATTAACCTAACTTTTTATAATTTATTTGATCGCAGCCAGGGTATACCGCGAAGACCTATCATAGTATTATTATAAAACATATTAAACAAATTATAAGTGCAATTTTATCACTCTTAAACTTCAATTTGCGATTTTTATGGTATGCGACCCTATGGCCGACCATGTACCAGATAGCGTAATTTGTGGAACCACATAAAATTATGAAATTTTAAATCATCTATATGATTTCTAAGACAGATGCTAGTCCAGGTAAAGCTTTGCAATTAATAAACATGAATAATTGGGTTCTTTTATAATTTAATATATCATTGAGACTCTTATTGTATTGACGAATGAAAATTTAAAAATGTTAGGTAAATATTTAATCATATCATTATTGAATAAATCTGTTCACAAGTTTAATAATTAATTTGTATTTTATACTAGAATCAACTACACAAAGCCACAATGATGGAAAAGGTAAATGGGATTTTATTGTACCTTACCAATCATATACTACCAAAGACGGAAAGCATCTTAATGTTTTCTCAAAATATTAATAAATTCATATATCATGTAGACAATAATATGTACTTCAATGTATGCTCTATAATGTATGCTCTATCCAAAGTTTATGATTTCTGATGTTATGAATGACTCATAGCAACGGCACAGTAAGTTTAATTATAAATCAACTTTTATTTACAAACTTTATGAACAATAAATAGTTAATTTCAATATTTTAAATAAAACATAAATAAACAAATAAAATAATTAAATGATAGTTCCATTAACTTTCTTCAATACATTTATAGGTATAGTTTTAAAAAACCTAATCATACCTTATTCAATCTAATGTAATGAACATTGAGACAATTATTAAATTCAGCATTAACTTATGAAATATTGAACGTCATTTCCAGATTCAATAAATCCCTATTGTATACCTTTAATAATATAATAAATAATATGATGTTTGTATGTTTTAGCTATAATGTAATCATTAATTAAAATAAAAATGTAAACTTACACTCCGGTAGATAATAATTAACCAACAGTTAATTATCATGAAGTACTTGAATAGAATGTCCTGTTGCCATTTATCAATCTAACCGATAAATTATGCTTACAAATGAAGAAGATGATTTGGCAGATTAACTAAAATACTTTGCCCAACTTATATCTGTGAAGCAAACATATTCCTGTGGATGTATTCATCTACACGTAGGAATGAAATAATACTAAACGTTTTGCGTATTTAACACCATCATAAAGTCATACGTATAACCACACAATTCCGCGGATTAACCACCAGCGCAGGAATGTGTGTAAAATACAAAATGGCAATTAAAATAATCTGCGGATTAACCACCAGCACAGATTAAAAGCCTTTAACATACTAAAACAACATTATAATTTACTTCACATTAAAGTGCAAATCATCCCCCTCAATTCTTCTGATTATTCAGAATACGCTGACACTTTAGCAAATGTGGGTTCTTGCTTAGTAAAATATTACAATAATCAGGACAACTAATGTACTACTTATCTTGCTTAAAATAAACATGTATAATATAATGTAAATAATATTGGCATGGGAATATAAATCTGGAAAGACTCACAAAATATCTCATAAAGATTGGTATATCTCATGAATTCATTAAGTACTGTTTGCGCTATTCTTTTGAATAAATATTTTATTCAACCTTTATTAATTTAAATCTAACAAATATAACTTATGAACTTCATATGCGAGTTCATATAACGATAAAATTAAATAAATGTATTATTCATTAACATATAACATTTAACGGTGTGTGTGTGTGATAAAACTAAATGTAAAGCATTTTATAGTTCAAATACATGAATTTTAGCAGATGTGTATCACAAATTGGATTGTATAGCATTTTGTAACTCCCAATGTGATCCGTGGAATCCATGTACAATGTGTAGAATAATAAGTATATGAGGTAATAGCTATAACTGTAGTTAAATTCCATACATGCAATTATATCCATTTGATTAGTTATTAAAGCAATATTAGATTAACGATTTGCGTGGCTCTCCAAACATGAAACAATTTTAAAATAGGATACACAGAACTCAAATGAAAATGTTTTTCATAAAGTTATTAATCCCTACATCTCTCTATCAAAAGTGTTCCAAGTTTATCCTATCCATGCAAGTATTTATTTATCCATTGCGTTAATCCAGGAATAACCAATTACAGCAATTAATTTATTCATTTTAAATAGACGATACAATTATAAAAAAACTTTGATTAATTATTTGAAAAATGTTTATGATCCAAGTGTTAAACAAATTAATTAGCAAATATTAATGGCATTGTAAAGTTAAATATCAATCAATATTATATTTTATCAGAATTAAAAAACGGAAATATTAAATATTTTGATAGCTTTAACGCTTTACTTTATTTTAACTTAAACTTTTTCTTTTTAAAAAACAAATTTTCATTTTCATAAAACTTCTGTAATTAAAACACTGATTCAAATTTTCCAAATTGTAGAATAATAAATATTTCAAAACATACCAAATTCTTGTATTTAATTCTTTCAAACTGGGAAGCTCCGACATTTCAAAAAATGTAATATTGGAAACGCTACCGGTGATTTGATTCTTGGCCGACCGACTTGAAAAGATCTTTAAATTTAGTGATCCATCTTAATTAGATACCACTAAGTTATTTTATGTTTATAACAAATTTTGAGGTAATTTATTCACTTATTAATGGTTTCAAAATAAGCTCAGCAAATTTACACTATTTGCCTTGACCATTTCTGTTCTTCTTCCCACCAAAAGACAAACTAACAGACGATATTCTCATAGAAATTCGCGCTCTTTTCTTTTATTACATTGAGACGCCTACGTAATTATTGTATTTATTTAATAATTTATTTTAATTGAACAAATGGTTTTATCTTAATTCAATAGAAATAATTTAAGATTACTTTAAATAAATAAAAATAAAATATTATTTTTAATAATATTTTACCAAATTTTAATATGTTGTAAAATTTTAAAAAGTTAAACATTTTGATATAAGTTAGCATATGGAAAGAAGCAAATTTAAATTTATTAAAATAATATCAGAAAGTAATCTGTTCAAGTGCGAATCAAGCCAACCAAATCACCAAAAGAAGAAAGAGAAATTTTTATACTAGTAACATCAATTAATATATTTTCTACTAAAATATATGGTTACAATATATATATATATATCTGTCCCTTGTAGAAGAAAATAGTTTTAACCTTTATTTTTTTAAACTCAGTTTTATTTTAAAAAATCGTTTATAAACTATTCGTAACTGTTTTAATGACTCAAATTACTTATTTGAAATAATAGATTTGAAATAGACAAGTTTAAAATAGAATAATAATAATAATAATAAAAAAATAGAATCAAAGAGAGGAAGGATTTAAATGTCTTGCTTTAACAGAATTATTGGACTTCTTTTGGATGACATTAAATATTTAGTCACTGTAATATATTTATTAATTTTAGTTCTTCATCTGGTTCTTAAATAATAAGTCTAGTAGACTTAAGAAGGCTGGAGTATATTACAATAGTTGATCTTCCTTAATATCAAATTAATTAAGCATAGTTCAAAATACAATACAAAAACATTATTTTAATATTAATACTACAATAAGAATATTTTATATAATAGAAAAGAAAACAAATTTTTAAGAGTGGTTAATAAATAATCATTTAAGCAAGGAAAACAGACTATTAAAGAGGCTTTAATTGTTTACCAGTAAATTGAAATTTATAAAGTTAAAATAAATGACTATTTTAACAGATATTGATGAAAGATTTTGACAAACAGTAGGAACATTATGCTGAAACTTGCTGTACAATTCATTGGTTTTATGGAATAGTGTTCTTAGCTATTGGCTGGTCTGGTCATTCGGAGGCATTATATCTGGAGGCTTCCTCTTGATAATGATGGCATGGTATATCAGCACCTTGGATCATCAACTGTAGGTGGGGACTTTAGTGGCATCACATTTTATAAGTATATGTGGACTCTATACTCACACTCCTCATAGATGATCAGAGAAATTGGCACACTTTACTCACTGGACATGGCATGACTTAATCTATAACAGCTTATCAAAAAAAAAAAGACTAGAACTCAAAAACTTTCTTTTCTGCTCAATATATATACCCCCTTCAAAACAGGCATCCAAATCTTTTCCAAATTAATTATTTTTTTAAATTTTAAGAAAATTCTTTTCTTTATTATCTACAAAAAATCTTATTGATTATAATTTTGATCCACTCTAATTTTTTTAATTTTAATAATTACATTTTTCTTTAAATTCCCAATTCCTTTGGTTTTATCTAATCTCCCCACAGTAATTAGACATTTCTGATCACCTTTTACTGTAAGGATAATGACAACAGTAAAATAATTCTAAAATTAGAATGTAATTTATACATTCTTTAAACATCATTTGATTTTTTAAATTAATTAGAAAGTTAAACTTTCTTTCTTTGCTGATTTGAACCCCCCTTTCTCCCACACAACAACATTAAATTTCGGAATAAAATAAAATTTCTTTTATACATTTTTTTTTTTTAAATGCCTTAGTATTATATAACTTTATGGCAAAAATATATACACAAAGCACACACACACACACATACATATATATATATGACTGCTTCAATATATATTGTAAAATTATTTTCTACAACGATATGTATACAATTAATAAATGTTATACCAGCATTAAAGTTTAAAAAATTGCTAAACCATATTTTCTATGTAGAGTATCTTTATCAAAATTAAACTAAATTTATTATAACAAATCTTAATACATATCCTTATTATAAATTTAAAGTGTGATTGTCTCTTGCATTAATGGCATATTTTGTAATTATCCACAAATACTCTTACTTTTTACACTTTTTTTTAATTATTATTATTTTTCTCCAAACAAATGATTTTGACATTAATGGTCTTTATCACGAGCTTAAAAATATGGTTGTATTTGTGCTATAGTTTGTAGCCCTGTCATGTAGATGAACTTGTAGGGTTATTTTAGTCTTCAAATTTGCTTGCATCTGCAATACAATACCTAACTTGAACAACCTAAGTTCATGTATAGGTATATGCCTTATCATTATTCTCAAGTTTGTCTAAAAAAAAATCTTTGTATATAAAATAAAAAATTTAAACTATTTTAACTATTAGAAGAACTTGTACCATATTGTAAGTTTTTCATGTCATAACATAGTGACAATAAATTACTTGATTGTATTAGTATCAATGCAGTAAGCATAAAAAATGAAATGTACATGAGATATGATGAAACTTTTGCAATCTCTTAACAATTTGTTAAGCACTTAGAAAAAGAAATCTGCACATCTCACCAATGAGTCAGTTATAGAAATGAATACATTTTAAATAGTAATTTATATGTATACTGAGGATACATGAAATATCAGATATTTATATCAATTATTAAATTGGACTTTAATTCTAAGAGGAAATGGAATGTTAGAAATATGACATTCTTGGATTAGTTAAATAAAATATGCTAAATTGACTTTATAAAGTCAAATGATTTTGACAGAAATAATTTTAAGTATGAAGCTTGTTTAACATTTTTTAATTATAAAATTGAAGTCATAATTTGCTATGGATTATTTAAAGGATGATACTGTGGTTGTATAAATACAACCCATTATCACAGTCCATGATCATGCTATTCTTTATTATCTTAAACAATCAAATAATTAATAAAAGTGAGAAAGAGCGAGAATGGAAGAAAGAGCAAGAGAAAGTAATAAAATAGATTTATTGCATTAAAGAAGGCTGGCCTAACAATTGTTGAATTAAAATTATATGCCACTAGGCAACACTTTTAATACCCAGTGCTCAAATAAATTGTTTGGACATTGTTTATGGATTATTCAGAACCAATCTTAAGGTTATTGCACTATCTACCAACCTTACAATAAACTAAATCTGAGTTCATAAGACATTCATTATATTTATATAATTTATTGTTTTGGTTTTTTCTTTTGTAAAAAAGAAAAAAAAGATTTAGATTTACAAAAAGTAAAAAGAAAAATCATACTTGTTTTTAATTCTTAAAAAGTTTTTTATTATTTTAATTGATTTGTTGCAAAAAGTTTTTTTTTTTCATTATTATTTTAAATGAGAATTTATTCAGAAAATAGTTCTTTGTTAAAGCTCTTAAATTGTAATATTAGATTTTTTTTTTTTTTGTATATATATATGCAGAGTGCATGGATTTTCCTGTACCTTCTGTCATTGTTTTAATATTATTTTTTATTGAAAAGCATTTCATTATTCAAATAGTTATTCATAAATAAATATTCCATATGTACAGGAATGCTGTGTGTGGAAGTGCAAGTTGTGTGGGCACAAAGGCACCTCATCATGGGAGGACCAAGACACCAAGATAATTCTTTTTTTTATGTAAATGAATATGTTTATATTTTCATTTCACTTTATTGTTAGAAATATGTTCGGAGTGTAAATATTTTTTTATTTAAATAAGTAAGGAATACTTATTTATTTAAACTTATTGCCTATTTGCATTAACCTTGAATTTCGAGGCTCAATCTCAAAATATACTATATATATATATATTCTTATCTTTGTGCTAAATTGAACAGGTCAATGCCATTTTGTTAGGATAATTAATAAAACATATGTAAATTTTTAGATTTCTGAGCCACTTTATTGGTAGAAACACATTCTGATTGTAAATATGATTTTAATTTAAATATAAGAGAAATACTTCCTTACTTAAAGTTATGGTGGCAATTGCCTGAGTCTCAAAATATACTATGTCCATATTCTACCATTGAACTAAACTAAAGAACCAATGCCCTTTTGTCAGTGTAATTAATAAAAATGTATGTGTAAATGAAAATGTTTAGATTTCCCAATCACTTTTATTTAAATATCCTAATTTATATAGAAAGTAACACATTACTATTAATAATTTATTAAAAAAATTATTGCCTGATAATTACAGTTAACTTAAAGCACATCCTTTGATTCTTCAAGGCTTCAAATAAACTGCGCAGGCAAATTCCTAATGTCCACTCCATATGTTCTTATCATTGCACCTATTATTAATATGTGATTATTCATATAGTATACTAACATGGATGGGCTGCTCTCCATATACATTAGCCAGCATGGTGTGTTTATAGATTTGTTATCTCTGACTTTAAGATCAAGAACCACCATGGTCATTCCTCTTCGTTTCCTGATAGCTCTTGGCTGTAATCAGTTGAACTTTCTTGAAGGCAGAATGAATATGTATGTTAACCTTTTAACCGCTAATTAAATCATTGGTTGTATGAGGTAAAAATCAAAGCTTGTAATTGGCCAACTCACAAACTGAAGACAAAGCCTATTGTTAAAACATATGCGCCTATAATATTAAATTCAACTCAGATACGTTTATAAAAAGTATATTATTACTTTTTCAAGTTGTGAAGAGAACGAAAGTTCTTTCAAAAATAAATTGCTATTTTTTTATTCTAAAATATTCAATTTCGGCAACATAAAAGCTATAATATAAACAAAAAGATCGACTTTTACGTTATAGAAAAGTAAATATTTCTTTTTACTACATCTTCAATATTTGTACTAAAATCTTCAATATTTTTCGAAAATAATTTTGTTTTTTTAGTATTCTCTCTGAAAAATAATTTTAATTTCTCAAAATATTCTTTTATAATAATTTAAATTGGATTCGAAATGAAAATCTCAGCGTTTTCTTTATTTTCTTTGATCAGGCAGTTTCTTTGTTCTTTCCAGCCAATCAGAATGTCTTTTTCGGCTGAGAGCATGCTAAGAACCAATCACAAATAATGTTCTTTCTTTGTTTAGGTTTAAATGCGTTTTTTTTTTATTTTTTACTTGTAAAATAAATCGGAAGATGGCACCATCTTACAGAACTTTTAAAAACGAATTCAATACGTGTTTAACGAATATTTTCGTATAAAAACGGGCTGAGTTAGAGTGATGTCAGATGTCTACGAGGAGCTTCGTAAGAAACAGTCTTTTGGTTAATGATTTTTTTTATCTAATAGATATTTACAATAATAACAGACAAAAATAAACCATGGCTCTTAATCCCAGAAATTAAAGCCACCAGTCAAGACAGCAGTTGGCAGTCAAAGGCTGAGAATGCTAAGAATCTTCTGGTTGCAATCCAGGCTGCCATTTGGTGATGACATTTTATTTAGATATTTACAAGTGCAGATCACTTCCAATTGAAGGAAGGTTGCAAGAATTATAAAAACTGTCTCATATTAAAAGGCACATTATTGGAGTTTGTGAACTTACAAGAAAAGGTGAAGAGACAATTGATTTAAAAAGTGGACTTATACAGTACTAGAAAGGCACAAACATTGGAAGTATGAGGGGAGTAGGATTCATTATAAATAAAAAGTGGAACAATATTGTGAAGATTGATGGTGTATCAGACAGAGTGGTAGGATTAATTGTGCAACTTAATAGCATATACGATGAAGTAAAGAATTTTTATATGGATATACAAAAGACTTTTGATCAGATAAAACAACATTTTAAAAGTGTCATAGGAATTTTTAATGGTGGAATTTGTAAAATAATTGAAAAATGAAAATTCTATATGTATATTTAGTTATCGTAATAGAAGTGAGAGAGGTCATAGAAAAAGAAAATCATATTATGAATTCCTTTTTTGAGAAAAGTGTTAAATGGAAATCAACATGCAAGCATCAAAATAAAGATATAGCAGAATTGGATTATATTTTGTCTAACAGAAAATTTGTATTTCAAGATTGTAATGTTATTAATAAATTCAACACAGGAATTGATCAATGATTTAGATGGAAGATACATGTTAATGCAAAACTAAAGAGACAAAAATAATGAAGAAAAACAATATTCTTACTAATAGTTGAATGTAATTGGAATATTAGATAATAGAAACAGTCCATTATATAAATACAACTAAAATACTATCATTTACAAACCTCGAAGAAAACATTATTGTAAATGTCTTTTGATAAGAGGAATTTCAGTGAATTACTGTCCCTAATGCATGCTCACAAATATTTAAAAAAAATTAAAAAAAAGTTTGTATGACACATGTTTTTTCAACAGTTTCTAATTGAGTGAGAGTAAAGAGAATGTATTATTCATAGCTTGTCAAATGATGGTGGTTTGCTGGTTTTAAATGCTTAATATTCAATGAATAATTGAATTTTCAATAGAAAATTATTTGAGGAAAAAATTTAAATCTGATTGTAACATAAAAATAAAAATTAAGTTATACTTGATAAATTTGATCCTCAATGGTGTGCATGACAATTGGATGTGCTGTCATTTGTCAATAAGGCATTTCATAGATATATACATATTTTGCAGGTGCTGTAATTTATTATGCATAGATACAGATTTAACTAATGCATACAATCTAATTTGTAGAAATAAACATATAAAACATTATTTTTATTATAAAGTCATTAGTATCTAAAGAAATAATAAATGAAAGTGTAACAGCACATGAAGTATATGCTGTATATACATAATATATAATATTAGGATTATTCCCAACTTGTCAAGATAATGCTCGTTTATTTATTTAAAAAAATGATGATAATTACATTTTAATGTATTATAATGATTGTTGATAATTGAAAATTCCATTGTGATTTAAATTTAAAACATTAATGAATAAATTGTCATTTGATATTATATACATAAAAATTATTTGCCACTTCTAATTCAAGAGTTAAATATATTTGCTTTATTGCTTTAATATTATTTATGATTAAGAGAAAAAATAATAAATTAATCATAGATGAATAAAAGAAATATGATTTTTTTTATAAATACGTTATAAATTTAATAAATTAGAGCACTTAACAATGTATGTAATCCCAATGATAAAACTGAAACATTCATTGTCCGATCATCATGCCATGTAAAAACTTATTATTTCTTTAAGTATGCAATGCATAATCAATAAAATGGGTTTTATATCATTATGTCTTGTTTACTGTTTAGTTGTATTAAAATAGGGTTGATATATAAAAAAGTCATTGTGTGGTAATTTCATATTAAGTGGGTTGATTTAACATTACAAATATAAGATCAGTTGCTATATTAAGAGAAAGATTGGAGACTATGAATGAAGTTTATATTTTCCAAATTTGTTTACATATAATCATATATACACAATGCATATGTTTATCTTACTTATGGATCATGAAACTTATCTGTTTAGTAGAACAACAATACAGAGAAAAGTATAAAGAGATATATGTTACGAACAACAAAAAGAGTTTGAAAATGTAATATAGGTGTGACATAACAAAGAGATGTTACTGACATCATTGAAATAATTAAGAGACTGAAGTGGATCTGGGTTGGATATGGGTCTCCAAGACACTATAAAAGACCTAGAAAGAGACCTCATGATAGATGGATTAATGAAATAAAGAGTGAGAGGCTAGAAATTGAAGAAATGATTAAATTTGAAGACATCTTTATCCTCTGTACTAGCTATATAATAATTGAAAATGATAATGATGATGATGATATGTGCTTCAGAAATTTTGCACAAAAGGGATCAGTTTTCTGTAATTTTAAATATTAAGCTGGCTATAGCAAAGGATATTAATCTTCAATTTTATATAGGCATTTAAAAAATTTTTGTAGTTTTATTCTAGTGGATTTTTTAAAAATTTAAATATATATATAATCTTTATAAAATAAAAATTTGCAACAAACTGCATGAATAAGTTACTAAAGTTTAGATAAGATTATGATAAATCTTAACAGTTTATGTTTCATGCTTAAGAATAATTTCATTTAGTCTTTTACTTATATAACCATTAATTCAAATTTGCAAACGTTGGCAAATCTGAATTACCAATACAATCGAAGGACAAAATCAATATTATATCACTATTAACGTATTTGCTGATATCCAACTTTCTATTCCAGAAACATCTAAAGTTAAAAAGAAATTTTGAAGGCTAAAATATATTCTGCAGTTGACACGTATTCGCAATAAAACAATATTAGAATACTATATTTAACAAATGCATTTAAGAGCAATAATTGTTCTACTTACTTAATGATTTTTCAAATTTATTGTAAATAATTTTTGAGGACGTGTTATAAAAGTATTTGTTTACCTACTATTAATTAAACAAATTATCTCTTTTGTAATTATATTTAAAAAGGAAAAAAAAGCAAGAATTTAAAATCAAAGTTGAAATATGTATTTTATTATTATTATTAGAAAACTAGTATTAAAAAAAATAAAAATACGTTCTAATAACAAGAATTTATAAATAAGTTTGTTATTAAATGAAAGAAGACATTTAATTCTTCTTTGAGATCTTAAAGAAATCAAACAGAATGATTTTTTAATAGTCATTTCATATGGTTTGTTTTCCCAGCTATTATTAATAAGTAATTATTTTTATGATAAGCAAACTGATGGATTTCTCACTGATACAACATCTGGCATGCTATCTTTGAATTTAAGATGAAAAAAACCCTATCATGTTCTTTTTCGCAAATCTGCTAGTTCTAAACTGAGGCTCCAGTTGACTAATACGAAGGGTCTTATGTGTTAACATCTTTTTTTTTTTTCAAATTTATAATCATAATAAACAAATTAAACATGATTTCATTTATTAAGAAACTGACTGGCTTTTCATCTAATAAATTTATCAGAGTAATTATTTGTTGTAAATAATTGTTTATGAAAAATATACACATATTTATATTCATATATGAAATAGGTTATTTTAATAATCTTTGCCCTATAGTACACTTTTTTTATAATGACAACAAGAAATGAAGTAGTTATGAAATGTCTGTTGGATGCAAAAATATTTCAAAACATTGACAAATATTTAGTGATTATGAAAGCAGACCATAAAGTGAACTGGAGTTATAATTACAAAGCAATTGGTACATTTGCTTGCTTCCAGAAAGTAATTATTTCTTATGATTGAACTATTAACTATACATTTATATATAGATAAAAGATAAGCAGTTTTAAACGTCATAATATATATCTTTTTATTTAGATCTACAGAGAGGTGTAAGTTGTGAAGATGTATTTAAATAAACATTAAAACAAGTCAAAAATACAGACACTTCATCATCAATATGAATACTATTTATAAAGATTATTGTCTTCAGCCTGTAGAAGGGGAAAAACATAAAAGATATAAAAGTTAAAGATAAATTTTACAAAGACTATATGTAATACTATATATACTGGAGGTGTGTAATACTATACATACTGGAGTTGGGTAAATTTGATTATTATTGTTATTATTATTTAATAGTTTACATGCTTGTAAAAGATAGTAAAAGAGAAACTTTTTTGTGTATGTATTTATCATAAATAAAGATTCTTTTCTGAAAATTATGATCCAAACTGGGATATTTATCAAAATATTGTTACAAATAATTATATATTTTCCCTAGTAAATATCTTATGACATTAGTTTGTGATTTGCTTATGAAATTATCGATATGCTTATTTTAAAAATATTTTGCATTAAATATGATTATTAATAATATAAATAATTTACTTAAGTTGTAATATATACTGATCTGTAAAATATACAGGGAGAGATGTGGTATACTTTCATGAAGTACTGAACAGTTTTGAATTTGTGGCCCTACATACAGTATGAATGCAGACGTTTTACTCAAAGAAAAGGAGGGATTATTTATAAGGCAGGTTCATTTTAAAAACAAGCAAACTAAAGGATAATTTTAGATATAATTTTGTTTATTAAAAAAAGAAGGTATATTATACTTATAAGCAATTAAAATAATCCAGAAGGAAAATGGCAAAATCTGATATAGATTTTGCATTTAATAACTAGCTAAATTTACAGACCATAATAAAATAGAAATTATAATTTTAATCTTTCTTTATTGCATTGTTCAGTCTAACCAATATTAATTTAATCACTTTTTATTCACTTTTTACAATGCATTATACACTTATTTTACTACCATAACTGTTTTGAATTGTTTTGATTGCCCCAGCAATCTAAGAAGATTCCAACTTTTCTCTGTTAAATTTCAAATTAGTTGGGTTAATTTAGGGATAAAAGATCTGAAGAAGATTGCTGGGGCAATCAAAACAGTTATGATAATAAAATATATGTATAATGCATTGTAAGAAGTGAATAAAGTAAAGTGATTGGAAAAATAATGGTAAAATAGAATTTACTTAAGGATTGATAAAATGTAAACTTGAACAGTGATATCAACTTTGTTGTTTATTCTTATCCTTTAAATCATTGAAATATATTTCCAGAATTCAGAGTGTTTCATATGCATCAATTTCATTCAAAAGTTCATTCTATAAAATTTTTGGCCCTTATTTACTAGTTTATAATTCAAACCTCTATTGATGGGGAGCCCCAGGGAAATGTTTTATTATTCCCAATGGATAGCACAAATCTGTATAAAGGATATAGAACAGTCGATATATACTACTAAGAAGTTTCAGAAGTGTTGAAATGTTGTTAGAAGCTATTCCAGGAAGCTGTTTTTAAAATTAGCATTACATACCTACTTTGATTCATTTTGTATGTACATATTTTTTGAAATAATATGAATAAGGAATGCAGTATGAATTAAATAGGTAAATAAGTGGATATTTGTCTGATTGGGTTTACTATTTAATTGAAACATACATTGTTGAATTGAAATTGGTTATATTGCTGGATAATTTA
The DNA here is from genome assembly GCA_028023455.1 of Epiperipatus broadwayi. Lineage (NCBI taxonomy): Eukaryota > Metazoa > Onychophora > Udeonychophora > Euonychophora > Peripatidae > Epiperipatus > Epiperipatus broadwayi. The sequence goes on along the minus strand of JAQFVV010006222.1, from coordinate 615,218 downwards.
ATTTAAGTTGAAAATAAGAGGACAAGAATGACTGGCAAAAAGATGTATCAACTTCATCATCACAATAATAGATTAATGACCATGGGAAAACCAACAATGATAGAAGATTTGAGAATATACATTCATATGATCAGCAGAAGTTGTCATCTACTTGATAACAAGTTATAATAATAATAATAATTTATGGTTGCATGAATGAAATTAATCTTCTTTTGACTAACGCAAAGATGTGATACTTAAGGTCATAATTTGATTTATTGTAGATTTTGTTTTTGTTTGTGAATACAATATTGTCATAATTGTCACATAAATGCTTGTGATATATTGAATAATGAACATTTTTATTGATCATATTATGTAAATTAACTGGCAAAATAAGTTGAATTATACAACATTTTTATATTGCGAATTGGATGATATATATATATGTATCATAGTCATTATGTAATACTATGTCACTTCTAAGAAAATGTGATTTTGTGCCCATATAAATATATTGTATTTTATTAAATAATGTTAAAAACTAAAATAAAAAAGGCAATGTATTAGAAAAATAATATTTATTATAATTATTTTTGAACTTATGCTGCCATCTGATAGACATTATTTAAAAAGTAGTTATTATAATTTATAATTTTTAGTATATAATGACTTCTACCTTTATTTTAAATATGTGTACATTTTAGCGTATCATTAGATATGTTTTGTTAATTTAGCTGAAAATTTATAATTTGATTTTTTTTTTATGTATGGAAATATTAATATGTTAATTGGGCAATTATTTATTATTTCAATATATTTTTTTAAATTATTCTGTATTTTTTTCTTTATTTATTAAATTGATATGCAAATGAATATGAGTTAATCATCTTTGAATAATTTATTTTTCTGCTTACGATTTTGTGATGCGTTTTGTAATCTAATTTAACTACAATGCATGATTGAATGTTTTTATTATCACTCACCTATCATTTAAAAAGTATTTGCATCTCTTAAAAGTTTTCAAATTTGTGACTAGAATAACATACTTTTAAGAGGCTAATAATATATTTTTTAACTGACAGATTAAATTCATATGGTTAGTAATTTTGACTCTGATTGGTAGTTTTAATATTGTCATGATGATTTAATATATTTATTTTTTTAATTATAATTTTCTGTGTTAATTGGAAATTGATAATAAAAAATATACAAAGAATTTTTCTATTAATGAAATTTCATATTTTTCTCATTCGTAATCACATTAATCTTTTTATTATGGTATAAATTTAATAAATATGATCAGCCTTTATTTATTTATTTTTAAATAGGGTAAATATTTTAATTATTAAAAAAGTAATGTTATATAATAAACATTTTAATGATATTATAACTTAAAAGTTTTTTCAAATCTCAACAAAACAACACTTTTATAATTGTTTGTTGTGCACAATTAAAGATATTAAATGTCTTTTTTTTTTTTTTTTTTGGCTTGGAAAAAAAAATTATTACATTAATCAAAACTGGCAGCACCGCTAAAAATAATCGTAATAAAATTATACTTTTAAATCAGCTACAAACATTTTAATGTGATGTTAACTTCTTTCTTTATGATCCTTGTCTCTTTTTCATTGTAATTAATTTAATGAAAAAATTGCATAATTTTTTTTTTTAGAATTGTTTCTCGTTTTTTTTTTTTTATTAATATTTTTAAAGTGATATATATAAAGTCATTCTAATCAATAAATAATATGGATGTTGATAAATTAAATTTTAATTAATATTTTGACAAACTATCCAATCTAAACATTTTGACATATGTTTGTATCAACATGAGTCATGTTCAGAAAATTATAAGCTCTTTGCAGGGTCCAAATATTTCCAAGTTTAATTTAGTTTCTTTGACACACAGCTTCTTTTCTTTACAGCATTCCATTACTTCTTATCTATCCATTTTATATGTGGTCTCTTTCTGATCTTTTATATATATTTTTAAGCAAATCCAATATACAATGAATTCAAAACTACAATAATTATTTAATAAACGTGCAATCAATAAATAATAGTATTGATTAATGAAAGGATTAAAAAAATAAACAATAACAATATACAATTAAGTGTATATTTTGCCAGATTCTTTCATGAAGCAATTTGATAATTTCATGTGTAAATGACTAAATATAAAGAAGACTAGAATTAGAACAACAAGGACAATATAATATGGTTGTTAAAAAGAGCAAAATATTCTGTTTTATAATTATTTGTAGATCATTTTGATACACTAAAATTATTTTTTAATTAAAAACTGATGCCTTAATTATCCTTACTAGATATTAATTGAAGGTCTGTTATTCATCCATCAATTCTAATAAAACAGAGGAAAAAAAGAGTGAAAAAAAATGTAATAGATATTCATAGTTGCTTATTTAAGCCATATTGATAATAGTCGTTAAAATTACATCAGCTATTCAATGTACATATGAGAGGAGGTGGAAATATTTCTTTACAGTGTTATCACCTAAAAAATTTCATAATCAAAAGTAAAAATACCTGCATTAGTAAAATCAAATCAAATACTCTTTTCCCCATCTCTCTTATATTTAAGACTACATTTGTTATTTTTTTTATTTTGAATATTTTGTGCAAATAATTTTTTTTTTTTGGTGAAATATATATTTTATCTAAGACTTTATATATACTTTTTTACTGCATATATTTTTTCATAGCTGAGTTTCATGCCATATTTTTTCCAAAAAAGCATGTTTGTTAGGCAGTATGTTTTTAGTAGTGGATTGAAATGCACATATTTACATTAATCTGATCTAGATCCACAATCTGAGAAAAATTACCATCCAATACAACCATAAAAACAAGAAAAATGTAATGCAAAATTAAAAATGTAAAGTATAAATATATTTAAAAATAATCTATTTTATTAACTCTTGTATGCTATACTGCACATGTAAATTTGAATTAAAATACTACTTTTAAAAGTACTAAAAATCTCACATTAATACTCACCTTTCTATTTGCTTTTTACATTAGTAAAAATTTTCATTTTCCCCCTGATATGTGAATGCCTTAATGTGGAAATTGATATCTTGATTTGAGCATTTTTAAAAAACATTTATTATTTAAAAATAAAATAAAATCAGTATTTACCATTTAGCACCTAAATGACAAAATTTTTTATTTATTTCTAACTTGAAAATCATGTCTATTTCCATTTTTTAACTCATGACTGAAAATGTTATGCATTATGTAATAGAATTTAAAATAATGCAGAATTTTTATTTTTAAAGATAAAATTAAACAGACAAGAAAACTACTTTGTGAGAAAGATATTAGTCAGAAAACTGAAGAAAATTTTCTAAAATATCTTGTACATGCTACTAAAGTGAATAATGTTTGTCAGAATATTTGTGTTCATTGTTTATTTCATATTTAACATTATAACATGAATTGTTTATATTATATTAGTAAAGCATGGAGTTAAGTTGTTTTTTTAAATTTCTCAAAGTAATTTATTTGTTTTAATACACTTTTATTATTTCTAAACATGTTTTTAATATTAATAAATCTAAAAAGTAATTTTAATTTGCCACAAACATTATTTAAACTGAATGTTATTTGTATGAAAAATTAATTTTAGAATTTTGGTTTGAATTCAGACACATTAAACAATTATTTAATATGTATTGTCATTTGTTATTATTAATTTAAAATAAATTATTTATGAGTTACATGAAATAAAGTGTGTTAGGATTAAATTTAATGCATTCTAATTTAATGTAGTAATTTTTGATGTTATATGTTTCATCTTTAAATTTTATTAAAATATATTTTAATGAGAAAATAAATTTAATATATCAAATACTGCATACAGATTAACTATATGATGTTTGACAAGACAATTATAGAGATATCAAAAGTTTAGAGTGCTTGGAAATGAAGCTGAGAATTTGAATAAAATTAATTGAATTGACAACTAAGCTTTATGAACATGTTCATTATATGACTTATTGATCAATTTTTGAGCCTGATATTACTGAGAAAATCTTTTACTGAATGATTTATACATTTCCCAGAATGATTATTGTGTGGGATCTTATATTAAAAGTATAATAATATTGTCATTGACATTTTCAAATTAATACAGGTAAAACTCTCCATACAGTAGTGCCACTCAGTGCCAGTCAGAGTAATCAATGGATGCCAGAAGGCTTGTGCATTAAATCCCTATCTAATGCACACTCATCCAATATCCTCAGACTAGTTTTTGGCTTGTAGCCTTTGTCAGTGAGGAACCTTGAATCTGAGAGCACTGCACCTAGATCTTATGATCTAACACAACTCTCCAGCAGCCATCTTTTATTTCTACTTAACTACAAAACTATGAGAATAAAATTGAAAACACAATAATATTTTCAATCTAAACTCAATAGCTTATATAGTCATATAATGATGATCATGTGATGTTTAATGATTTAACATTTTCAAATATTGTATTGACTGCAGCTGCACTTCCATATGAATTATTTTGCTGTGTGATTTATATGTTAGTTATTAGATATAATTCAGCTAAAATTATTAAGTCATGTGTGTTTTGGGAAATGTGGAAATAAATTCCTTACTTTAACTATGACAATGTAATAATAAATAACAGAAATTCTATCTACAAATTTATTTTTAAAACTATAATCACAATAAATGTTAACTACAACAACTTTACATAACCACAAACCAAATTCTCATAAGGCATATATTTTGCTGTCAGCTCATCAGTTGTTTTGGGATAATAAAAAAATATTTTAAATGCATATAAATGTAGCAACAACCTGATTATGTTTTAAAATTGCAAGTGTGCATTTCACTTTGAGAATGTGAAAAACTGGTAATTCACAACAACTCAACTTTACAATCACAATATGTAATATTGTAATAATAAATAAATAATCATAACTTCTAAATATCTGTAATTGCAAAACAGAAGTAACTATCTCCCACTGAATTATGTAGCATCAAAGACCAGTGAAAGGATAGAATGGTATCATTCTATATTTTGTACCCATGCTAATGTTAAAATTAAGCTGAGAAACTCATGTGATTTCTTTGTTTGGTATGTAAGATAAATAATAACAATCAACCCCTTAAGCAATCAACAATCTCAACTTTTTTTTCCCCATATGTCATAGCATCGGCCGGGACGCGAACCCACAACCGTCTGCAACCAACTACTTGCTTGCATGGCGGCTGCGATACCTCTCGGCTAACAATGCAAGACAACAATCTCAACTTCTAGTTAAAGAAATTTCTTTTAACAAAAATGTGGTGTCACCTTTATCTGTGGTCTGATATGTTTATTATTAAAGGAGGTTGCCTTGATGATAAGTTGAGGTTGTTGGTTGTTGAAGAATTGATTGTTATCATCTACATTTATAAACATATTAAAAGCTTTGGGTAATTGGCTTTATTGTCTATTTAAGATAAATAGTTGTAATGAGTTTATATTTATTTTAGGTGTAAATATTCTCTCTGTTAAGGAAATCATTTGATAATCAAGGCCTATAAGTTTATTCTATTTCCCTTTAGAGTGTTTTTTTTTTTTAAAAAATTAAATTGGTTCTCTACGATGTTCTTTTTAGATTTTACTTGTTTATTACAACATAACTAACTTATTTTATAAACTTTGCTTACTATTGTTTTCATATTTATAACTTTTCACTTTATGTAACCTTTTCAATGTTGTAAATGAATTTATTAGCTATATTATTAAACTTAATTCTAAGAAATAATACTCCTTTATGTTGTTTATCTTATAATCAATGAAATGTAATATAAATCTTTATTATATAATAATAACAACTTGTAAATACATCACAGAAAAATTATATATATAAAAGCCTTTTTCGGTAATTCTCAATTTTTTTACCCTTCTCAATATGATACCTCGTACTAATACTAACATGTATATTACGTATATAGCGACATCTATTGACATTTTCTATAATTCACATTTTTATCATTTTATTTATTTCCCCTTATATTACTTTCCATTCTTTATCCATTACCCAATCATTCATTAAATCAATTGACTTTTTGTAAATGTTCATACATGTATTTATATTATATTTTATATAATTTTTTCATATATTTTCCTTCTATTCATTTCCTTTATATAATTTAATGTCTTATGTTTTTAATACAATCTATTTTATTCCAGATTTTAAATAATGAACATATAATCTGATCTATCATCCCTCCTTTCAATAGCACTATTATGTTCTTTCCCTTTGTTCTAATTGTTTTGATGTTTGTCCATAGTAAACCATTTTACATATCCCACAAGTAATTTTATATACTGTTCCCTTTATATATTTCATATCATCTTTAATCTTATAATTTCCTATTAATATATCTAAATTTTTACTATTAGACCATCCTATTTTTATATTTTTATTCATATAATTTTTATTTTTAGTTAATATATCATAAATTTTAGGTGTATATGCAATTTTAATCCATTTTGTATTATTTAATATTTTATTCCCTCTAATATTATTTTTATTATCATATAATATATTCCTAATATTTCTAGGATTATATCCATACTAGAATATAATTTAAAAATTGTTCTTTTTGTACTTCAGGTTTTTTATCTGTGTTACCCTTACAAAACAATTTATTAAATTATTTCTATTGATATAATCCTAGAAAGGAATATATTATATGATAATAAATATTAGAATAATATTAAAAACAAATGATACCCTAAAATTTAGATATTACTAAAATAAATTATATGAAAAAATATAAATGGACAGTAAATTGAAATTATAAGAAGATGAGAAAATATAAACGAATTACTTGGACAACCCTATTTTTTAATAGGGATATGTATTTAAAAAAATTTTTATTTAATTTTATTATTATAAAAAAAAGATTTATATTAATTTATTGTTATTATGTAACGAATAATTTGTATATAATATTTCACTAAGTTTATAGTTTGGTATGTTAAAATGTAAAAAATAATTTGTTTTAAGGACGCGCCACATAATATTAAACTAACCTTTTTTCTTTTATTTCATAGAAGTCTGAATCGGATTGAGAACTTAACATAATTGTATATGGCTTACATATTATTTTAGATCCCTATTTAAAAAATGTTCATTTCATCGATTTGTCTAGTGTTTTGACAAGTCAATTAAATAAACAATTTATCAGATTGTTGATTTTAAAAGTTTAAAATTGATTCAAGGCTATAAATTAATAAAAATGTGTGTGTGTGTGTTTTTACCTACAAATATTTGCTAAGTTATAAAAACTTGATAAAGAAAAATCCACTTAATTTGTACAAACAGTAGTAACAATGTAAATTGCAGCCAATTAATCATTTCACTCCTCTCAATGTAACTCTTCAGATGGAGTGCCTAAGAGGATGTGTTTTGTGTTTTTGAGAAATTTATCACTTTCTTAAAACGGTTTTGCTTAAAGCTGTACTATATAAAATCAAAGAAAGAAAAAAGAACAACAAACATTTTTTTTGTAATTTGCCTGTCATAATTCTAATTAATAAAATTGCTTTAGGTATAAATGAGGAAAAGCAGAGCTGGAAATACTATAAATCAAAATCTTGTAAGAAACAGTAACACTATTAACCAATTTGCTGCTAATTGTTTTTTTTTTATATATATAAGAAAACATTCTGCACTACTTTTTTTATTTATTTATTAAACCATATTTCGACACATGTGCATACGTAATAGATTATTAACAAATTAAATAAAGAAATAATGTTTGTTATGGCGTTCATATGGAGATCTGTTACTGTAAAGTAAATAATGCTCTGAGTATATATGCTGACAAACATATTTGAACAACTGTTTCCTTTACTTATATTTAACTTCAGCACAATGGCAAATTGAAATATACAATTTCTTACTTACTTTTTTTTTTTTTTCTCATGTGTCATACTATCAACCGGGAACGAACCTGTTAACCTGGGACAAATGCTTGTAAAGCAGCTCGCGCTAACCTCTCGACCACTAATGCTCGACTACTTACTTTATGTTTAGTCTGATGCAATGATAAATGGCAGATTCTGGAGTGTAAATTACATGGATTGAGGCTGTTTTTTTATTACTTCTGAGCAATAAGTCCTGTGATGATGATATTATTATTATTATGGTTATTAACTATAATTTATACAGTTAAGTAATTGTGCAACTAACATATACATGTTGTTTTTTCCCATGTGTCATAGCATCAGCCAGGAAGCGAACCCGCTAACCCGGGGCAACTGCTTGTAAAGCAGCGGTCACTGACCTCTTGACCACCAATGCTTGACTACTTACTTTATGTTTAGTCTGATGCAATGATAAATGGCAGATTCTGGAGTGTAAATTCCATGGATTGAGGCTGGTTTTTTATTACTTCTGGTACTTGAACTTCATATGAAATTCTGAGCAATAAGTCCTGTGATGATGATGATATTATTATTATGGTTTTTAACTATAATTTATACTGTTAAGCATTTGTGAAAATAACATATATACATATGTTGTTTTTTCCCCATGTGTCATAGCATCAGCTGGGATACGAACCCGCTAATCTGGGACAACTGCTTACAAAGCAGGTGTCACTGACCTCTCGACCACCAATGCTTGGCACATATGTTGTTGTTACTAATATTATTTTGAAACTTTTTTTAATTTTACTTAAACTACAGTATAGATTTATTCTAGATCGATGTAGAGGCCTCAACCATGCCTGTAAACAGTTATGATTTATTTTTACTGATAACCAATATTTAGCGAACAATTATTCATTTCATATTAAATGTAATGTCTAGTTATTCTTAATCAATAAATAATCAAGTTTGGAAATCTTCATCATCAGAAATTTGGAAAACTTGATCCACCTCTCCACTATTATTCTATGGCAGCTTTTGGATAAACATTTCCCCTAAAATAAACCATTTTACCTTTTTACATATATATAGGGTTTTTTTTTTATGCAGAAAAATATTTTTTCCAACAAAATAAATTTTGTTTACATAATGAAATAGTATATTCCTTTGGAATATATTTCATTGTTGTATAAATTAAAAAAATGTATAGAAATTAATTTTATTAATTTAGAAGTGTGACATCATTAATATTTTAAAATAGTGAGTTGTTATTATTATTAATTTAAATGTATTATATATATTTTTTATAAATAAAAATTGATTTTGTTAAAGGATAATTTAAAAAGAAATTCAGTTGTTTAATTGCAAAATATTAATTTTAAAGAATTGGCAATTATTTGTTTTAAATGCACTTTTAAATAGACTGAAGCGTTATTTATTGTTGTATTGGTAAGTACCCAAGAATGATTTTTTATCAAGAAAACTATTTTGATCATATGAACAGAATCAATGGCTACTGAATTTTAAAAGGAAAATATTATATTTTAATCTCTCAAAATGAATTTGTTATAAGCAAGACTCAAAAGGATAATCTATTTTTTGATGTTTTCATTTAACATAAATAGGATTACCTCATAATCATTACCTATCTTCTATATTTCAAATGAAGCACTATTATGGAAGAAGGCTCATCAGCTTTAGCTTAAATTTGGATAACATTAACATTTTTTTACTGGTAAACAAATTAAAATTATAAAACAACTTATAAATCTTTATCAAATATTTTTATTATTATAATAAATTGTTTTTTTTTTTTTTTCACATAAATATTATGCTGATATTAATTATTTACAAAATGTTAATCTTAAATATTGGATTGATCATTATGTGTGTAATTATCAAAGCTATATGCAAGTAATATTTTCAAACTGCTTTAAATACAATGTTCACATATAATACAGATGTAATAAATTATAGTTTAAAAATTGTAGGCGTTTTCTGCATTCAAAAGTGAACGCTTTTGTATGCAATCTCTTGATATATAGAGAGACTAAAGCATTATACTATTTATATATATCTGTACACATTTTACAATTTTTATTTATTGATATTATTAAAAATGAAATGTAATTATTTTTAATTGCATATATGAGCTCTAAAATAGAAATCCGTTGTATTTATTGCTTTTTCTGAGCACTCTCTTTATACTTAAGTATTTTATGGAGAAGAGAACAATAAAATTCTAAGTTGTTCACAATTCTACCTAGTAAAGTCATTAAATCTATCAAATGATGAAAATATATAGAAGAGAAAAAGGAGAAAATTTTAAATTAGTGAGAATATTAAGGTGTTAAATAGACTTTTCTGAAAATGATCTTTATATTGACCATAAATAACATGTTTATGAGAGAAAGTGAGAAGAAAAAAATCAAAATTTTATTCACGTTTTTCACAGGTTTTATGTTTACGATTTGTTTTTATATCTTTGATTTGGATATTGAACTAAATACATATATGATTAAAAATTTCAATTCAAAACTAGGAAGAAAAAATCATAAACTACTCCCACCTACTACAATGAAAACAGTTTTAAATTACTAAAAATTTATTCACATGATTAGTTTATAGTAATTTGATAGCATCTAATACTAATACTAATAAATTATGTCACTAGAATAGCCACACTACCTATGTAGACTTATACTTTTGTTTATGAACTATATAACTGTATCACATACTGTGCATTGATAATAGATAATAATAAACAAATGATAACATTAAGGGGGATAATACATCTGCCTGTGAAATATGATTGAATACATGACAACACAAAACAGAAAATTCTGAGCTACAGTTTCTATTCATAGTTGGTGGGCATTAAGCTTTATCAGTCTTGGCTAGGAAAGAGAAAGTAAATATTCAGTGATACTAAGATGAGTATTTTCTTCATACACTTCAAGAAAATACTTAGAAAACAACAGCTTTCAAATGCTCTTTCAACAGATGAACAAACTATTTCAAAGCACAGCATTTCCTGAAAAGGTTAGAAAAAATATCAGATTCATGACACCTAGGACTTCTGAACATATTGAAACTTGTGTATAGGCATCTTAATTATCATTTTTTTTTTTGAACATAGCCAACTTCTCAACCAAGGAATTTCTCAAAATTAAGAGATTATACCCAATATCGCTTATTTTTTCTGTGAACAAACATATTTTGTCAACAGCATTAAAAAATATTTGACTTATATCCATGGGTCAACAGACATCAAATTTTTATAAATAGTCTTTAACACTCTTATACTCACAATTTTAAAAAATGTTTATTAACAAGTCAGACAACTGCTTTCTGAAAATAGTCATAGACATTGTGCATAATGCTAAAAAATGTTAATGGTAATACCATTGGGTACTAAAATAGTAATTGATTCAATAACATCTGATTTTTTTAAATAAAGACAATAAATGAACCTTTTTTTTTTCATTTCTAATCACAAATTTCTTAAAACAGAGAAATCTACACAACACTAAGTACAAAATTATCTCTTTAATTATCAATCAATATTATGAGGATCATCATTCTGATTTCTTTTATTTATCACTATTTCAATATTCTGCTCAACAAAATAGAAAAAAATCAGTTATTTATGTATCTGTTGAAATACAATATATTTTACATTATATGTGAAGATGATATTACTGTCTTTCTGACATCAGGTAAAACAAAATCACACACTAATAAAGATATTGACTTGGATGAACATACTAATATATTAAATTTTATTACTCAAAAATAGTGACAGAAATTGTAGTATCTATTGCATCAACAAGTCTTAATAATTTTCACTGGACAAATGCCCCCTTGTGCTATAGTCAAATGTGGGTGAATATACAATGTCCTCAATATTTGAAATCAATAACAGACAAGGTCTGTGAAGATTCAAATATTGGTCACTCTTACCAAAATATTTTAATTTCCTTCTAAAGTAAGCATGTGATAAATGCCAATGTTGAAATTTCTTAAATATATATAAAAAATCATATTAATACTGATTCTATATGGAAATTATATTACAAAGATGAAATGGATCAAAACAAATTCCTATTTGAATGCATCTGGCTAAATTAATATCAATTTATTTTCCAGGAATAGAATATCAGCAGCCATTTGATCATTGAATCTTTTCCAAAGAGAAGTTTTACTAAAATTCAAAGCACTACTTTAACCTCTAATTGTGAGCACAAAGTATACTGTCAATTCTAGTAACAATATTGATAATCATCATAACACCTTTAGAAATAAACTCACAAATGATCAATTAAAAAAAATTTCCTTCATTCATCAGATAAATTTGCATTTATATCATCTGTCATATTGCAATTTTTTGACTTATAAAAACATATTTGCAGTTATATGGTCTCTCATATTGCAGCACTAACATATAATGAGATGGAGATTTTTTTAAATTCAATTTTTTAAAACCATCATTCATTTCTAATGTAATTAAATATATCCTCTGTATTAATCAAGTTTATTGAATAAAATTACTTTGAACACTATTATTATTTAAAGTTTATCAGAAGAAATTTTTTTTGTTCAAAATAGAAATTTTTTTTTTACATATGTTAAAATAGTTTGATGGGAAGAAAAAAAAATCCCAAATCATTAAAATTAGAGAAACACTTAACAGTGTGAACAATAATTATAAATTAAACAATATACACTATATCCAATACATCAGTTATATGCTATTCAAAAAACAAATGTTAATAATAATAATGATGATGTTGATGGTAGTGGTGATGATGATAATAATAATAATTAAATAAACAGTAAAATTTATAAATTCAATAAACTTTATGAATCTTTATCATAGTGAAATAGCTGTGATTTTTTCATCTTGAAGATTTCTCAATAATAACATTCTCTAATGTAGTAACCTTAATATTCTATGTAAACTGATTTATTGATCTTATTTTTTTATATAATTTAAGTTAAAAGCACAGACATTATTCTTCTTCATTTTTTTATTCGACTTGATTTATTATAGGATTTTATTTAATTAAATATTTTTAAGCATAGAGCTGGAAACTGTACACAATTTAATAGTACACCTGGGTTTCATTTTAAGCGATATATATGTTCCTCAGAAAACACGCACAAATGAAATCGCACAAAAATAGACGTAACTTAACTTGAAAAAGGGGGGATACAGATTGTGATTTTTCAAAAATCACGTAAAAGCAAAGCCCCAACGTAAAATTACTTTAAAATTTGTGCAAAAAAAAATAAGGAAATAAAATGTGAATAATAAAAAATTTCAAATTTGAAAAAAATTGATACAAGACAAACTTTTTTTAACTATAATATTTAATTTTATTCAAAATAATATATTTTTATGCATAATTCACAGTACAGTAATTTACATTTTTTTATACATGTTTTAATTATTATCGCTATTTGCTGATAAACAGGTTTGTTTGCAAACTGGTAAAAAATCAGATTTTAATTTTTAATTGTCAAATTTAATTGTGCCCACTGCTATTACTCATTTTTTAAAAATAAACTTGGGACACTAAATGATTAATAATTGATTATGTTCTTTTTTAAAAAGCAAAAACAGAATATGATTTAAAATGCAAAATTAACACGCACAATGTTTGAACAAATTTACATTATAATCTTTGTGCACATGCGCTTTGCAGATTTTAACTATAAATGACTGAATACAAACACTTCAAACACATGATAAAGTCTTTGGGAAAAGATAGATTGGCCATTCTATCTTTTCCCAAAGACTTTATCATGTGTTTGAAGTGTTTGTATTCAGTCATTTATAGTTAAAATCTGCACAGCTTAATGCTGTTTAACTATTACAGTTTATAAAACATCACGCTATATAAAATAATTGATTTATTATAATCTTGTAAAATTTAATGTGTGTATACATAAAATGTGGAAATCATGATTTTAATTTCATTATTGCATAAAATCATACTATTTTAAAGCACTAAAAATATTGAAATTACTAAGATGAAAGTCGAATTCCAATAATGTGCTATTACTTTCAATATGACGTAAGTGTGCAGAATTTATTATTTAAAGTAATAGCACATTATTGGAGTTCAACTTTTGGAGAAACGTGAATTACGTAACTTCAAAATCGCATTAAATAAATCCGCATAAAAAGAGACCCAGGTGTATTCATAATGTATTTTCCTTAAATGATACAACGGAAGCTATCAATTTTATATATATGTTAAAACGAAGATTTGCACGGGTTAAATATATAAAATACATATTTTGCGGGTTCATCCGTGTTAAAAACTTTTAATATCAATATACTGACGTTTCGACTTGGTCACACAAGCCATCCACAGAGTTATAAAAAGGTAGAAAGATGGTTGTAGAGGCGCTACAATCACTGGTTTGAATAAAACATTAAAAATCCCACCAATAGCAAAAATGTTAAATTTAAGAATGTTTTTTAAAGAAATCTTTCCAAATAGGAGGAAGTTTGCACGTATCATCTCGCTTATTGATACAATCTGGCCTTTTAAGTATCTCAATGGCTTCTCTGATTTTGCATTGGTAGAGATTATCACATCTGGATATGATCCTGGTACTAGAAAAATCTATTTTATGACCTGAATCTATAGTATGGAGTGAGAGTGCTGATGATGATGAGTGTTGTTTAACTGCATTAGCATGCTCATCTCTCCTAACACTGATGCGACGATTACTCATACTTATGTAAGAAGCTTTACAATTTTTACATGAGATTTGATAGACACCATGAGATTCAAGAGGGATTGAATCCTTAGGCTTGGTTATTATATTGCTGATCTTTTGATGAGCAGAAAATGCTGTATCTATATTATAGCATTTTAATATACGTCCGATACTGTCTGTAGTTCCTTTTACATATGGAACACAAATCCTAATAGCTGACTTATCATCTTTTTGTTTCCTATTTTGTCTATTTTGGGCTTGAAATAAGGCTTTTTTTATAAATTTGTAATTATAACTATTTGCTAATAAAACACTATTAATATGATTTATTTCTTCTTTCAGATGTGTGTCATCTGAAAGGTTAATTGCTCTATTTAAAAGAGTTTTGGCTACAGAAACTATCTGAGTTGGGTGATGATGAGAATGGAAATGTAAATATCTGTCTGTGTGTGTATCCTTTCTGTAAATAGAAAAAGATAAACTTCGTCCAATAGTAAGTGCAATAGGTTCTCCAACTCATATTTTAGCTAGATACTTATCGGATTTCATTAAACCTACAATCCCATCTATTAAATCATATATTAAAAACTCTCTTCATTTTATTTCTGTTTTAAAAAGTTTAAAAATTAATGCTAGTGACATTCTGGTCAGTTTTGATGTCGTGTCTTTGTTTACAAACATTCCAATTGATGAAGCTTTAAATATAATCTCACAACGTTGCAATTTACCAGACCATATTATTGCTTTGATTAAACATTGTCTCTTAAATACATATTTTGTATACAATGGACAGCATTACAGACAAGTTTTGGTACTCCTATGGGCTCACCTATCTCAGGAGTAATAGCTGATTTATTCATGGAATATATAGAAACTCGTGCTTTAGAATCATCATCTTTAAAACCTCTCATTTGGCTCAGATACATAGATGACACTTTTGTCATATGGCAACATGGAAAAAATACATTAGATGATTTTTCTTACATTTAAATAATATGCATCCTCATATTAAATTTACAATGGAGACAGAGTCTGATGGAAAACTCCCTTTTCTTGATGTTCTAGTCACCAGAACACCAAATAGTTTATCTTTTCTATTTACAGAAAGTATACACACAAGACAGATATTTACATTTCCATTCTCATCATCACCCAACTCAGATAGTTTCTGTAGCCAAAACTCTTTTAAATAGAGCAATTAACCTTTCAGATGACACACATCTGAAAGAAGAAATAAATCATATTAATAGTGTTTTATTAGCAAATAGTTATAATTACAAATTTATAAAAAAAGCCTTATTTCAAGCCCAAAATAGACAAAATAGGAAACAAAAAGATGATAAGTCAGCTATTAGGATTTGTGTTCCATATGTAAAAGGAACTACAGACAGTATCGGACGTATATTAAAACGCTATAATATAGATACAGCATTTTCTGCTCATCAAAAGATCAGCAATATAATAACCAAGCCTAAGGATTCAATCCCTCTTGAATCTCATGGTGTCTATCAAATCTCATGTAAAAATTGTAAAGCTTCTTACATAGGTATGAGTAATCGTCGCATCAGTGTTAGGAGAGATGAGCATGCTAATGCAGTTAAACAACACTCATCATCATCAGCACTCTCACTCCATACTATAGATTCAGGTCATAAAATAGATTTTTCTAGTACCAGGATCATATCCAGATGTGATAATCTCTACCAATGCAAAATCAGAGAAGCCATTGAGATACTTAAAAGGCCAGATTGTATCAATAAGCGAGATGATACGTGCAAACTTCCTCCTATTTGGAAAGATTTCTTTAAAAAACATTCTTAAATTTAACATTTTTGCTTTTGGTGGGATTTTTAATGTTTTATTCAAACCAGTGATTGTAGCGCCTCTACAACCGTCTTTCTACCTTTTTATAACTCTGTGGATGGCTTGTGTGACCAAGTCGAAACGTCAGTATATTGATATTAAAAGTTTTTAACACGGATGAACCTGCAAAATATGTATTTTATATATATATATATTGTAATGTGATCAGCCAATTAATAAATTTGAAGTTATCACATTTGGATTGCATTGGTGATGACTATAATGTAGGACATTACCAGTTTATAAGCATATTGTTTTCTAATATTAATCTGCCTCAACAATTTTTCCTGCTCATTATTTATATGCCCTTAATATATGCACAATATTAAGATTGTCTATTGAGAATACGGTCTACAAGAACTGAGTTCACTGGATCTTTTTTTTTAGATTTGGTAATACTATCAAAGCATACATCATGATGCTACCAGTAACTTAGGTTTAAACCCATATCAAATTGGTGATTATTCCATCAGCATTGAACCATAGCTTGAAGTACACAAAAGTCAATCATGATATTACTCTATTTAGTTTAAACCTGTGATAAAATTGATGAAATCATAAATGAGAAGTGAACAAAGGCTAAAAGTTAAAATTCATCAAAAGTTTTATTCATGCAGTAACAAGCTAATGCATTGGTATCCTTCCTCAGATAATCGATTTTGCTAAAAAGGAGAGTACTGCCATTGATATGGCAGTAACATGAAGGTGATGTGTAGATATATTCCTCCAAATAATGGACTCTGCCAAAAATGAGAATACAGCCATTGATAAGGGACTGAAATCAATATCTTCCATTATCCTCTAAGTATTTACTTAAACTAAGAATATTTCATTTATTTTATATGCATGATTGATATTTAAATAATTTAAATAAATAAATTATGCTAGAATTAAGAAAATAATTTTCTAATCAATTAAAGTAGATAATACTTTTAAAAAATAAATACTCTGAAAAAATCAAACATATAATATATTTTAGAATAACTGGATTAGTATTAAAGTCTAATAGTGGATAATTAAATCAGTGTTAGTTTATGGTAGTGAATACAATTTTGTCACATATGAAGTATATATAAAAAATGATCTTAACAGTTCAGTCTGTTTGGCTAAAAAATAAAGAAAGAAAGAAAGAAAGAAAGATAGATAGAAAAATATTTTAATACACATGTGTTTGTTCTTGTTTGACTGTCAGTGAAATACATCTTTAATAATCCTTTTATTTTTGTCAGAGTAATTTAAGATAATCCTGGATATATTAGTTTATTGACTTGTTAGCAAATTCATAAATTAGTTGATTAATCCTTATATTTGGTTGTCAAGACAAATCAATCTTAATATTGTTTCCATTGTTATCAGACAGCAATAATGATTTTAGTTCATTAACAAGATAAACATGCATCTTCAGAATGCAATGATCTTCATTTTTCTTTCATGCTAGAGCTGACTCTTCCAGCTATGACTGGAGTTTGTTATTTATCCCTTATAGATCAGCCTGTTATGGCAGAGATAGACCACTAGAAGTGTAGCAACTTTACTGATTAATCTTGAACTACAATCTTATGTGGTCATTATGTATTTTTAATAATAATAATAATATTAGCATACTTTTATTTTTTCATTTATAATTGTGAAAAGAACTTCACAAAAAAGGTAGTGCTCAATTATATGTTGTCCAATGATGGCTTTTTTGGTTACCACAGTAAATGATTTTAACTCCAATCTTTCCACTAGCTGAATACGTTTTATATTAAATTAACTAATACACACTCTTTTATAGATACTCTTTTATGTTTATCAAAAATATTTATTAATAAATATTTTTCTTACACCTGCAGTTGCATAAAACTCAATCTACCTATTTCAATCAACTCCTACAACATTTTTATTGATAAATAAAAATAATAAATTAAGAAAATAGAATGGAACGAAAGAAAAAGAAATTATATTTCTTTGCAAATCTGAATTTATTTTGAAGCAAACTGCATTATATATATGAAATTTCAAAACTTGTCAAGTTATAACTGATAGTTAATTAATCACAGCTCTTTCTTAGTTATAATAATAATACATAAAATGTTTATTTGAGAGCACATTTCAATATATCCCATTAGCCATTACATGAATTCAATTAATCCTTTTACTACTGAACCTATAAAATTGATCAATTATGTTATTTTCTAACTTACTATACAATCTAGTATTTTATGAACCAGTAGCTTTCTAGGCAATGTTACAATATATTTATATTCTGAAGTGAGTTGTAATGAATCATCTATTAGGGAACTAATTAAAAGAGAAAAGTAAGTTTAGATGAAATTATAACCATCTTAAAAATATATATTTTTATTAAATTGTGACTCTCTTTAAAGCCTATGTGAAAAGATTAGCCAATGGTCTGAAATTTATGGCTCTATACCATTTCCTGCATGTGTGTAGATTCCTGAAGTGATTATAAACTTAAAATTATCCAAACATTTTCAAAGGCTATATTTGCTGATAATGAAGCTGCTATTATATTTCCAGTAGATTTATTGTATTGTTTGGAACAACTGTGTAATTATGATGAAACCAAGTTTTTTTGATACATATATGATTTCAGAAAACCAGTAATCTGATACTCTGCTGTCCAATTCATTTTAGTATAAAATAAAAATGCAGTACAGTAAACTTTTTTTTTTTAGTTGTTTTTTTTTTTGAATGAACACATGTAAATAATATGCTCTCTGATTTAATTATTCTTACTATATTATTGTTTAAATATATTTTGTTTATAGTGTAATCTTAATTTGTACATTGATACTATATATGTTATAAAGCCTATATGTTATATTTGTAAATATTTGTGTTTAAAATTATTAATATACCCGTAAAACATGCATATTATACTGATATTTATTCTAAATGAATTCAAGATCAACCTTAAAAATTTAATGTGAAATTCGTTCTTTTTTTTTTTTTGTTTCTATTATTTGTTAATGTTTTTTGCTTTATTTGTTAGACATGATTTAGCACATTTTATTTGTGTCTATCTTAATTTATTCCAGTTCAGAATTGATAAAATTTTATAATACTGGAATGGGGTAAGAGACCACTATTATGAGTTTGATAGCTATTTTTATTATTATAATATATTCCAGTGATATATTAATATTTTCTGCAACAGTTAATTAAATAATAGAATTTTAGGAAAAAAAGAAAAATCTATCAAGTATCCATTCATGAATTTAAATGTTTTTATGGATTGGAAAGATATTTCTGACTGCTCATTTTTAGAGTAGGCACTAATCTATTCTTTGTATTATGGAGGTACAAATTATTCTTTGTAAATAAACCAATACAATTAATTAATGTATATTATGATGTAATGCAAAAAATATAATGTAATTCACTTCAAATACTGATATTTATACCTTATCAAGTATGATTTTATATTTTCAAGATCAGTCTTCTGTTCTGGTCTGTTATCTTGTTCATACTATCAACTCCTTATAAAGTATATTAGTATTTGGAATTTTTTAATTTATTTTATTTTTGATATAAATATATATTGTTTGCTTTAAGTTATCCAAATAGTTTTTTTATTTCGTTTTGATTCTTACATGTGTTCACAAAATATATTTTATGGATAGAATTTTTAGCATACATATACAAAATGCTTTCTTTTCAGCTTAAGGGTAGAGTCGTTTTCATTTTGTTTGCATATTATAAAGTCCTTATAAAGTATATTAGTATTTGGAGTTTTCTAATTTACTTTAGTTTTAATATAAATATATATTGTTTGCTTTAAATCATTCAAATAGTTTATTTATTTTTTTTAGTTTTGATTCTTACATATGTTTACAAAATATATGTTATAGATCAGGGGTGTGCAACTTTTTCCATCGGCGGGCTGAATAAAATTTTTGCATCATAACATGGTCTGGAATAGATTGAACAATTTAACAAAAAAAAAAAGAGAACTTAAACTATTATATTACTTGAATTACCAAATTATCAATGTATTTTTTAAAAATGTAAATACAATATTTAACAACTTAAATAGGAATCCGTTATAGATAGGTACAGATAAGAACTACAGTTTGGGACATTTTTATTGCTATGATAACAAAGTAAATGCAGAAAACAAAAACTTTAATGTGAAGGATTAAATTTAGAATGTTCCTGTTTTTTGATTTCATCGAAATTGGAATTCTATTCACTAGTGACTTCGTAAAACTGTCGCTAAATTGTCATTGGTTATTCATGATCTAATTTTGCTCTTTGCATTTTTCAATAAAGAAAATGTAGTTTCACATAGGTATGTCAGTTCAAAGAATGCCAAATATTTCTGCACATTATCCAGAATATTCTTAAGCATGTCTGGACTTAACGAGAAATAAAAATCTGTAATTGTTTTTTCCAGAAAATTTATTCTGTAATATTAAATTTGATTGTAAATTTATCATTTCCAATTGAATACAAGGTGGTGCATCATTGACATTAAAATTAAATGGTAAGCTTATTAAAGGTAGATCTTTAGAAATTGTCTGAAAATCATCAAATCTTATAAATTCATCAAATGTCACTTATTATAGCCTCATATTTCTTAAAATCAGCACATTTCATTTTTTTTTTTTTTTTATAAGATTGAAAAGTGAGTTAACTGTTTATTTTGGAATTGTTGCAAAAATAACTTGAGTTTTTTTTTTTTTTATAAATGATGTGACATTTGTATACATATCAAAAATAAATAGTCCTTTCCCTTGGGTATAGGTCAAAATCATGTGTTTGTTCAACAAGACCTAGAATCCAAGCAAAAGTACATCAATCTAGCATGTGCAAGATACATAAGTAAGGAACAATACTAAATATTAACCTATTTGCCTGTGCTCCAGGATTTATGACTATATGAGCAACGTTTTTGAGGATATGACAAATTTTCCATTGACTCTGGTTCCAGCAATAAGAACAGGGTGAGCACAAAGACTTGGAAGTCAATAATATATTCAAGTGATTAACTAATTATTTCTATGAAATATAACAATTAAAGAATGGTACAGACTATTGTTTAATGTGAATTAATATTGATAGCTGTAATAATATTCAAAGAAATGTTAAACAAAAGGGAGTTTAATTAATAATACAAAATAAAATCTCATTCAATTAGGGAGCAGTATAACTCAATCAAATAATTAATATTAGAGATTCTGGCAGTGAATGACAAATACTGTAATACAGATAAATGATCTAACAAATAAGCTTGTGTTTTTAAGACCTATAGAGGTCCCTACCTTCGTATTTTTCAGACGCTTATTTCTAAGATTACAGCCTTAGTAAATTATGATTAAATAGTAGTTTAATGATTATAAGTAAAACAAAATATATGTGTGTAGAATGTTTATACAATTATTATTACAAATTTGATTATAGTTTAATTTGCAATTATGCGCTTCTGTGGATTAATTAAATAGGTCATTTGGGAAGTTATACAAGTAAATAAATTAGTTGGCTTAATACATAAGCAAGATAGTTGGTTTGTGTGGTTAACATATATACAAAATAAGATTGGTTGGTGCAGTTAATATATAAAATTAGTTTGTATAAAAACAAGCATCGGTAGAGATTTAAAGTTCACTTACAGGCAAGCATCTTCTTTGAACAATTCGCTAAATTTGGTCTAAATGTTTCAGGTTTCAGTATCATGAGTAGGAGATGCGAGTCCCAGAGATATGGGAAAGCAAGCAGTCATTTCTTTTACCCCAACATTACTTATTTCACCAATTAAACAGACATGAAATATCATAGCACTCTGAGATAAGTCTTAGAACAAGTATATCAGTGGCCCATAAACTTAGCTATTTATATTTAATGCAACTATTTAAAGAATGCTGCCTTAAGACAAGATATTTTATTCATTTTGCACTTATCCAGAAATAGACATAACCTTTTGTTTCCATTACATTTTTGTTTAGATTTTAATCTGATCAATTTCTAGCCAGCCATTGTTTCAAATTTAGTATACTTGATTATACCTTAAATTGACCTACATTTCCATATATGGTGTAGAAAGACTGATCAATTAGCCAAGTAAAATTTAATTAAAGAATCTTTGGTATTTGCAACATTTTATACATTTTTTAGAATGATACAAACACTCCCCAAAATCTCAAGATCTACTGATTGCATTGTGTGACTCTTTAAATGTCAATTTTATTTTATATAAATTATAATTTTTATTTATTTACAATATATAAGATTATTTATTTATCCTACATATATATATATATATATGAACAAATTAACTCAATGGAAAAAAAGGCATTCAGCCATTATTCATCTTTTAATTCATAATATTCATTCAGTTTGTCCTTTGCATTTACCATAAATACTAAAATTTAGTAGAGATCCATTTAGATTCATATATGTATATGATACCACCTATTGCTAGTTACTAGTGCTAATTACATGTGAGTTGGGGTCAAACCCATGTTAATAACTAAATTTTTGGCTATCAAGGATTCTTATTCTATATTTTATATCAGAGTGCTAACACACTTTTCCAAGACTAATCTTCTGTTCATATGGTAAGGAATATCAGTGAAATCACATTTAATTTTTTTCAAAAATATTATGAATTGCCAGTGATTTAAAGCTCTTCCACAAATAAATTAACTACTTTTGTTACAAGCAATATAACAGGCTTCAGTTTTAGAACTTTTTTGCAAAGGGCTTCTAGATGAATTATACAATGTAAGAAAATTATTTCTTTTTCTGGAATATGCTTTATTTTGTCATTTATTCTTTTTAATAATCCAATATTTTTTTCCTGTCAAACTAGGACACCATCGGCTGTGATGTCGACAGTTTTGTCCCACTTTATATTATGTTTTTGCAAACTTTCTTGAAGAACTATAAAAAAAATCTTTACTAATCATTGTGTCTTTCATAGGATATGCAGAAAATAATTCCTCAGTAATTTTGAATCTATGATTTATACCTTGAATAAAAATTAAAAGTTGGCTCATATCAGCAATGTCATATGACTTATCTAAAGCCAGTTCATGGAAAGTATAATCTTTCAATTTTAATTTTAATTCTTCACCTAAATTACTTGAAATGTTATCAATTTGTCTAAAGAGAATTCTTTGTTACAGAGAAATTTTTTCAAATGTCAGTTTTTTATCAGGACATAATAATTCAGCAATATCTATCAAACAGTCTTTCATAAATTCTCTGACAGAAAATGATTTATATTGTTTTGCAACCTTATGTCCAATAATGTAAATAGTTTTTGTCACAGCACTATCTGTATTTGACAAAATTGTCAGAGTATTTTATTGTTTATGCTAACCATATTTTAATTATTCTGCATTAATTTGCATTTGCTCTGGTGAAAATAGTTCATATTTTATGAAATGTTTTATTGAAACCTGATTTTTTAGATTATATTCTTTAAAAATGGAAATAGATTTGTTGCAAACCAAACAAACAGCTTTATCATCCAAATTTACAAATAAATATCCGAATGTCCAATTATCATTGAAAATGCAGCATTCAGCATCAATTTTTCTTTTTTTAATTGCCTCATTTTATAGACTATAAATTATATTAAATTAAAAATTGTAATAATTAGAAATGTCATAAACTTAATTATAAAATATCATGTACCAATATTTTTTTTTTCAATAAGAAGTTTTAAATCCAAAGGAACTTCGTTTGACTGATGCTACAATAATAATTAGGAAATAATACTTTGATGCTGTGTAAAATATACAGTATTCTTTAAAAACAAAAATTAACATTATTTGCGATGTGATTTTTCCTGTAATTTTATATTTTGTAATATAAAATTTGTATGTTAGAAGTTATGATTAAATTTATGCAAGTTATAAAATTTTTAATTTTTATAATTAGTATTTTATATTTTTCATGACATTAGGATAAAGTTAACATTTTAAGAACATGTGAGTGGAGGCATAGAGACTGTGGTTTACAGCAAGTGTAGTCAGATATGGATTTTTTATATTTAGGCATTTATAGGATGGGGTGGATTCAACATCATCATGGGGCAGATGTGGTCTGTTGGGTCAGCTGTTGCCCAGCCCTGTTATAGATAAAATTTTTATCATATATATGGGATTAGAAAATGTTTTCTTTTCAGTTTAATGGTATAGCCTTTTTCATTTTTAGGATTTGATTTTAAACTTTGATCTTTAAATGAATTTCTAGTTCTGTTTTCATTTTTATTTTTTGCTAGTCTATTAATTTGCATATTTTTTTTATGTATTTGATGAACAATCATATTAGTCAATAGTTTTTACTTAGATACAATATCTGTCAAATTCTATATACACTTCCAGAATAAATAATAACAGTTATCTGCATCAAACAAGAAACCTATATAAGAATTGCAGTTGATTATACTATATCCAAATTAACTGGAATGAAAGCATGAGAGTTCATGTCCTATAATCACTGTTGCTTTTTGTATTTCATCAGGAGTAGGTCAGCAAAATAATCATACACATGTTTTTCTTTATTAACTTGAGTTGTATTTTTTATAAGTGAATTATGATGTTTCATTTGACATTATCATTTTTTGAACTATTCTGTTTGAAAATTAATTTTATCAATGCATGGTGACTGAACAAAATCATATTTATTTACTAATAAATTCTTCTATATATATATATATAAGAACGTATGGAGTGATTCCTAATGTCCACTCCATATGTTCTTGTCGTTGCAGCTGTTATTACTATGTGATTATTCATATAGTATACGAACATGGATGGGCTGCTCACCAACACGCATTAGCCAGCGTGGTGAGTTTATTGGCTTTTTAACCTCTGAGTTTACGATCAAGAAATACCATGGTCTTTCTTCTCAGTGCCTGATAAGGCAGAATGAATGTTTGTGTAAATGATAAATATTTTCCCAATACATATATACAATTATGACAGACAAAAATAAAGCATGGCCCTTATTCCCAGGAGGCTGTAAAGTCACCAACCAAGGCAGCGGTTGGTGGCCGAAGGCGGAGGGTGCTAAGAATCCCCTGATTGCGGACCCAGGCTGCCATTTGATGATGACTTTTTATTTAGGTACTTACAACTGCAGATCACTTTCAAGTGAAGGAAGATTGCAAGAATTAGAAGAAGAACTGTCTTATATTAAATGGGACATTATTGGACTTTGTGAAGTTAGAAGAAAAGGAGAAGAAACAATTGATTTAAAAAGTGGACATATACTCTATTATAAAGGCACACATATTGGAAATACAAGTGGAGTAGGATTCATTATAAATAAAAAGTGGAAGAACAATATTGTGGAGATTGATGGTGTATCGGACAGAATGGCAAGATTAGTTATACAACTTAATAGCAGATACCAAATGCAGATAATTCAGGTTTATGCCCCAACAAGTTCTCATAGTGATGAAGTAGTAGAAAATTTTTATATGGATGTACAAAAGGCTTTTGATAAGAGTAAACAACATTTTAAAATTGTTATGGGAGACTTTAATGCTAGAATTGGTAGACAAATGAAAGATGAAATTGCTGTAGGTAATTTTGGTTATGGTAATAGAAATGAGAGAGGACATAGACTTGTGGAGTTTTCAGAAAAAGAAAAACTTTATATTATGAATTCAGTTTTTGAGAAAAATGTTAAAAGGAAATGGACATGGAAGCATCCAAATGAAGGCACAGCAGAATTGGATTATATTTTGACTAACTGAAAATACATATTTCAAGATTGTAATGTTCTTAATAAATTTAACACAGGAAGTGATCATCGATTAGTAAGGTGTAAGTTACGTGTTAATGTAAAACTAGAAAGACAAAAATTATTAAGAAAAACAATATTTACAGTTGATATTCCTAATCTTCAGAAACATTCTAATGAATTTAAATTAGAACTTACAAATAGGTTTCAAGTGTTAGGAGATTTTGAACATGATACAGATTTGAATGAAATTAATATGAAAATAACTGATACACTTTTAAAAACTGCAACAAACATAGCTGGTAGAAAAAAGCAGCAAATGACTAATAAAATTTCTACTGAGACCAGAGAATTTATGAAGAAAAGAAGGAATATGAAGATATACAAAAATGATGTATTAAAAAGAATTGAATATCTCGAATTTTGTAAAATGGTACGGAAAAGAGTTGAAAATGATATAAGAAAGTATAACTGTGAAATAGCAAGGAAAGCTGTAGAAGAAAATAAAAGTCTCAAAAATGTTAAACAACATTTTGGTATTGGTAGGAAATTTATATCTGCAATAAGAAAAAAAGATGGAATTATTACTAAAAAAAGAGATGACATCATGAAATTGGTAGAAGATTTTTATCAAGAATTATATAGTAATAAAGAACAAGTACCTCCTATATCTATTACATCTTCCAAATTGCCCAGAATTTTAAATGAAGAAGTGAGACATGCAATTAAGTGTATGAAGAAAGGAAAGGCTCCAGGAAATGATGGAATTATAATTGATATATTAAAAGAAGCAGGTGAAGAAATAGAAACAATTTTAGCAAAGTTATATACCAAATGTCTAAATGATAAAGATGTACCAGAAGATTGGAAGAATGCAGTAATAATATTAATATTTAAAAAGGTGATAAAGAAGATATTAGAAATTACAGACCTATCAGCCTTTTATCAGTTTTATATAAAATTTTTACCAAGATAATTACAACTCGTCTACAGAGAACTTTGGATTTCCACCAACCAAGAGAACAAGCTGGATTTAAAAGTGGTTTTAGTACAATAGATCATATCCAGGTATTGAGAGAAGTCATAGAAAGGACAAACGAATATGAGTTGTCATTATGTTTTGGATTTGTAGATTATGAAATGGCATTCGATTCTATACACATTTCTTCAGTGATTAAAGCATTGGATCATCAAGGTATAGATCCAGGATATTGTCATATTTTAAAGAATATTTATAAAAATGCAACAGCAACAATTAGATTACACAATGATACTGGAAAAATCAACATTGAGAAAGGTGTAAGACAAGGTGACTCCATATCTCCAAAACTCTTTACAGCAGTGCTGCAAGAAGTATTTTGTGGATTAAAATGGGAAATTAAAGGAGTGAAAGTAAATGGAGAGTATTTAAGTCATTTAGATTTCGCAGATGATGTAGTTGTTTTTGCAAATAATGCTTCAGAGCTGCAGGAAATGTTGCAGGAGTTAGCAGATGAAAGTAGAAAAGTAGGATTAAAGATAAATGTTAAAAAGACTAAAGTAATGTTAAATCGATTTGCTCAAAATATGAAAATAAAGATTGATTATGAAGAATTAGAAGAAGTTAACAGTTACAAATACCTTCATCAGATTATTAATACAGATGGAAACATAATGGAGGAAATTAATCATAGAATTAAACTTGGTTGGAGTGCTTTTGGTAGAAATAACTTGATACTAAAAGGAAATATGCCTATGTGTTTGAAAAGGATGGTTTTTAACAAATGTGTTTTACCAGTTCTTACTTATGGATCTTAGACTTGGACACTTAATAGAAGAGCAATACAGAGACTTCAGACCACTCAAAGGAGTATGGAGAGATGTATGTTGGGAGTAACAATAACAGATCGAAAACGCAATGTATGGGTAAGACAACAAACAGGTGTTACTGACCTTATTGAAAAAAATAAAAGATTGAAATGGAGTTGGGCTGGACATATTACTAGAAGAGATGATAATAGATGGACAATTGAAATTTTAAACTGGATTCCAAAAGATTGTAAAAGACCCAGAAAGAGACCACATGTGAGATGGATGGATGAAATAAGAAAATGTGCAGGGGTGTTGTGGAGAAGAGAAGCTAAAGATCGGAGAAGATGGATTAAACTTGGAGAGACCTTCATCCTGCAGTGGATTGATAATGGTTGATGATGATGATGATATTGAACCGATTTCGAATATGTGTATTCGAAACACCGGTCTCTTAGGCAGAGAAGAACATACTCGGAGAGTATGTATGCCCAAACGATAGCTATAAAGTATATAACTAACGTTACATTTCCAGGACATAGCTTCTTCTCAGCTGTTGAGTTGAACACCACATCCAAAGCACTTTTTTGTTTGTGTATAACCATAGGTGCCAGCTGCTTATTCTAAAAGAATACTAAAAGAATAGACAACGCACTTTGAACAGTGGCCACTAACTCAATGCCTAAATCCACAACTAGCTCAGCTATTTGCAATCACTAGTAGATTATACTTAATTAGTGATTAAAAGAATTGATAAAAGAATTTGTTAAAAGAATTGATAAAAAGAATTGACCGACAAATAAAGTTTAATTTTACAGATAATTTATTAACTAACATTTATTTACTAAATTTAAACATTTTATACTTCTAATAAAACACACGCATATTTTAAATTAACATTCTAAATAGTTTAAATATTCTTGAATATTTTCTTAACAGAACACTGGGAATTTATCTACTTTGACTAATAATATTGATATAAGGATCACACACATATTAACTCATGCACACACATAATAATAATAAAGTATTACATAGCATTTGAAATTTAAACACACATATCAATAGTTCATTTATGTATGATATCGAGTTCATATAATTAGACTCTTGGAGGATTCGCACGAATTAATGAAATGCAATGGCTATTACAGTATAAACGAAAATAAGCAAATGTGTTACCTAGGATTTTGTACATAGATTTAACACTTTGTTTTCTTCTTGTTTGTTGTTTCTTCCAGTATGAATGGTTCCAGTATGAATGCTTCTAGCCAGCTGGGACGTTTCCTTGATGAGTTTCCTTATTATTCACGATTATTACTATTGGAGACAATTAGGTACTGACAGAGATTTTCTAAGTTGTTACGTTGACATTATTTCACGGGCAGATCTTGCTGTTTTCATCGGACTTTTTAGGCTGTGGAGAGGCGTGAATTCCCAAAATCTTCTCAGCACTGCATTTTGTTTCTGGGTATAATTAACTCAACTGATTCAATTAATTTGTGAACTGCACTCACTCAACTAATTTGTGAACTGAACTGTCCAATAAAAAAAGTCTATTTATAACTGCGACGTGTTGTCTTCGTAATATCTCCTGCAAAGATCTGTTGTCAAATTCCAGTGATAATCATTTGATAAATGTGTTTTGAAAGATTGCTTAATTAGTAATAGCCATGCAAAAATGTTGTTTGATATTAATTAATAAGCATTGCCATGTTTTTTAATGATAATCTCCTTTAACTTTCATTTGTTTATAATAACATTTATTCTATTGTTGACACTCGCACATATATTAGTTTTAACATTATTTTTTCTTGAATGAAAAGAGATTGGTATGTTTTTCTTTAACGAAAGATTATTTTAATAATATAATTTTAGATAAAATTATATGTGCCTATATCAGTATAGGTACATTACACCGCCCTTCCTTTTGAGAGTAAAATGCGTCATTTTTGACCATTTTATCTCTGACAACATTAAATCTTAATTTATTATTCTTCCTAAGTTTGCTTTTTGGTATCTTTTCCTTTTCCATGCTAAGGGCAATCTCCAATTATGCTTTTCTTCCTTTTATGCTGGTAACATTGCTTACAATGTTCATCCTGGATAATGACCACGAGGACAAACTAAATTTGTGGCACAGGGATCTTTTATAAACGAAGCTTCGGCTGCTGATTCTCTTAATCGGACTTTGACTAAGAAAAGGTGGCTGCAAATGGCAGGAATTTCAACTGTCCATTTCCAACTTACGCCCTGGAAAACGATTGCCGATTCTCTTGATCGGACTTTGACTAAGCAGCTGCCATGGCAGGAATTTTCAACTGTCCATTTCCGACTTACGCTTTGGAAAACAAGGTACAAGATATGGGGATTCTCCCCTGAAAAGTGACTTATGACTTACTCTGGTTGTTGCCAGTGTGCTTTTTAAAAGAGGAATGATCCCGGCCAATCCGTTGCAGGTACTAGAATTTATCCAGTCGAGAGCTTTAAACTTAATCCTTATCTAACTTATTTCAATACTACCCTCATCCCTTAATTTTGAACTTTTACACTCTTAATAGAACTTCGATTGACTTTCATTTATATTATTTTTAAATTCATTACAAACATTACTTATATCCCTTATGAACATTATTTAAAATATTTATTTACACTAATCTTATAATATTATCTTTAAAACAGTACAAACATTTTAAATATTAGTTTTACAATACTTATTTTAAATCCATACGAACATTATCCATATCTTTATTTAATTACACTATTATTTTTAAACAATTACTTTAGCTTCTTTATTTACGTGCGTATATTCTAAAAAAAACTTTTATCTTATTTAATCTTACAATACTATTCTAAACTCTTACGAATATTATTTATATTACAATATTATTTTTTAAACATTTGTTTACCTTATATATTAACGTACATGTATTCAGAGAGAAAAAAAACTGTTTTACTTTATTACAATTCATCATTTGTAACAGTCAAGTTTGTACATTCGCGTAACAGAATTCAGAATCCAAGCAAAAGAGACCGAAGCTGACCAGACTAGGACTGTAACATCCCGAGTCCGACCGCACTTCAACTCGTAAACTAGGATTCCAAGACTCACGACCTTACGAATGACCACCTTGAAATTACACGTAGTATATCTCTTTCCACACGGCCGACATAGGTCACGGAGAAGCAATGAGACTCAGATAATTAAAAGAAAGGTTCTTAATTGACTAAAATATCACTAATTTAATTTAACTTAATGCATAGTTTTCACATATATAGACTATAAAGGATAATTAGAATTGGATTGAATTAAATCAATAACGAAACAGAGAACGAAATACATTAAATTAATTATATATTTATTTACAACTCATAGCTATATCACTTATTTACAATAGTATTCAGCGTAGAATGTACAAACATTTGGTAATTCAAAATCACTTCACATAAGTAATCATTAAAGTTCATAGATGAGTTTAACATGTGCCCATCTTAGGAATTGTTTACAATTGATACATAATTAATCACTACGTTATGTCTATAAATCTCGATAAGCCAAATCCTATTGCATTTGTGGCTGGTATATAAATAATTATATTAAACTTTGATCATGAATTTATTTACCAAAATACCCATATATAATTTAATAACGAGCGCATAAACCAGCTCAAGTAATGATCGATCGAACATGGCTTTCGAGAGAAAATTTCAAAATGCTGAAAGCGTTATATAAAGGTGGGAGAGTTGGCTGAAATAAGATTTTACCAATGCGCTATGGCACAGGTAAACAATAATAGGAAAAGTCGCTCTGCGGATGGATGAAATAACTTCAGGGTTCTTGCGACAAACGCCGGTACCCTGTAACCGATCGCAATGCTGCGTGAAAAGGAACATTGTGTTCAGGAATGACGGGGGTCTTACGTGCTAACCTGGCCTTGGCTCAGGCTTCGCTACTGCTCTACCCTATAAGAGAAAATGTGCTGGCAATGCCGTGGCTCCATCTTAAGATACGTATTACGTATAGCAGCAAAACGAGAATAATTTTATAAAATAAGATCACATCCGCCAAGCAAAGAATAGTATATTTCATACTATGAAATACGAGTTAATAGCATATTAGCTCTATCAAATTGGGACCAACTCTTGCGTAGCCTGATAATAAATGTCTATGCTACTAAAGGGAATATTATTACATCTGTACTTTGACATGTTCGATCTATTAAGTTACTTATAGATAATAAATATTTAAGGAGGGAAAGTATATTTCTATGGACTTAAGAATTTAAATGTCAAATATACTTATAAATACGATCAATGTTAAATTTAATTCTAAATAAACTTATAAGGTTAAGTTTTTTAACATGTTGATTATAAAAGAGCCACATTTCACATATTAAATCATTTAAATAAAAAATAGGATTTCGAAACAGCGCAGAAAGTTGACGCTATAAATAAATTACGCGAAGATTTTCAAATAATATCTTCTTAAAACATAAAAATAAGTGCCTACTGTTTCGAAATATTGGCATATAAAATATAATAAGCATTTAAAATAAACAAAGAAATATAGACACAACCGCAGTGATATAACTTTAAACTAAACACATAATGCACTTTAAATGAAAGGAAAATATAAATAAGTCAGATTATTTAAACTTTAACACATTAAATTTTGGATAGAAATTGACATATTAAACTATTAAATGGATTTTAAGTTTTGATTACATTTAGCTTTATCATTATTTTAAAAGGAAAGTTAGCTAACTTAGATAGATATTATTACATTTAGAATTACACAGAGCTCTGCGGTTTGAAAAATAAAACGGTACCGGTATGATTTATCTGCAAGTTCTTGGCTGTTGGTTTGGTTTAGTTTGACTGGGCGGCATCATCTTTCTCCTTATGTTAGGCTCGTCTCTTCTATCGGCATGATGGTGGTTTAGGCATTTCGACGAGAGAAACCCCGCTCTCCCGCGGAGTCACAGCAACAAGATGCCCGCTTTTAGCCGGACATGTTCAAATTAACAATTGTGAATACTGGCTACAACTCTCACTAACAATATGGCTGTCCTCCTTGCTAAAAAATACAGAGTATTTATATGTTTTCCTTATCGGAATCTCCCGCCTCAAGACTCAGGAATTTAATTAAGTGTTTTTCAATTTATAATTCAGATCTTCGATAACTTATGTTAGAAACATTCCATAAGTTATTATTATAATTAAGATTTTTCGTTGCAAACAATTGTCCAATTTAGATTTTAAAATAACTTAAATCTTATCTAAGGAGATTTTAATTAGTAAATTTTTAACTAGTTTTACTTTTTACGAATTCCAGGTGTGGTCGTTAATGACACTTGTTTACAACCAAAAATCTTTTAATTACTTGACCAGCTTTTATTTTTAATCTTACATATAATAGAAACTCTTTCTATTTAAAAACAACCTTTTAACATTTTTTTGAAAACGAAAACATTTTTAACATATTTATTAAAAATAATTTGCACACATATTTTGATATAGCTTTTAAATATATTTTCGAGAAACTTTTCCCTGAAATATATTTAAAACAAGAAATCTTTTAACAATTTTAAAGAAACATTTAATAGTATTTTTAGATAACGGCTTTTACATATTTTAAATCATATCTTTCTTCTATATAGCACAGATTATATATCCACATACGAAATTACAATATTAACCAACAAAATTAATAATTTACTCTTAACTTAAATAATATAATAACCATTTTTAGAAATATTAAATAACTTTAGTACACTATAATTTTACTAATCCTATCTAATTATAGCGTTCGTTCGCACGTAAATATATAATACTGTTTATACGGACATGAACGAATTTTATATTTATTAACATTTAAATAGGTTTGAACTTAGCACAGATGAGAGTGTCATTAGGTTTGATGGTGAAACGGAAAGGGATTGGAGATTTCCGTTTCACATTATACAAATATCTATTTGACTAACTTAATTTTATTCTAGAAATTCCATTATCTTTTCATTTATTTAAATCTACAACTTTACTTTTATATCATTAATTTGACCCATTTATTTAACTTGATTTTATTGATTTTTTATTTATTTGAACTGCTTATTTACGAGTATTTCCTTAATTAATATGTGCATGGAGAAAAAAAATCTTTTATTTTGCGAAGCCTCCATTATTATTATTTGACAAAACAATCCATCATTTTAAATAGCGAAATTCTAATTCAGGCTTTTCAGCTACATCAAAATAATTATATTAGACTCATAGTCTATTTCCGGTCCTTTTTGTTTATTTCCTTTACTATACCGCCCGATTACTAACTCTTACACTATGTCCAGCGGCTCCTTTTTTCTTTCTACAAATTCTATAATATAAACTAACTTTCCTCTCTTATTGGTTCCACTTTTATATTTTATTGCTTTATCTCTTTCTCTTTCCATTCTGTTTTCGACTTCGTAACTCAGAAAATCTTTATACCTAGACGAACTCCGAATTACTTCAATCTGGGAATATTTTTTTCTACGCTTTCTTTTTGTTTTAAATCTACTTCTACAGCGAATGTGAACGTTTATTTTAACCTTTTTAAATTTTTGTAAAAACTTTTCTACACTATCTACTACCTTGAACTTATGTTTGTCTACTTTATTTATCACAACGCTATCTGATTCTAATTCAATTTTTATGTCTTTTATCACCTCAACTTCCTTTTTAACTTCCTGACTTTCTTTAATTAAATCTAACTCTATAACTTCTTGGTTCTTCTCTACCTTTACCGTTATCTCACATCTTATTTTTCTTACTTCTGCTCTGAGTTCTTTAATTTCTGTTTTAACCTGACTAATTTCTGCCTTCAATTCTGCTTTGAGTTCTTCTTTGAGCTCTTGTTGGCTTTGCTCAAATTTCTGACACAATTCTTGTTGACTTTGTTTAATTTCTTGATGCATTTCTTCCATCATATTCATCATCATTTTCATCATCATTCGCATCTCAGATACTTCTTCTTTCTCCTTTTCTACTAACTGGGGATTTTTAAAATATATTGGGCTTTCTTTCAGATCCATTTTCAAAAATTTCAATTTCAAAGTACTAGCGCTTATGTTAAACTAAATTCAAATACGACTTATTTATTTATTTTTTCTTACTAAGACGGAAACTCACGCTAACTCCACCCTTTTAGTCCTTTTCTCTACCCGATCTTAATGCTTTAACTCTGCCCAAATATCAACTGTCTCTGATTTGATAGCATACATGTCAAAATCTCTTTTCATTTAAAGAAAAAAAAATCGGTCAATTCTTTTTTTTTTTTAAAAAAAATTAAAACACTTTCACAAACGTAATTTAACTTTTGTATAAAACCAAAATTTTCAAACAAGAAACAAAGTATTTCATTACTATTGTTTTTTAGGTTCAGCCCCACAGTTGGGTATAGCCATTTGAACCAATTTTGAATATGTGTATTCGAAACACCGGTCTCTTAGGCAGAGAAGAACATACTCAGAGAGTATGTATGCCCAAATGACAGCTATAAAGTATATAACTAACATTACATTTCCAGGACATAGCTTCTTCTCAGCTGTTGAGTTGAACACCACATCCAAAGCACTTTTTTGTTTGTGTATAACCATGGGTGCCAGCTGTTTATTCTAAAAGAATACTAAAAGAATAGACAATGCACTTTGAACAGTGGCCACTAACTCAACGCCTAAATCCACGACTAGCTCAGCTATTTGCAATCACTAATAGATTATACTTAATTAGTGATTAAAAGAATTGATAAAAGAATTTGTTAAAAGAATTGATAAAAAGAATTGACCGACAAATAAAGTTTAATTTTACAGATAATTTATTAACTAACATTTATTTACTAAATTTAAACATTTTATACTTCTAATAAAACACATGCATATTTTAAATTAACATTTAAATAGTTTAAATATTCTTGAATATTTTCTTAACAGAACACTGGGAATTTATCTACTTTGACTAATAATATTGATATAAGGATCACGCACATATTAACTCATGCACACACATAATAATAATAAAGTATTACATAGCATTTGAAATTTAAACACACATATCAATAGTTCATTTATGTATGATATCGAGTTCATATAATTAGACTCTTGGAGGATTCGCACGAATTAATGAAATGCAATGGCTATTACAGTATAAACGAAAATAAGCAAATGTTTTACCTAGGATTTTGAACATAGATTTAACACTTTGTTTTCTTCTTGTTTGTTGTTTCTTCCAGTATGAATGGTTCCAGTATGAATGCTTCGAGCTGGCTGGGATGTTTCCTTGATGAGTTTCCTTATTATTCACGATTATTACTATTGGAGACAATTAGATACTGACGGAGATTTTCTAAGTTGTTACATTGACATTATTTCATGGGCAGATCTTGCTGTTTTCATTGGACTTTTTAGGCTGTGGAGAGGCGTGAATTCCCAAAATCTTCTCAGCACTGCATTTTGTTTCTGGGTATAATTAATTCAACTGATTCAATTAATTTGTGAACTGCACTCACTCAACTCATTTGTGAACTGAACTGTTCGATAAAAAAAGTCTATTTATATCTGCGACGTGTTGTCTTCGTAATATCTCCTGCAAAGATCTGTTGTCAAATTCCAGTGATAATCATTTGATAAATGTGTTTTGAAAGATTGCTTAATTAGTAATAGCCATGCAAAAATGTTGTTTGATATTAATTAATAAGCATTGCCGTGTTTTTTAATGATAATCTCCTTTAACTTTCATTTATTTATAATAACATTTATTCTATTGTTGACACTCGCACATATATACGCACATATATTAGTTTTAACATTATTTTTTCTTGAATGAAAAGAGATTGGTATGTTTTTCTTTAATGAAAGATTATTTTAATAATATAATTTTAGATAAAATTATATGTGCCTATATCAATATAGGTACAATATATATATATATATATATATATATATATATATTCAAATTATAATACATTTGTTCATCTGCATAACAAAGTGATTTCTTTATTTTTTATAATCTAAAGCTGAGCATACTTTTAATATAGTTCAGCACAATCATAGTGTGTGCAAATTTGAATTATAAATACAAACAAAGGGGAAAAAATCAATATATATATAGATAAAGAAAGTACAGTTTTAAAATATCAATTTGAAAGCAAAGATGTGTAATAAACTCAATTAATTTATTGTTGTTATTACATCTTTTATTAAAATAGGTAGTGATTTCTATTTTTTGAATACTTTCCTATCATAACTATTCAGTTTTACATAGGATTTAGAAGATGGTTTATTTAAGTTTAATAATAAAGAAAGCCACTCCCAAACCTCATCTCATGGAAAATATTATTTTGTAGACTCTTTTTTTTTTCATTTTTCATCTACTTTATTGTTTTTTATTCTTTTTTTTTTTTTAACTTTATTTTCTTATATAACTCCATTTCAAATTATTGAATCTTTTTTTTGCATTACAAATTTTTTTTTTATATGGCTGTACATTTTCAATACTTTTTCTTTTTTTTATTATTGATAAACATGTTACTGACAATATAAAATATATAATACATTGAATGTTTTTTATCTTATTAAAGTTTGTGTTTAATCTATTTATTATCCTTAATAATCTGTTAATTGTAGTTTTTTTTTTTTTTTCATTTTTATGTCTCAGCTTATTACTTATTTGTCATGTATATGTAATATCTCAATTTCTTTATATTGTAATTATTACACACATGCATATACCATAAATAAAATACATATAGCTGAAGAATAACAAAAAATTGGAAACATTTATTATTAAAAAATAAAAGATTTATGAGATACATATAGCTGAAGAATAACAAAAAATTGGAAACATTTATTATTAAAAAATAAAAGATTTATGAGATAGATAACTGTCAGCAGGGGGGGGGGGGATCTGAAAATGCATTATTGTGATGGAATAGATATATTTCAATTAAGTCAGTAGGAAAACAAATATATGCATTACTATAAGTTAAAAATAATTAATATTGAAGCATAGTCTATATTTAGGTTATAATTTATTTTGGAAAACAAAAAATGCAAATGACTGGTTGTAAAAAAAACATATAGATGAGTGTGAAATTTCAATACTTTAAATACAGAAAAAAATAAAGATAAGAATAAATATTATATAGTATATAAATTTTAAAAAGTACTTTAAAAATATTTTCTTTGTTTACATGGGTCTACACTTACAATCTTCACTACGTTACTAATACATTTATTAAAGCATAGTAATTATATTAAATTAGTTTAATCTGTCTAATCACAGATTATAAAAAGTGCGTATTTAAGCTTTTATAGATTTGTGTTAACTGTTTTATTTTATTTTATTTAATTTGACATTATAATTTTAATGAAAACAAATTCAAAACAAGAAAGATTGATCAATTATTACAATAACAAAAATATATCATGAAACATCACATGATCATCATTTCTTATGCTTACAGGAGTTGTTTACACAGAGCTAACTCTCCATACAATAGTGCCACCAGTGCAAGCCACAGTAACCAATGGGTGCAAGAAAAGTTTGTGCATAAGTGCATTACTCTCAAATCCAAGGCTCCTCACTGATGAAAGGCACAAGTTTGAAACTAGTCTGGGGATATTGGATGAGTAGGCATTAGATAGGAATTTTATGCACAAACCTTTTTGTATCCATTGATTACTCTGGCTTGCACTGATGGTGATACTGTATTGAGAGTTAGCCTCTCTGTAAACAAAAATATATGTTGTATAAATTCTACTGCCTTGTTTTAATTATGAAAATAATTATGAATGCTATAATATTACATATATTATTATCTGAATGTGCTAAAGTGCAGGCAATGCTGAAGCTAAGGACAAATTGTAATATTAATTGTTTGAGCTGTTTTGATAAGTTTTGTCTTTTCATAATCATAGTTAGTGGATTATGAGAAGACAACACTTATTGAAAGTGCTCAGCCAATTAATATTACAATCTGTACTTAGCTTTACCATTGTCTGTGTTTTAGTGTATTTAGACATGTTACTTATTTAATTGGGAAGTCTATGTTTTTTTTTTATTTCTATATATTGTTGTAATCACTGAAATAATTAGTGTGCTGTAGTAATAATCTGGGAATATACCCAAGCAAATATTTTCAAAACACTATACAGATAATTTCTATATAAAGATTAAATAAAAAACACATATATAAAAACATTGTACAACACAATGAAATAAGACAAACAACAATATAATAAAATGTGATTCTATTTAAAGTAAGTAAAAGAGCTAAAGTTCAGAAATTAAATAGTCAATGTTGAGATATGCATATGTTTCGAAACTGCTCATTGTGAGACATTTATAGAAAAAAATCTCAGAAAGTTAAAAGGAAATATAAAATAAAAACGAAAGATCTAAGATGGTTTTGATTGAATAGCAAGATAGAGAAAGAATCTTAGTTTATCCACTTTAAATTTAAAAATTGAGTAAAAAGAAGTATTTAGTAATTTACATGGTGTGGGATACATATTTTAGTGTATGTGTGTTTATTCATTTGTGTGGTAAGTTATTTGTGAATTTAAGTAATGTTCAAGCACTAGTAGACCCCATTATTGCAATCTCAATTGATTTGACAATTCTTTTATTTTTATTTTTTGATATTTATTATTTAAAGTTGATCTTTATCTCATTAGCAAGCTATTCCATTTAAAATATATAGAGATTTTTACAAACAACAATTGCATTGTTATTATTAACTTGTGAATACCATATACTTTTGATTGATTAAAGCAGTACTTTTCAACCAGAGTTCCAGTGCACCTTAGCACATCACAGAGGCACTTTAGAGGCACCACAAAATGTAATGATGTTGAAAATTGGTAAATTGTTAACTGATGTAAAAGAAATTTTTTCATATTACAATTTTGCTCATATTGTTATAATTTTCTAGTTAACAAGTATTCAAAATAACAAAAAAGATTAAAATCAATTGAAGAAGAAATGAGAGCATGTCTTTTAGTATTTTATTTAATATTAAAAAATAAATATCCTAATTACATCAGATTTAAATGTTGCATTAAGTATATATTTTCATTTATTAGTTATGGTAATTATTATGAAATTATACTGAAAATTATTTATAATTATATATATGTATTGTAATGGAAACCCGGCGATCGATAGCTTAAACTTCCCTTTTATTTATATATAATGGGGAATTTTTAAAATTCAAGATTGTCCACTTTCCACTACTGCAAGCAGAGAGAACATATGGACATAAACGAGTCTATATCCATAGTTGACCGAACCTGTAACTATACGGGTATAGCCCCAGGTTATTTTCCCAGATCAAATGTCTCTTGACTGCTGTAAGATTTAACAGAGTTACAGCGCTTGGATATTTATAAATTTTAATGGGATCAAAATACTGCACCACTAGCTTCATGTGTTAATTCAGTACTCATAATGAGAAATAATTATTTTCCCAAACCCTAAGATTATATTATTTTTGGAGTGGCGAAGAACGAGACGAAACAGATTGAAATCAATAACAAATATATTTAATAGAATAAATTAACAATAAAAGAAATACTTTAAATCATTAACACTCAATAAAAAAACAGATTATATGCTATAATGCTACGAGTAAACAAAATAAAAAGATCCTATAAATGATTGTACATTTATAAATCGTCATTCCAGATATATATAAAAAAGTTAAAGAATGTCTGTATCATTCAAAGTGAGAATTTGGCCATTGTCTAAATTAAAGGTATGTGCACATGGAAATATCAAATGTCGTATACATATTTACCTAGGTTTTTAAGTCTCTGAATTAATTTGAAGTCTTGCTGACCACCACGTGGAATTTCTCCACTTCTTTAGCAGGGAATGGTCACTCTTAAGTTAGATTTTGGTTGTGGGAACTCCTCTGCATTTAGGGGCATCAAAAACCAGGCAAAACAAACTCTCCAGCAGGCGCTACGTTGACAGTTGTTACATCTAGATGGGAACCATTAGAGCACAGTGAGTCTGGATCGGCAAGCAATCACGACGGCTTTTAGCCAGCCATTCTTGATGAGGCACCGACATGAGATCATATCTTGTTAACTATGGCTGCTTATTATCAGAGCAGTGTTTTCACCAACCTCTCGACAAGAAGTCTCCAACTCTAATCAACAAACTGAAATTTTTTTAATTAAAAAATTCCACAGTCCTTTGTCTTTTCAATCTTTTGTTTTCGCTTTTATTCCCACCTTTCTTTTCTTAATGTGCCTTCGGCCATTTATATAGATTTGTTTTTACATAATTTTGTAGCACTATTGCATTTATTTATTTATTTATATTAATTAAACAGATTTTTAATAAAATGTTTTTTTATTTTTTTGACATTACTGACAAGCATAAATTATTGCTGTCTTTATCATACTTCATACATGCATTTCATTTTATCGTCAAATGTGTACTTTTATGACCCAGATCCTTATCTTTCGGTCATGTTTTAAATTTCTATTTTATTCCTATTTAAACTTTTCAAACTTTACTTTTCTTATACATCATATTTCAATTTGTCTTTCATTTAGATTTCTTTATTACTATTAATTTTCTAATGTACAATTTCAATATTTCTAACTTATTTTTCATTTCACAAAATCTTAACTTTGGAGGGTAAAAGATAAGAATCTTTTCGATTCTAATTCCCTCTCTTTTCTTAATTAAAACATTTCTTTGTTTATAATTTTTTAAACTCACTTTTTAGTATCCAAACGCAATATTTAATATTCTTTAAATGTTAAATATCTATATGTGTGACTGCAGTATGTGCAATCATCATATTACACTGTTTTCCTCCTTTAAAATTTTTTCTTAACAAAAATTTTAATTTAATGCTTTGAAAGCTAGATGCTCCTAACTACTGTTCAAACCCTTTTATATCATGCACTCCTAATATGATTTAGTGGTGAGATTATTCTTAGAGAGGCGACCAGGCAAATTACATTTCTACTCTGAAGACCCAACCAGTATTACTAAACTAATTTAATCTCGCTACAAACATTACATGAGTTTTATTTCTGCCTCCTATTTGTATATACAGGTTTGAGTCCACAGGATATCTCTGTGACTCAATTAAACCTGTTCATATCTCACATTTTACAAATGATAACCCTCTAAGTGACAACTCTGGTCACTATATCGAGGTGAGTTGGGAGGCTGGCATCTTTTCATCCAGCTCATCCATGAGCTCAGAATATTTTACTGATAGCTCGTATTTTTATAAAGGGGTTCTTTCCCCATACATTGGATTCTAATCCATTTACTCATGATATTTGTCAAATATCTAACTGGAAATCTTAATCCAATGAGTCATTATGAGAAGGGAATCTCTGTCCCTGTCTTCTTTATCTAATAAGATCTGGTGACTGCAGAACTCACATATGAAAGCATAAGAGAAGGCTCACCATATACTGCTAAGATCCACCTACAAATACACCTTCAGCCTCTATCTACAATCTCACACTATTATCTATCAAATGTTTTTTTTAGTTTGGATAAAGTCCTTTATACTGTTTGGCCATTTATTGGCTCATCATTCCTTTATATCATCATGATCAATATTTCCTAATATCATAAGTCCATTTTCCATTACTCATGATCCAATTCCATTTCCAATCTTGTTCCCAAGAATCCATCTTTCATTGGTGATTGCACTTAGGTTTTATCTGGTGGTTGTCTTTCTCTATTGAATAGCCTTAGTGATCGAGCATTGTATACTCTCTTTTCCTCTTTTCCCTGGGCTATGATGAAGGCATTATTCCCATACAGCTTTTGGATTGTGTATGGTCCTTCATAAATGGGTTGGAACTTCTTAAAATATATTTTGTGCTGGTGGACGTTCAGGGTGCACCCTCACCATGACCTCATCACCTAGCTGACTTGATTTTCCACCACCTTTTGCTTCCTGAAGCTCTATTTGGTCTCTACTGTGGTCCAAGGCAGTCAACATTTCCGCCATCTGTTCCACCGACTCTTTACATACCAGCCTTTTCACCACATCTCCAGGTAAACCAATGTCTAACTATCCTCATAATCTGCTGCTCAGAGAGTGGGCATGGTGGCCTCACTGTCCTCAACTGTGCCACCTGACGATGAAAGAATGTCGTTAGTGATTCCTCCAGTCTCCATTTCTTCTGCGCTAT
The DNA here is from genome assembly GCA_028023455.1 of Epiperipatus broadwayi. Classification (NCBI taxonomy): domain Eukaryota; kingdom Metazoa; phylum Onychophora; class Udeonychophora; order Euonychophora; family Peripatidae; genus Epiperipatus; species Epiperipatus broadwayi. Next base: position 572,027 of record JAQFVV010006222.1, on the reverse strand, counting down.
CTAATGCAGCATGTCTTCTTGGAGTTCCTCACTCCAATAACTGGTCCTCAATGCTTTGTGATATCCTGCAAATGTGGTGGGTTTCTGGAACAGTGAGTTCCACTAGACTTGAGATTCACCCTGCAAGTGACTGCAGGCGACTGCTAACTTGGCCTTCTCATTCATCCTACTAAACTTGAAATACTGTTCCAGGCTTCCCAAGTGCTTCATAGGGCTTTCTCCAGGATCTCCAGTGAAAACTTGTATTTTTAGAAATTGGTGGAAGCCGATGGGATAATCCATGCAATTCCCATTGCTCATATCTGTACATTCTCCAGTGATTCTTGGTCCTATGTCCTTTACTTCAGTATTGGTGCTGTTATTGGCTGATCTACTTATCCTCTCTTCAAATTTTGCATCTAACCTTTCTACTGCCTTGACTATCTGGCTTATATCCCACTGCATGATCATCAGCATCCTATTCTTTTCTACTCTTATCACTTCCACTTCATTATCTAACTTTCTTATTCTCTTCTCTGGCCGCCTTATGTCTTCCCTCAGATCAAACTCTGCTGACTCTCTATCTATACTCTCAGCCCTATCTAATTCATCATACACACATGGCTCCATACTCTTTTGTTCATCCCACTTAATTTCCCTGTCATGTATATTTCCTGTGCCCTTTGCCTCTGATTGCTGGATGAAGTCATTTCTAATCTCTTCTATGGCTTCAGCAATTCTTTTCTAGTTGTCCATTTCTATCTTTATCCACCATTCTTCCATCCTTCTCTCTTCTCTGTCCATGTATTCTTTCATGAATTGCTGTTGTTCAACCCTCATCTGCATTAGCATATCCATTATATCTCTATAGTTTATTTTATTTTTCACTTCCCTCTTTTTATTTTCATCCACTTCTCTTACTTCCTTTTCTTGAAGATCCATTTTAGCTTGGGACCTTGTATGCATAGATATCAATTTATTCAACCCTTGATTTGTGTTTGTTATTATTATTATTTTACTGAATACTTCTGGATGTATTTATATAAAAAAACTTTTTTTCTACTGACTCTTTGTTTTTTACTTTGATTAGCTGTTTAATTTATTTGTTATTTGTCAGTTAGCATTTAGACCACTAGCCAACCCAAACATCTGCACTCTGGTTCACCATCTTGTCTTCCTGCCCTAGATTCATCTGACTGCCTGCCCCACCTTGATGATTGTCCTATATTTTCCCTACTTACCCAAGTCTGACTCACTATACTTCAATTAATAATGCTCTTATGTATTACCTTTAACTATAATTTCAACTGAATTCGAGTTCCTGCTATAGGGTAGTGTTAAGTGTATTCATTTATTATTCAATTTCGTTAAGACTATCGCCAATTCACCCACACATTTATTTTTCCATTTCTTAATATTCTATGTTATACCTGGGTACTTTACTTATCGCTTTCTTATCATGGTCATAAAATCCCACCAATCTTTTATTTTCTAATATTACGTTTTTAGTTTTCAATCACTTTAAGGTTATGGCTGTTTGAAACAAATCTCACATATATTTTCTTTAACGTACTAACCTCTTTCGTTACAAACACTATGTTTGTACATTATTGATCACTTTACTATTTTAAAATCATACATATATATTTCCTTCCATTTAACAGATATACTTCATTGTACAGGCTATGTTAGTAATTTATTGATCAAGTTATCCTCATGATTATTTTTAAAATCAGACATATATATTTTCCTCAACTTAACTAAGATACGCGACTATTCTAGAATCATACATACATTTTCTTCAATTTAACTTATATACGCGAACATTTTTATCATTTATCATTAAAAATATTTTATTTTCAGCTTAACTGGGATACATTATTAACTCACACATATATCTTTTCAACTTCGCTTATATATGCAATTATTCTAGAGTCCAACATATATATTTCTTCACTTAACTTAGTTCTGTGATTATTTTAATTATTTAACATTTATAATTATAACCTTACTGAAACTGTTTTATTATTTTTAACTTAACTACTTTATTTTTCATTACAACAATTACATCTAGATAATCAATTCTTTATTCATTACAATTTGTCTGAATACTTCTTGTCTTAGATTATATACATTACTACGCGCTTCAAAACTTTCTTAATAAAAAATAAATCCCCCCTCTTTCTATCCTTTGTACACATTTGATGTTCAAACATATATATAAAGTATTTTAAAGTGAAAAAATTTATTCCCTTCATCTTCGCTTCTCACCACTCTAACTTACGACGCTAATTTCATATATTTTGAAAACACATATATATATTTTTTAGAAAATATTTTCATTATCTTATAAAATTAATTCAACACGTGATTACTAATTCACAGCAATAGAAATCCCGGACTCTGGCCCCCAAAATGTAATGGAAACCCGGCGATCGAAAGCTTAAATTTCCCTTTTATTTATATATAATGGGGAATTCTTAAAATTCAAGATCGTCCATTTTCCGCTACCACAAGCAGAGAGAACATATGAACATAAACAAGTCTATATCCATACTTGACTGAACCTGTAACTATACGGGTATAGCCCTAGGTTATTTTTCCCGGTCAAATGTCTTTCGACTGCTGTAAGATTTAACAGAGTTACAGCGCTTGGATATTTATAAATTTTAATGGGATCAAAATACTGCACCACTAGCTTCACGTGTTAATTCAGTACTCATAATGAGTAATAATTATTTTCCCAAACCCTAAGATTATATTATTTTTGGAGTGGCGAAGAACGAGACGAAACAGATTTAAATCAATAATAAATATATTTAATAGAATAAATTAACAATAAAAGAAATACTTTAAATCATTAACACTCAATAAAAAAAAAGATTATATGCTATAATGCTATGAGTAAACAAAATAAAAAGATCCTATAAATGATTGTACATTTATAAATCGTCATTCCGGATATATATAAAAAAGTTAAAGAATGTCTGTATCATTCAAAGTGAGAATTTGGCCATTGTCTAAATTAAAGGTATGTGCACATGGAAATATCAAATGTCATATACATATTTACCTAGGTTTTTAAGTCTCTGAATTAATTTGAAGTCTTGCTGACCGCCACATGGAATTTCTCCACTTCTTTAGCAGGGAACGGTCACTCTTAAGTTAGATTTTGGTTGTGGGAACTCCTCGCCTTTAGGGACATCCAGGACCAGGCAAAACGAACTCTCCAGCAGGTGCTACGTCAGCAGTTGTTATGTCTAGATGGGAACCATTAGAGCACAGTGAGTCTGGATTGGCAAGCAATCACGACGGCCCTTAGCCAGCCATTCTTGATGAGGCACAGACGTTAGAGATCATATCTTGTTAACTATGGCTGCTTATTATCGGAGCAGTGTTTCCACCAACCTCTTGACAAGAAGTCTCCAACTCTAATCAACAAACTGAAATTTTTTTAATTAAAAAATTCCACAGTCCTTTGTCCTTTTGATCCTTTGTTTTCACTTTTATTCCCATCTTTCTTTTCTTAATGCGCCTTCGGCCATTTATATAGATTTGTTTTTACATAATTTCGTAGCACTATTGCATTTATTTATTTATTTATTTATTTTAATTAAACAGATTTTTAATAAAATGTTTTTTTATTTTTTGACATTATTGACAAGCATAAATTATTGCTGTCTTTATCATACTTCATACATGCATTTCGTTTTATCATCAAATGTGTACTTTTATGACCCAGATCCTTATCTTTCGGTCATGTTTTAAATTTCTATTTTATTCTTATTTAAACTTTTCAAACTTTACTTTTCTTATACATCATATTTCAATTTGTCTTTCATTTAGATTTCTTTATTACTATTAATTTTCTAATGTACAATTTCAATATTTCTAACTTATTTTTCATTTCACAAAATCTTAACTTTGGAGGGTAAAAGATAAGAATCTTTTCGATTCTAATTCCCTCTCTTTTCTTAATTAAAACATTTCTTTGTTTATAATTTTTTAAACTCACTTTTTAGTATTCCAAACGCAATATTTAATATTCTTTAAATGTTAAATATCTATATGTGTGACCGCAGTATGTGCGATCATCACAATATATATATATATATATATAAAATATCTAAAAAAATTGGGTTGAAAAAAATGCCAATATTAGAAATAAAGTGTAAAAAATACTATAAAGTATTTGCAGTTATGGAAAAGTAAAAAAAAAAAAAAGTATTCTTTAAAATTTATTTTGTTGTTACTCAGTATCTAAATTTAATATTGCTTACTAATATGATATAAAATCTAAGAAATTAGATTCTAGTCTGCACACAAATCAGAAATTGAAAAATCTCTGTTGGTAGTTGTAGAAGAAAATATGATTTTACGTTCTTAATCTCATTCTTATTAAAGTCTATTTTCCTCATATTTTTGAAACATATTGAATATGATTCAAAGTTTAATTTAAAAAAAAAAAATCTTCATAAATTTAATGTAATTAGCTTGTCTTTTTTATTTTCTGATTTATATTCATCATTATCAGACATTTCCTGAGGGCAGAATTTAAATGTTGAATTTATTTTGTTTTAATTTCTTTTTCTAAGGCATATATATATATATCAGTTTTATTCCGTTTTCTCTTTCTTGAAGGCCATATTTAATATGCATATTTTTTAAAATAAAGTATTGTTTTATCTCTATTTAAATGATTAAATTTTAAACAGATCTTAATGCAGTTTTAGCATGTTTTCCAAATCCAAAATCTTATTCAAATATATATATATATATATTATGTTAAAGTTTTTTTTTTACTTTCAAATGTTTTTATTTGTGCCTCAAGACGATTCAAGAGGCATAAGTTTTACAATGCAATCAACAAGAATCATTACAAAGAAATTTAGGGAGTGTCGGTGTGTGTCAAGCGGATCCGCACCCATACACTTGATTCAATGCATATGATTTTGAACATTCAAGTATAAATGTATGGATAGGTGAGTGGGATATTAATAGTTCCAGAAGTGCAGTGACACAAAATTCACCTGCCCTTCCAGACTTACACACATAAACCCAACTTCTTTTGCTGAAATTATTGTTCATAAAACTGTCCAATTATACATGTCCATTTCTCCATTAGTTATTTGGAGACAAAAATGTTGTTATATTAACAGCAATGTTACACTTTCAGAACACTTCTATTTGTGTCTCATTATTATTTGGGGCCATAGCTTGAAAAAAACAAGGCAACCGCTTCAGTTGCAGTGGGAATATTGTCCTTGGATTGTCTAATTATACAAGTCTATTTCACCATTTGAGCATTCCCAGTACTGTTATAAATGAGAAGGTGTTTGGATTGCCCAATTGTACAAGTCTATTTCACCATTAAAGCTCTCCCAGTTCTGTTATGAATGGCTTTATAAGTATATATGCTTATTTCTTGGTTTGCATGGCATACCACTTGTAGAGCAGTCACTTTCCTTTCTATCTATTCCCAATCTTTTATTAATTTGTTCAGGCTTAACTACCTTCATTTCCTAGGATTTATCATCATGATTTGTTACTGCTCTTTGGGCTGTTATAATTTCTAATTACTAATATATCGATTTATTTATTATGTAAGGTAAGCACTACACTAGGCAAGGCATGGCCCTAGTTTGATCTGGTTCCAAGTCTGATCAGTTAGCCATGACTGGCATGTCCTCTTGTCATGGTCTTTGGCATCATTTAACAATTTGAAGTATAATATCTCAATATTGTAATCAATACCCTTTTCAAAAGTTACCTTATTTCATGCCAACCAGATGACAAAGTTAACATAAGTTGCCAATCTAACACTGCCAAAGGAGCCCTTTTTAAAAGATTTCACCATATCCACCCAGGCCCAGTCTTTATCTGTGGTCTTTTGCAATGTCAGGTAGCGTAGTTTATTTCAGGTCTCACATTCCTGAAGAATGTGGGAAATTGTTTCATTGGTTTTCTTGCACAGAGGGCTTATCGGATCCATTTTATACCTCTGCTTGTGGTGGAGGAATGCAGTCGTTGGTAGGGCCTCAATGTTAACTTTAATTATAAAGTCTACTAATTTTGCCTCCAGCTTCCAGAACTTTGTTAACCCTGCAAGCCGCTTGATCCCTAGCTGAAGTCTGGTCTTAGTGATGGGACTGCTACCATTGATTAGAGCATGGGTGTCCCAATAGGAAAGCTTGCCATTGAAAAGGGATTGGACATTGTTACATTTTTAGTCACGAGTGTGACCTGTTGCTGTAACCAAATGTTACCCTTTCTTGGAGGGGGGGGGGCGGTCAGTGGTTTCAACCTCATTTATTGGTAAGGGGCTTTCCATTTTTGGATTATTCTGAAATAGTTTGGTTAAAATGTTGTGGGCTTTCTGGATTAAGAAGGTGTTGATTGAATGGAGTCTGAGTCCATTTTGTGATTTAGGCTTTTGAAGGGAGTTGAGGCCAATTACTGCTGTTCTCACACCCCAGCAAAGCCTCCTACATTGAGTCTCTACCTTTTTTATAAAGGTCTTAGTAGGGGAAAAACTGGCCAGAAAATAAGTGATTTTGGGTAGCACAGCTGCATTTAATAGTGCGACCTTCCCCAACAAGGAGAGTGGGACCTTGGTTAGGGATGTCACTGTGTTCTTAATCTTTGTGAGAATGTTTTCCTCCAGCTCCCTTCTCATGACACTAGGAGGGGAGGCCAGGCTAAAGCCAAGAAACTTCTGGGGGGGGGTGGTGCTCAGAATCTCCCCTGGATCTGTTTTCCAGTTCTGATTGACCACATGGCCGATTTCACCTCATTAACTCTTAGACCTGATTCAGAACCAAATTGATCCAAGAGCTCCTCCAGCCTACCAACCTCATCCTGTGACGAGAGAAACACAGTCACATCATCCATGTAGGATACATGGCAGACCCTCTCAGCAAAGCGATGGCAATTCCCTCAATGGATGTCTCAATACATAACAGCAATGGGTTGAGGTAAGCCATGAAGAGGAGTGCACCCAGTGGCAAGCCCTGTGGTATTGTAACAGAGGGCTGAAATCCTGGAGCCACTCGGCCATCCAGTGAGAGAAAAATTTCTCTATTCTGTAGAAGATTCTCGATCATTTGGAGATATGCCTGGGGCACTTGGAGTTTTTTCAGTATACTGAGTAACACATTGATCTGCACACAATCAAAAGCACCAGCAAAGTTGAGTTGGACCACAACTGGCCAGATGATTTTATTCGTGCGTATATGATCCGCTATGAGGTGAAACCGACTGATGGCTTCTGCAGTCGAGCTCCCCTTTCTTTGCAAATTGGAAGGCTGACAGTTTATCAATAATGATCTTCTGTATGTCTTCTTTGATGAGGCTTTCGATTGTTTTTATCTGTAGTGGAATCATGGAAATAGGTCGCAGATTCCCTAGCTCACATGGCCCCTGGGGTTTTTTGGGGAGGGGGACCATTTCGACAGGATAAATCCCACTAATTTCCCGACTGCCATCAGCCAGTATATCCACCATCTTCTTAACAATCGGTATTGTGAATGAGCTCAGGTGCAGCAGAAGGAATTTTGGGATTCCAGGATGTGTGCCATCAGGAAAGGCTCTAAGCATTGCCAGGGTTCTGGCCTCAGTTATTTTGTGTGGTGTATTTGCCATGGAGAATGTTCTCCTAATTCTGTTAACACTATTGGGATTAAATTTTTTAATGTAATGCTGTCTGATCCTGAGCAGCATGGATGCACCAACCTATTTGTTGCCATCTATCTCAATTGAACCTGGTGCCCTGGATTTGCTGTTGTTCCAAGGGCCCACTTGAGATAACCCCGGGTCCAGCAATGTTGATGTTCAATGAATTGCCGAGCTCTTTTAATAGAGAGTTATTTGGCAACCTCCCTCTGTATAAGACTGTATTTAATTTTCAGTTCAATTATTTGGGGAACATTATGAACCTCATATGGCATATGTTGTAATTTATATGCAATATGGTCCAGTTCACTAATTAAGCATACAGGACTCCTGGACTTCTGAGTGGATTTATTAATGCTGTCAGCAATGGATTTAGTGAAGAGCCTCCAGCCTCTTATTGCAGGCAGGGACAACAACTTAATTCTATTGAAGGCAATGTATGACTCAGGTACTAATTTAGTGGTTATGTTCGATTTAGTTAGCATGCAGGTCGTTCTTTCTAGGCCGTTTGTAGGTTGATCATCATTGAGTGCCAATATTTTGACAAGCACAGCATGATGATCCGAGAAGGCATCAGGGCATAACTTTTCCTCCATTCCTGGGATCAAAGTTGGGGATACATATATCAGGTCAATCAATGAATGGACTGACTTAGTATAAAAGGATAATCACCTTCACAGAAAAACCGTTTACCACTCATAAGAGGCTGGCTAAGTTGGCCTGCATATTTGGCCTGGAATTGGTCATATTTGTGATTATAATCACCAATTATTAGGTTGGTAAATGGCTGTTTCGCAAGGTGCTATTGAGTTTATAACACTAAATACAGTTTCAGGGTCCTTTGGAAGGTACAAATTTACTATGTTAAATGAGTGGCCTTTACCTTGTACTATTGCAATTAGACAATTTAAATTGATCATCAAAATTTTGAAGAAGGAGATGGATAATTTTTTATTTATGGTTATAGATACTCCGCCTGATGGAGTATTAGAAAAGGAGTAGTGTAGGTAACCCATAGTCTGTAGTAGATCAATGATTTTGTTACCAGATTGAAGGTATAATTTAGTTTTGCATTAGCATAGTATGTCTGGGTTATGCTGTTTGAACCAATGTATCATGGCATATGCCCTGTCAGTGGTGTTCAAGCCCCTTATGTTCAGTGATATGCAATATACATTATTGATGACCTAATACCCACCTGATGATGAGTTAGACTAGTCTCCAAGTGGGTCCCCTGGGTCAAGCTCTCCTTCTACTGTGACCTCAGGAATAGAGCCTCCCTCTGATGCTGTGAGAGTAGAAGGTGTTTCAATCTCCTCAACTAGAGATATCAGTTCTGGGTGGCCATTTTCCAATGGGGTGATTTGCAAAGAGGAATCTTTCAGGCTGAGGGGTATCGGGCCATTCAGATAGTCTACCTGTGTTGGTGAACTAGTTCATGTCTTCTTTCCCTTAGGTGGGCATTCCTGGTTTGCTGTTTCATGTAATTCTATGAGATCCCCCACAAATTCTTATTCGTCACAGTCTGTAGATGGGGAAGATAATGGTTTAAGCCTCTTGGATCTTTTTGCCTTCCTGCGATTGGGTCGGGTTGTGGATGGTGTTACAAGTTTATCTTTTGACTCTTGCTTGGAATTATTCTCGTTCTCGGGCTGTGCATTCTCAGAATTTTCAGACATGAATATGTCATTGTCTTGGTTGACTATCTGTTCTGTTTCTTGCATTCTGGACCTACTATGATGATTCTGTTGCTTTGGCTTTCTTAATTGAAAGACCTCTAAGTTGGATATATTATTACTCATCATATTATTTTCTTGCAAACTGGAATGAATCATCTGGGGTCCCTTTCGGTTACATCTGTGGAATTTCTTGCATATAGATCCACAATGTATGCATTTTCAATATGGGCAGTCTCTCATTAGGTGTCCCCTCTGGGAACAGTGGAAACTGGGGAAACCCCTCTGAGAATAATCAGTAGTGAGGCATCGCGGTACTCCACCAACCCAGGCACAGCCAATGGGGACACACCTTTGGCAAGTAAAATTCTGAATTCTGCAATGTTTGTGAAAACCTCAGCTCCAACATTCCGAATTTGTCTGTAAGCAAAGGACGTAATTTTCCCATATGGTGCGAGGATTTGTTGAAGCCCTGATTGTTGAAATTCAATACCACATTTCTTGACCATTCCACTGATACACATCAATCTATCCAAGTCCACGGTCACCAAATATCTGCCTGCTAATGTTTTATACGTGTTTCTGAAGGCTTCCTTTGCAAAGGGGTTGGTGAATTGTATGGCCACATAGCAGTCATTCAGGTGAAATAAAACTTTATATATGGAGGACCATATCTCTTTTGCCTTAAAGAGATCAAACAATGATTGAGTGGGGAATTTATAAAAGGATATGTTATGGTCTGTCGTGGAAAAAATTAGGATATTATTATTGCTGTAGGGTTGAAAGGACCTCATCAACAAGGCAGGTATTGACTGATTAAAGTGGTCATTGATGTCCATATGGGATGGTGGAGTATCTTCTGTAATTGGAGTCACTCCTGCTTCTTCTTGGTCTGTGCTTTGGTCTTCATATTCATGATCATTATCCATGATTAATAGTGACTTAGCAAGTGTGCTTAGCTCAGGTTTGTTATTATCCTAATGTTGAGAGTTGTAGTTTGTAGGATTTGTGTGTTCTGTGCTTGCTGCTGTCATTCGAGCATATGATAAGGGAGGTATGCTGCTTCTATTCCGAGTGTTATGGTCCTTGTTATATGTATCATTCTTACTTACTACCTTTGAATTGTTTCCTAAAGCCGGAAAATCAAAATTGTAATTGCTACTGTGATTATTGATTCAGTTCATCTTTCTGTCTTCATTTGGTGCCTTGTTTGATACTGGCCTCATGTTTTCAGTGTTATCACTAGAGTTGGAGAAATGAAAACTATATGAGTTTGCTTTGGGGCTGAGGACAGATTTGGGGTTGGTGGTATTTTTATTTGTACTGATCTGAAGGTTATGGTAATCATAGATACTTTCTTCAGACTGCATCTCTGGGTCTTCAACTTTGTTCACTGACAATGAGCATTGTGGGGAGTTTACTTTGGTTTTATTCTCTTCTATATGATTGGGAGGGGTAGTATTGTTAGAGTTTCAGTGAGCATTGTGGGGAGTTTACTTTGGTTTTATTCTCTTCTATATGATTGGGAGGGGTAGTATTGTTAGAGTTTCAGTGAGCATTGTGGGGAGTTTACTTTGGTTTTATTCTCTTCTATATGATTGGGAGGGGTAGTATTGTTAGAGTTTGAGTATAGCTTCACTTTATTTTTGGGTTTTTTAGGCATTTTGAACAGTTTCTTTGTTTGTTTTGGATCGACTTTTGGGATAATAGTTGTATCTGGTATATTACAGTGAGTTGATAAATTTGCATTAAGGTAATTGTGATCCTTATTTGAGCTTGAAGCATTTTCACCTGTGGAAAAACTCATTGTTGTGGTCTTAGAATTGTTCCTCAGTGGATTCTGTGAGCGTAAAAAGGGTTTAGCACTTTTATTTGGCCTTGTTTCTTTGATTTTGGGTTCAATTTTTAGTTTGTTACGATCTAGCGCTGATTTTCTGAAAAAAATATTTGTCGATGGTGCTGCTGTTTCAGCGGTTTTTGTCCCATATCTTCTTCCTTTATATTCACCCCAAAAAATTGATTCTTGGGTCATTTTGTAGGTCTCACTAAATTGCATATTGTTCGATTTAAAAGTTGGAATCGTCTCACTGATTTCTGGGGTTTTTCTTGTCCGCTGTGTTTTCCTGAAAACCGCAGCTTCCGTTTCGACACCAAATTGTCGTAATAACGGAAGTGCGCTAGTTTTTGCCTTGTAACTTTTTTGTTCTAGGGCTTTTATACTGGGTTTTTTCAATGTTCCTTTTTGAATTGTTTATTGAATTATTATCATTTAAAGTCTCGGGGTCTATTTTATTACTACTTTTTTTTTCTGAAGTCAGCTTCTGTGAATTTGCTATTTCCGTTATTTTCAATGTCGTGATGATTAAAATCTGAGTTACTAGGGTTTTCTAAATTCATTTTCGGTGAATAACTAGAATTGTCAGGAAGTCTATTCTTGTTTATATTAGCTTTTTCACTTTTGCTCTCAATGGCTGCTTTTGTCTTGTAACCAAGTGAATCTTCTAAACCATCTGCTTTGGCGATAGCCTTGTTGAAGGCAGCCATTTCCATGCTCACACGTAATCGTTTAAAAAATAATTACACACCAATTGTAGTTTTAAAAAAAAAGTAAATAAGTATATAAAATGAACAAGTTTATCCTAGTTTTGCATGTGATGTTCTTATTAAATACATTTCAGCTTATCCAGTTGCATTATGAATAACTTGATTATTTATTTAATGATGAATTTAATTTCACCTTATTCGTGATATCAATTTTCAAGAATGCTGCCTCATATTGTGTATTTGTAAGAGTGTGTGAATGGATCTAGGGTCCATATAATTATATACATCATTTTTAGCTGCTTCGTCATGATACATAACTGTTGGTGAAAGATAAATACTACTTTATTTGAAGTATGATGTTTAATCCAAGAATCTGTTGTTTTAGGATATATATGCAGTATTAAATATCTTGCACATTTAAAATGTTTGTATTGAGATTTAATCTCGAATGTTATATATAGGTTACTAGCAAATTAAATTAATTAAATATTTAAAAAAGAAAAAAAATGTATATCCACTGAGTAATATTTCAACCGGTTGCTAGCTGTCTTTTTAAAATATATATATATATACTGGTATAAAGAAACAATAAAGTGAATAATGAAGGACAGATCATTATTTATCACAATAGTTCACTCAAGACTTTCATGTATGGGTCTTCAGGTTTTGTGGGGCACAAAGACACTTCACTACTGGGACCAAGACACCAAGATAATTAATAAAATTTACATCTAAATAAAATTGTTTACATTTTCAAATCATTTCATCATTAGAAATATGTTCTGAGTATTAATATTTTTTTTATTTAAACATATGAGGAATACTTTTTTACTTAAATTTATTAGTGACAATTACCCGGACTTCAAATTTTCAGGCATGAACTCGAAATATACTACATATATACTATTATTTTTATGCTAACCTGAACACACTGACATCATTTTGTCTTGATGATTAATAAAACATATATGTAAATGTTTAGATTTTCATATTTGTAGAAACACATTCTGATTGTAAATATTTATTATTTAAACATAAGATAAATATTTTTTTATTTAAACTTATTATGACAGTCTAGCTTTGAAATATATTTCATATATACTCTATATTTGCACAGAACCACCCTTTCATCACTATAATTAATAAAATTTCCCAATCATTTTTATTAAATATGCTAATTTATACAAAAAATAATAATATTATTAATAATTTACTTAAAAATAAAACTTATTTTAACAATATTGCTTCATAATTACAGTAATTCTGCATATGTTTTACAAGTTTTAAATGTTTTGCTTTATTTCATAATACTGGTAGAGTGCCATCTCTGAAGTGTCAGGTATGGGTTTGATGCTGTGTTGTGCTAATATTCTTCTAATGGTATTATCTTTTTCTTTTTTGTTATTATTATCCATATTATCTTTTTCACATTTTACTAAAGAGTTTTTTCTTGGATACAATTGATTCACAAACCACACTATAGTTCAAATCTAAGGAAAACAGAATGAATAAAAAAACATAATTTTTAAAAAGATATTATTGCACACTAAATTATTTAATTCTTAACAAATTTCATAGCAAATATTTATTATTGAATGAAAACAAGTGAAAGTATTTTTACTGTAATAAATAGTCTATTTATATATTTATAAACCAGGGGATTTATTCCCTTCTTAACCTTTTTATATTTCACTTTTTCTGACAGTTTTCTTTGTTTCACATGTCAATGTAAAATATATAATAAAATGATTATTACATATCAGAAAATAATAAATTTGACTTCATTCGATAGATATTTTTGTTTACTACTGAAACAAATTTTTAATGTTCACATTTTGTTTCTGTAAATATTAAAAAAATGAGACCAAAATCAAAACAAAGACATCATCATTTCTAGAAAGATTATTTTCTGTTTATAAAATTAACAAAATATTTTTTTGTTTCTCATTATTTTTAAGAATGTAAATGAATATTTATTTATTTCTTTTATATCTAACAAATTATGCTTTAAAAGTTTAAATTTTTTGAATATTTATTGCAAAATTATATTTTCTTGATAGTTTCTTACTTGTAAATAAAGTAGCTTATTTACATCAGAGCTAGAATTTTTTAATTTGTTTAAGGCCATATTTACGTTAGTTGCTAATATAACATTATATTTTTGAAAATAAAGTAATTCAAGTCAAAATAAGTTATTAATAATTTTCATTTCTTGATATCTAATAAATATAATGCAAATTATTTTTAAAAAATTATCTAAAACCATAATAAATTTGCAAATAAACATGTTTTTCTGTCATTGGAAACTTCAATGTCGTAAAATATCTAATGTTTTATAGCCTTGGCACACCTAATGGCTGAACATGTCAGGGAAGGGCTTATGTCTATTGTAAGAGTGGGGATTTTGAATTTTGCACTTTTTTCACGCTATTTTTGGGAAAAAAAATTATAATAAAATATATTGTTTTGCATGCATTTTAACATATAATACTTATGAAAAATTCACTAGGGGGTGAATTGGCAGAAAGCTGTTTCTCAGCTGACTCAAAAGTAAACAAATGTTTTGTGCCAGAGAGATTCTTATTTAAAAATAAAGAATAGATTTGAAAAACAAGAAATTTTCTTTTTAACAAAAAGGTGTTAATGGGATGTAAGAGTTCTATCAGCTGCATTATTTAAAATTGACTAGTTTGGGAAATCCTAATAAAATATAAGCAATCTAAGTAAAAAAAGGTGAAATATCAAACTATATGTATATAATAAATTATAGTTTTTGATAATATAATAATACCAGATTAAAAATTGTAGCAATAGTTTAAATATATTATTATTATTATTGAATGAATATAATTTTGTTAATAGAAAACATGAATAAGTTTATACACGAGAGATTTTCAATAGTTTTTTAAACTAACAACTACTTTTAATGAATTACTGACTTGTTGGTTAAGCTTGATCTAAATATTGATTAAGAATGAATAATGGAGATACACCAGGTATTGGGCTCTCTTTGCTCTTTGGTATGAAGGATGGAGCTTCCCGAGAATCATATTCTTGATGTACATAATTTTTTTAATAACTAGGTAAGTAATTTATATATTATATAATTATTTATATAATATCAGAACTGGCCCTAGAAGAAGAAGGGAACAGTGCAATATTTTCATTATTATTATTTTAATTTTACATCTAAACTGATTTATTTAAAAAGATTATTTAATCAAGATGACATAGAAAATCTAATTAAAACTTTGTTTTATTTATTTTATTCTCTGTGTTTATTTTATAGAAATAAATGAATAAAACACATAAGATATTTATTAAACACATTAAATAACTAAAGCTATATTTTCAAGTTTTTCTTGCAAAAGTTGCTGGAAAAAAATCTTTTAATTTACAAATTTTATTTCATACAATGGAGAGAGGGTGGAGTACTAAATTTACCTTGCATAAAAGCGCTTCATAGTCATGCAGGAGGCCTGGGTTCACTGATAAAGATTTGATCAGTTTTTATTTTTTTTTAACTTTTAACAGAATCTTTGTTGATGCAAAATGTATTTACATATTTTAAATCTGAATACAGTCCAATAACCTTCACACCACAATGATTACAATTTATTCACAGATCAATTCCAAGCCCACACCCATGACCCTACCATCGGAAAAAACTTAATTTGAACTGTCCATTTGTAAGTCCTGTAATTTATTTCCATCTTTATATTGTCACTATGATAGGCCTTGAACTTTTAGCCTTCCACTAGTATCAACATTGCTGTTATATTAGGGTTTAAAGCTTGATTAGGCTTCATGTGGCATCAACTATGTTTGGAATAATAATTGCTTGGTCTCTATCTTTAATTTTTCCAATTTTATTGTAAAATATTGAATCCAATCTGCCAGACAACTTATTGAAATATAGGTGGCATCTTATACACCAAAGGGTGAATGTTAAAAAGATTGATATTCTAATTAATGGGAGTAGACCTTTTTTTAATCCTTTGGATAAAGCAGCAAAGGAAAAAAAGTTTGAAGTTTGTACTTTTTTCAATGATGTATCTATATATCATGTACAGGACAATGTAATAAAGTATGTAGGATAGTGGGGGGGGGGGCAGATTGGGTCAATATTTGTAAAAAATCTTTTTTTTTCATGTGTCATAGCATCGGCTGGGAAGTAAACCCGCTAACTCGGGACAACTGCTTGTAAGCGGCTGTGCTGACCACTCGACCACAAACGCTTGACAAAAAAATCTTTTTGTGAGAGAAAATGATTAGTAGGGAGAGCTGCCAAGTTGATCTTTATTATGAAGTCAAGGTATTTAGGTTCCAGGTACCAGTATTTGAATTTCTTTATTATTTATTTAGTATTAATATTAAGAATGGGTTTATTAATAATATTATGAATGGGTTTTTGTTTTACTTTCTAAGAATAACTAGACAGTCTTTTTTTTTTATTACCAATATGGCATTTATATAAGACTTAGCTATTAAAAGAAAAATTATAAGTATAATTGAAATATGAAAAAAATGCATTATTTAATCTAGATTTACATACACTAACACGACATCTATAAATATAAACATGTATATGCATACATTTCCGCAAATGTAAATATTTTTATACGTTGTCATTTTTTCTGAGATAGAATATATAATTTATTGCAGTTTAAAAAATGTATTAATCTTACACATTTAAAATATATGCATTTTATATTTTCGGAATTCTGTTTGTATCATTCATTATCATTAGAAAAGAAGTTCTCACAAATAATATATCATGTATATAGAAACTTGCAAAAATATATATCTTGAACATATGTGTGTATGTGTTCAATTTGCTATGTACTATACATTTGAAATCGGGAATATTGAAAATTGAAGTATGTAAAAAAAATTTTTTTTACTCATTTATTACTGAGTGAAACATTCAATTTTAAATGTTTAGGAGATGCAATTTGCTTTAAGCAACTAGTTCTTTATTAGAGACGAGATGAAATCACATGTTATAACAGCTGTTATAGTCAACATCTTCCAAAACCTTGATTACATCTAGAAATAAATTATCCATGAAAATAATCGGTTTTGACTTGGAAAATTTGTGAGGTGTTGAAGCTTAGTTTATTTTATTTTTATGTGGGAAAATGAAAAAAGAGAATTAGAGAGAAAGGAGGAAACTAAGTAAAACTAGATTTAATTGCTTCAACGATTTTTTTAAGGAGAAATGTTTCTTTATATAAATATTGTTAATAAAATAGTTGTTTTTATTTGTTTTTTTTTTTAATGTAAAAGTATTTTTGTGTGTATATATAAACATCATCATTCTCATTTTTAAGAATTATCAATCATTTGCAGAATGTAAGATTTCTAGCTTCTCTAATCTGTAATTTCTTTTCACCACACCGGCACCTTTTTTTAATCGAATTTAGAATATCATCTGATTATTTCTTATCACATTTCTCCTCGCACATCCGAGCCGACTTCATCTCAGCCTTTTAATTTTTTCGCTGATGACGATTTGTTTTTCATCAGTATTTTAAATTTCAATTCATTTTTGTTAATTTCAACACATATGTTTTCATACTTCACTCTGGGTCTGTAGACTCTGCATTGCTTTCCATAAATTGTTAGAATTTCAAATGCATAACTAAACTATGGTACCCATTTATTAAAAATTTTCCATTCAAGATCATAAGAGAAGTTTCTTTTTAACATAAAATTATTTTTTAACTAAAACACTCTAAATGTAATTTTTGTAAATAATTTTGTTTACTATGTTTCCATCTGTCTTAAAAATTTAACCAAAATATTTATAATTGTTAACTTCTATAAACTCCTTATACGAAAAGGTAAGAGTTGAAATTCAAGATTTTTATAATGCATTAATTAAGCATACTTTTGGCAGATCACTGCCAGAACTATAGTACTATATTAACTAAGAAGTTGAAAATTATGTCTATATATAGATGCAATTTATTATGTAAATGAGGCTTAATATGTAAATTGACATTTAAATGTTCTGTTTTTTTAACAATAGAAAGCATGAATCCTTTCTATTAATTGCATTTAGATTCTTTGCAATTGCCCAAGTCTCTTTATATTTTCTTTTTCTACTCTTTCAGCAAAAATCTTCCCTAATTAATGGAATTGAAAATATGATCCATAGCAAGATTGTGATCAAGGAAAATTTGATTTGTATCCATTATTCTGTTTTGTTCTGTTGTACAAGTATGTGTGATGGGTGATCATTGTAGATCTATTTCCTCGAGATGCATTATAATATACAGAATTATAAAATGAAGTTTTGCATGTAATTTTGTAAGCAACTTAAGGGATGTGCTCTAATGACATTTTATCTTTTGAATTATTTAAAAAGTTGTTTAGTGATGGAGATGATCTAAAGCTAATTCTATAAGTGTCAGCACTTATATTCCTTAGTTTGGAATAAGTGGAAGACTTCTCTCTGCTTTTGGCCCATTATTTGTAAATATTTTTATTTAAATTAGTGTAAAATTTGTCAATTCTTGTTAGCATATTCCAATTATATCCAAGATTTATGAGGTCATAGTAAAAGAATCAACATTGTTTTTTTTTTCTATTAGCCTCATGCTTGCATAAAAGAAATATTTGAAATTTGCATGTTTATGTTGTAAAGGGACTCTTTATTTGGGCTGAAAAACAATATTAATGGTTATATCAACAATCTTATGAATCCTAAATATAATTGAAATATGCTAACAAAAATAATCCTCAAATTTTACATTAATTTAAACATAAAATTACAAATAATGTACCAAAAACATGGGTAAGCCTTCCATATGTCCCTAGAATTGCAAAAGCATTAATATGTAATGACACTTATAGAGTTAGCTTTAGACCACCTACATCACTAAACAACTTATTAGATAATTAAAAAAAAATAAAATGTTAGCAGAGCTTGCCCCCCCCCCCAATTGTTTACAAACCTATATGTAGTGCTCCATTCAGTTGTTGTGTGTATTACAGTTAATTTTGGGTGGATAGATTTATATGGATGACTAGGCATACATACTTGTGTCATAGAGAAAAACAGAATAATGAATACAAATCAACTTTCGTCGATCACGATCTTCATATGGGTCATACTTTCAGTCCCAAAATGTAAGAAAGATTTGTGCCAAAAGAGTCAATACAAAAAGAAAATATAAGGAATCTTGAGAAATTTCAAGGGATTCCACTCAATAGATAACTTTTAGCTAAGTGCTTAGCTTTGGGTTGGTATTTTTAGATCTAGTGTCTGAACCTACCCTGACACCTCTCTGAGGAGTGCCAAAGCACGAAACCATGGTCAGGGGTTTGGGGAGGGGTTCCTGACAGGGATATTTTAAGTGCTGGCTCTGGCTAAGCATTTATCATAAAGCTTGTAGAGGAATTGGCAATCCTCACTGTTTATAACTTACAAGCTTAAGAGATAGGGTCATGTGATCTATGAATTGATCTATGACTTTTATTTTGACTATTTATAGTCTCTGCCAAAAAGTCTTATGCAATTTTATATTGCTATGACTACTACTATATGGCATGGCTGAAGATCTATCAGCCCCATATAGCTATTTGAGTTGGATAGCTGGGTTTGAAGACATGTACATGTCTGAAAATTTCAGATTTTCCACTCAATAGATAACTTTTAGCTAAGTGCTTAGCTTTGGGTTGGTATTTTTAGATCTAGTGTCTGAACCTACCCTGACACCTCTCTGAGGAGTGCCAAAGCACGAAACCATGGTCAGGGGTTTGGGGAGGGGTTCCTGACAGGGATATTTTAAGTGCTGGCTCTGGCTAAGCATTTATCATAAAGCTTGTAGAGGAATTGGCAATCCTCACTGTTTATAACTTACAAGCTTAAGAGATAGGGTCATGTGATCTATGAATTGATCTATGACTTTTATTTTGACTATTTATAGTCTCTTCCAAAAGTCTTATGCAATTTTATATTGCTATGACTACTACTATATGGCATGGCTGAAGATCTATCAGCCCCATATAGCTATTTGAGTTGGATAGCTGGGTTTGAAGACATGTACATGTCTGAAATTTCAGATTTACCATTCAATAGATAACTTTTAGCTAAGTGCTTTGTTTTGCCCCTTAAATTGCAGCTACATAGATCTTGCAATTAAGAATGAATCATTGTGTTTGACTATTTACAGTCTCTGCCAAAAAGTATTAACAATATTATTCTTTCACCACTACTATATTAAATGCTATCTTACCCCATATTCTGCTATGTTTGTTTTATATATATAGTTTAAATAAGATATACAAGAGGATGGTATATAATTTTTTTAGGTTTCAATTGAAAGCTTTTAAAATTGAGCTTAATATATTTTAAGTAATGCATGGGATTGTTTTTGGTTTCAGTTGAAATATTGCTTTAAGTTAGAATAAAATAAAGTTGTTTCCCAACTTACTTTAAAGTAAAATTATACAAATTAAAAAAAAATTACTTTACAATATAATTTTAAAAACCAGTCTTAGAATTGCAATACATTTTAAATAATGCACATGATTTTTTTTGATATAGTTATGGATACATACTAAGGATGGATATATATATAAAGGATATATATATATATATATATCCATAGTTATGTATAATAATTAATACAGTATTAATTATTATATTGTTTTGAATAGTTATATATATATATATATATTAATGGTATAGAAAATTAGGGATCAACATGGGGAGATGGTAAGCCAGCATCATTCTCATTCAACATAAATAATAAATACTAATCAAAGATTAAATGAATAAATAAAGAAAATGAGCATGCATAAAAAAATAAGAACATGAGAGTATGATTATCAATACTGAACAAAACTGTAAGTAATTATAACAATAATTATGTTACAGGCTGCATCACCTTAAAAACTCTGGCCATGAAATATCATAAGTGTACAGGCCAACTATAAACTCACTTTTCTTTAAAAAATGCAGTGAATGAACTTTAAGGATAATATCTTTATGCCATCCAGAGAACTATTTGTATGGTCACCAATAAATATAAACTTTCTTTCATATATATAAACCAACAATTATTGCTCAGGCTAGCTTGGAAAGCATGGACTTTAGGGACCATGATTATAAACAAGACAAAATACCACCATATAGTATTTGAAACCTATTTCAATATTAAATTAATTCACTCGAATCATTTAAAATAATGATATATAAATTTATTAACTAGAAATAAAAATAAAGTCACAATAAATGTCTGTTAAGTACACTATAAATATAATTACATCATTCTGATTTTAATTAAAAATAAAAAATTGCTACAACATTGTAATTTACAAATATTTGAATATATTTATATGATACACACCGATATAAGCATACAGACATGCCTGCATAATAGTATAAAATTAACATTTTTGGATTATCAATAAATTAATAAAAATCAATTCCATTTAATAACACATAAATAATGACTGATTTAAACATATGTGAATACCCAAGTAAATGTATACACACACTATGTTTATATCCTAATGATATTTCATTTGTCAATAATACATTTATTAAATGCGTATATCCATATTATTATATTCTCACAAGATATAATTAATGTTGAAATTATACATAAAACAAATGCACACATATATGAGTGTACTGATATAAAATAAAATATGTAATAAAATTTTAAATATTATCTTCTTACATATCAAAAGTTATCAGTACATTATTTTTTAATTGTAAGTAAATGTTTTTAAAAGAAATCATTATCTTTACAGTTTGAAGGTTCTTTCAAAACTCTTTGCTTTTTTTTTATTTTTTTATTTACAATATTTAAGAAAGATTTCTGAATTGACCTTTCTAATTCCAAAATAAAATCCTTTATAAGTGTTAATTGGAAGACATTATCTGGAGAAAAACTGATCACTCATTCTTATTTTTTTCCCTTTTGGATGGGTAATTTAATAAATTTTATTTACTTTTAGAACTTATAAATTAAATATTTAGTGCTTTAATTGCAAAGTTAAATGTTAGATATAATGTAATTTTCATTAGATATATTTTACTTACCAGCTAATATCAGTTTGTGGATTAGATATCTTGTATACATTTTATATATATGACAGCAGTAACATCATTTCTGCTTCTTTGCATATAGATAAAGCACACACATATAAAATATAGTACATAGCTTCTCTGTAAGCTGGCTTATTTTAAACATGTTGGTGGTGAAACAATAGCCTGATTTATTGATATTTTCTGGTAAAATATAAGGTAAATGTTGTTGTTTCAAAAATATATTTATTAATTACTTTGTGTACAAATTGGAAAGGATATATACAAAGTTAAATGAGGTTATGCTAAGTTCTGAGAGTTCTTATGAATGGTTTAGTAGCCCAGCATGTTTGTTGTTCTGTTGTTATTAGTTGGGAGGGTGAATAGGTTCCAAGTGTCCTCAAAGGATTTTTTGGGAGAGATGAGCTCATCTCTCTTCCTGATTTTCTTTATTGTTTTGCAGAACAACAGATCTGGGTCTAGGCGGGGCAGTTCCATTATCAACTTGCAACATACTACCCAGATTGCATAGAGAATGAAAATGGATAGTCTAATAATAGCAAATGTTCCAGTGTGGATCACTTTTATGGATGAGAGAATTAGCTCCGGTCTGATATTGGAGTTGGTGAAGACTATATCTCTGACCGTTTTAAGGTTTGGACAGCGATATATGAAGTGCTCAATCGTTTCCTCTTCACGAGAACATAAACTGCAGGTCGCATCAGCTGCATTAAATCTATAGTTTGATGGACTTCAGGCAGGCAAGAAGTCTAGCACACACATATGGGATATGAACCACAGAAAAACTGGTCCTTACTTCCATATGAATTCAAACCCAACAATTATCAAACTAGCTGCAGCTGGCTTGCATTCTATATGTGCATTCTCTTTTTTTGTCCCTTTTTTCAAACCCATTTTATAGTGTATGTTAGATTTTGTAAACACAGTAGTCTATTTATTCCAATAACTAAGTATGTTTTTTATTGTGATAAAAAAAATCAAGTTAATAACTTTTTTAAATATATATTAATCAAAACCAATTTTTATCTAAAAGTTATCAATGTATATTACAATAAATTTCATTTATTACAAGTAGTTTTAATGAAAAAAAATTATTTAATCAAATAAAAAAATGAACTAAGACAATAAAGCCAATTACTTAAGGCTTTAATAGTTTTATAAATTAGATGATAACAATTTATCCTTAAGCTATCAACAAACCGAAGTCTACAATAAACATGAAGCAAAAGAGGTTGCCTTGACTACAGGTTGAGATTGTTGATAGCTTAGAGGTTGATTGTTATTAGATAAAATGAAAATCTTGCTTTAGATTTTCTCTTAATTATCAAAACTAGAATCAAATAAAATATTAAATAGAATTTTTTGAATACTTGATTTAAAAATGCAATAATTTATAATGATTTAAAATATTAAAATTATTATTTAAGCATTGATCTGTTAGTCCAGTGTATATATTTTAAATAAATATCTACAAAAATTTTTGTTTGTGTTCATTTCTACTTTGTTTCTTAACTTTATATATATATTCATACACCCTACTATATTGTTGTCTACTATGTTTCTTAACTTTATATATATATTCATACACCCTACTATATTGTTGTTTGCTATAATACATCACCATCTCAATATATTTATTTTGTAATGGTACTGAAAGAAGAGCTACTTATGAGATGGTAAACATCACCCCCACACAAAATCAAAAACAATGAACAATTATAAAGGGAAATAAAATAAAGTGATAAAATATAAAAAGAACACAAGATCAACATTGCAATAAAAATATAGTTATTCTACTAATAATAAGTTGTAAACTCCAAATTACCCGGCATTGCAAATAAACAATCAACAGTCTTACTTTGTGATTGGATATAAAAGAGCTACATAATAAACAGGCCAATTATCTAGTCACTGCTAAATTTAGAACAAAATATATCACAATCATCTGGATGCAAATACCTGAGTGCTCACTCAATAAAAATAATGCTGGAATATTGATACATACTTATCATCATCAATGTTCTAGCAGGCTAACTATAAATTAAATTTTCTCAGATAAAAAATAAAATGTATTGAATGGAGTTTAAAGATGATATCTTTGGCACATGCAGAGAACTATCTGGATGTCCAAACACAAACTCCTTCATCCATATAACTAACTATTATTACTCATAACTAGCTTTGGAAGCAAGAACACTGGACTGCGACTGTGGACAAGAGTTGAAATAGTTTTGTTGAAATAATTTACAAATCTTTTTAAATACTCTTCTATTATGAAATCAAGTGACACACATTAACAATTTATAGATCAGATAGCTGGAGAGATAAATACATTAAAACTTATTTTTTAACTATTATTTTAAAAAAAATTATACAATGTATGTGTCAGGGTGATTCCTGTATGACTATAACAAATAAAAACATTAGATAAATAAACAATTAATTATACATATTTAAATTAACTAATAAATTAAGAAAATTGACAAAATATATGAAAACATGATAATTCAAACCTAAATACATTTTTGTCAATAACCTATACTTTTATATAATAGTATTAATTTGTTGTTGGCTCTTATTAATATTAACTTTAAACAGAATTTAAATTAGCTAAACTCTTTTCCAGTTTTTATGAAAAGGAAAAGGTCCTATACAATTGTATTTTGGTTAGAAAATAAAATAAAGAAAGACAAACATGTTTTAATTAAAATAAAGTACTAATAAAATTATTTTTATCATTAATTATTTAAATTCCTCTGTAAATGTAGATTTAATGTGTGCATTAAAATATCTTAGTTTATTATGATTTTTTTGAGTCCTTTGGTAGTTGTAATTTTCAGATTTTTCCATGTTTTTAGGTTTTACACATGGTGGACTCCTTCATCTTTCCAATGTAATAACTTGAAGGTTGGGATGTTACACATAACAAATTTAACCATTTTTTTGAATCTAATAATTTTCCAGGTCAAGCTAAGCACATAGAAAGTTATTCTCTTGGATGGAGACAAGGTTTGTTGCAGATTATGTCAGGGCTCTTGTACATTTTCTTTAATCAACAGGTTACATAGTGAGATTTGACAATACTCAGCTTCTTGTTAAGGCTTATTCTTTAACTCTATTTTAAAACCCTTTTTTTATTTTACTTTTTCATTCAAATATCAGCCTTTCAAGCTAATTGTGAATGCACTTTTTACGAGTGTTAATAATAAATGAATACTTTCCTTTCCAATACAAGATATAGTATTTATGCAGAAATAAAATGAATCCACTTATTCCTACAACTCAAATGCTTATATATGAGCAAATCTGAAGTACTGGCAAGGAAAGTATGAGGATAGACCACTCACTTTAAATTACTATTTACGGTGTCTGAATGAATGACATTGGTGAAATTGTCTAGAATTTACTAAACATCACTCTAACTGAAACTTAATCATATGTAAATAAGTATTTATTTTTATATAGCGCTATGCCTACAATTGTATTACATTCAAATATCAGCCCTTTAAGATAATTTTCAGACACCATAAATAGTAATTTAAAGTGAGTGGTCTATCCTCATGCTTTTGCTCATATATAAGAATTTGAGTTGTAGGAATAAGAGGATTCATTTTATTTCTGCATAAATACTATATCTTGTATTGGAAAGGAAAGTATTCCTTTATTATTAACACTCGCAAAAAGCGCATGCACAATTAGCTTGAAAGGTTGATATTTGAATGTAATACAATTGTAGGCATAGTGCTATATAAAAATAAATACTTATTTACTTTACTTTTAGTGAAGTGAGTCTTACTTCAGAGTATTTAACCTATTTCTCACTGTTAATTCACAGCTGGGCTGCTTCTGTTTCTTAAGGAACTTGATAAAGAATGGCTGTTGCTACTGATTTTTTTAACAGCTGAACGAAGAATTACTGTTGCTCACAAGACACTGAAGGGATCCTGATTTACCCTACCCCTATCTTATGTTTTTGGAACAATATTGTATTCCTCCAATCTCAACTTTTCTCCTACATGACAAAAATTAAACACTGACTTATTGAGTCTGCATTTACAAAAAGATTGTATAATTATTCCCTTTCTTTTTGAATTAATCATATGGATGAGGGGGTGATATGGAGTGATGAAATTCATCATTTTGTCCAATGAATAAATAAAATAGAATAAATGAATATAAAATGATAAAAAGAATATATATTGTTAAAAGGAGATTGCCTTAACAACAGTTTGATTGTTATTAGGATTGCCAAAGTGTTAACTGCTTTTAATCATTACTTACAAACCCATTTAACCTTGAACATTATTATGTTTATTATTTAAATAATACTTTGGGTGCAATTTGAAAATTATAATTGCAGTTTGTAAGTTATAATTGAACTATTTATTTGTCTGCATTCAGAGTAGGTTATATTTACTAGTTTAAAGAGTTTTATTTAAACTTTTTTGTATTAATAATTTCAGTCTCTGTGGTCAAATTGCAATATTTAATGTCTATATAAGTATATGGGATCATTAATAAAGGTGGGATTCCTATTTTATTGTTAAAAGAGGTTGCCTTGACAACAGATTGAATTTGTTAATTGTTATTGATATTGTCCCAAGTATTTTTAAAATCTGTTTTAGTGTTTTTTTACATTAATAGTTAGAATGACAGAGTATCAAAACATAATGATATATATAATTCATAGTATTATTTCTGATAGCTTCCATGTAATAAAATTATAATAGCTAAATAGTTGACATTTCAATACAATAACAAGTACTTTCCTCAGACTGTCTTTTTTCCCAAATCATAAGAATGTGTGTGGTGAGATTTAGAATTATTTTTTCTTTTGTTATTTTCTCCTCATTCTTAAATTTTATTGGTCGACAAGTTTTAAAAAATATTTAAAGACACACATTTTATGATTTGAGAAAGAAGAAGCTCTGAAGAAAATATTTGTTATTCTACTCAAATGTTACATATTTAGCTATTATATTTTTATTACATAGAAGTTCCCAGAAATATTATGAATTATTTTATCCATCAGAATATTACTATTAATATATATAATTATATATTTTTATATCATACAACCATGAAAACATTAAATATAATATATATTATTAGTGTCAAGTCCATTTAATCACAATATGATAGCACATTTTTTATTTACTGTACCAATACTATAAACTTAATTAATTAACTTTGATCTTATGCACCCCCCCTCCCAGATTTCTATTCCATGATGAATCTAAAAAACCCAATTATGGTTGAAGAAACAGTTACTTTTTTGGTTTTTAATGCATGATAAATAAAATCATTTACTATAAAATATTTTTATCTCTATTTATATATTCATTGTTGAAGTATTTTGATAAATATTGTTCAAAATATGATAGAATTTTGAATTTATGTCATTAATGTTTCAAAACAGTAATCACTGCAGAAATATTTTTACAGTCAATGGCTTGTTATAATTTACAATATAATGCAAATAAACTATATAACATTTTTAATACTTGGGTATGGTCTACTGTGATGTAAACATCTTTTACATCCATTTCATTCTTTTCATTGGCTTGGACACCCCATTCTTTGTAGATGATTTTCTAATGATATCTAAAAATATATTACATTAGTCTTAATGCAGAATAATTGTCATTTTGTTACCCATCTTAAATATCAAATATTATTATGATAGTCTAATAATTTTATGTATACTAAATTAAATTTTATTAATAAGAAATTTTATTTTAAAATAAAACTTGAAAAAGCTTATAAACAGAGTCATGACATGATTTTTTTTGGTCAGGATTTTACCATCTCAATTTCATTTATGAACATTTTTTTGTAAGTATGACTGGTAATTTGCAATTTTTGTGATTCTCTTAGACAATTTATTTTAACATTCTTATGTTATAGCTGCATCATCATCTTTAATGATCCCATAAATTAAGATATATAAAAACAAAGAGGTAAGTACTTCAAATGATTGCTGTTATATAACATTCAGTTAAAAAGAAATTAATGCACTGCTACAAATACAACTAATTTTGATTATCATTAAATGAAATACTTTAAATAAAAAATAATATAGTACTTTCTGTCTTTGTGCTAAACGATTTGGTTTCTATATTTAGGAAGTTTGAAATTGAAGAATTTTTTTGTCTGCCCTTTTAATTTGCTCGTCTTTTATCTTGCAACAGACAAATAGTTTTATTGAGCATTTAAGAAATAATTTAGTTTCATATACTTATCAAATAAATTATCCACATTGATTTTTTATTAGGGTAATTGGTTAAAGACAAAAGTTTAATAAAACTTTAATGAATTAATGTGTGTCTAATAATACATTAAAAAAAAGAAACTTTTTTAAATATTTAGTTACTCTAATATTGTTAGTTTCAAGTGCATTTTAATTAAACTTAATAAACTCAACTGTATAAACATAGATGTCATGTTTTACATATCTATTTTCTGTCATTATATATTTATATACGTCTATTGTGTATTGATTAAATTTATCTTATTTTCTTTCATCATTTCAACAAGCTAAAAAAAAGAAACAAATTGAAATTGAAACTTTATTTTAAGTAAACAAATTAAAAGTAATTTTCTTTGATATAATATCAAAATTGCTACAAAAATGTACTTTTTTTATCAATTATTATTTAAAAATAAATGCAGTGACATAAAATGAACTCTAGAACTAGTAATATATATTTGCTTACAAAACTTAGTTGTCAAGTTAGATTGCTTATCTTTTTCTGTCTCTAGATATATAAGTATATCTTTAATAGTAGTCTTTCTAAGTTTATATATTATAGAATTTGAAGGCTGATTAATGTTAACATTAAATATATATATATATATATATTGTAAAGGTTTGAAGAATCCATATTTAACATCGATTATAGTAGTATCTTTTTTTTTTTTAAAAAAAAGAGGTATATATATATTTATTTTCATATATTTAGAGAAAAAGAGATTCCTTCTCTCTATTGTATAAGATTTGAATAGTTTATTAGTGAGTGAAGGATAATGGATGTTTTATTATTTTGATGCATATATATATATATATTTACTTATAGAATTGACAATTTATAAATCATTATGAATTTTAAAGTTTGCAACAAGAAAGTATTGCAATTTTTTTTCCTTTTTCTTGTTTTCATTTGATTTTGATGTATTTTTTTGTTATTATTTTTTTTCTTATTTATTCACCTTCTTTTGTGGTATATATGTTAGTTCATAATTGTGAAATTCAGCAATGACAGTGATAATATATAAAGTGAATAAAGAAACTATATCAGTCATTGTAAAAATATTAATTTATGTTTAAAATTATTTATATTTGAAAATATTAATATTTAAAACCTTTTACCTGTTTATTACGAAAATGCCCCGTAGCTAAAAATTTTTTGGAAGAAGCATGTGGTATCATGCGCCATCTCTTGGTCAATTTTGGTCGCAATTTCTTCATTTTAGACTTATTTGATAGGAAATTCAATGCTTTCAATTTTAGTTCTAAAAACATCCGCATATAGCATTATATTTTTTTAAAAAAATCATTAATCTTCACAGCCTATTTGTTACATCGCTGTGTCTTCTTCTCTGATTGGATACCTACCAAATCTTCTAGGCATGTTTCTAAATGACAGATTCATAAATGACAGATTTGAAAATGAGGATCGGTAACTAAAAACCATTCTCACTAAAGAAAGAAGATGTACACATTCGTAATGATTTTGATGTAAATAATTATATTTATTGTAATTTTTTATGTTCACAAATAATAAAATATAGTTCTCTATCAAAATATAAAGTTTGACTCGGAAAATTTTAAATATTAGAAGAAAAATACATTTGGAGAAATAATCCGTAACAAAAAATAATTATTGCTACATAACGTCATCAGGAAATTTCTAAGGCATGTTTCTAAATGAAGATTCAGAAACGACAACAAAGCTTTGTATGTTCGTAATTGAAATAAATAATAACATTATCATAATTTTTTACATTCATAAATAAGATTTGATGTTACTTTATGGAAATATAAAGTTTGATTTGGAAAATTATTGCTACATAACGTAATCAGAAAATTTCTAAGGTGTGTTTCTAAATGAAGATTCAATCACGACAGCGAAGCTGTGTACATTCATAATTGAAGTAAATAATAACATCTATCGTAATTTTTTACATTCATAAATAAAATTTGATGTTACTTTATGGAAATATAAAGTTTGATTTGGAAAATTTTAAATTTTACAAGAGAAATAAGCAAACTGGAAATAAAAAGAGAATTACTTGACAGCTGTTGATCTGAATAACGGCACAATCATTGGTTGAGTTATAATTCTTTTGTTTTACTGCTACTTATTTTTTACACATTTTTCTTATATTTTTCGACAGTTATTAACATTATTTTTATTTTTTTGTTACATTTAACCAATTTGAATCTAAAATTATTCAATTTTTAGAAGCTGAATTAAAAAAATTCTGAGAATTTTAGATTAATATTTTAACAAAAGAACTGATTGCAAATGACACAGACCAATCACATTGTTCTCAGATTTAAGTAGAGGGCCAATAGCTAAAAGAATCAGTTTAAGTAGAGGGCCAATAGCTAAAAACGTCAGTGAAAGGGTTACAAATATTAATATATATTTACATTAAAAATTTGTTTATTTTATATATCATAAACTCTTATGGTTACATGGAACATATATATATATATATATATATATATATATTATATATATATATTGTATAATATTGAGATTTTTTTTTGAAGATCAATAGTTATGCTAACAATAAAGTTTAACTCTTCCACCATGCAGCCTAAGACTCACAATTCAGTATTTTCTCACATTTTTCTTTCTCTCACAAATCAGTGTAAAATGTATGATGAAATGATTATTACTTATCAAAAAATAACAAATTTGACTTTATTTATTGATAGGTATTTGTTTGTTAATCAAAACAAAAAGTTTACACATCATCATTTCTAGAAATATTATTTTCAGTTTATAAAATCAATGAAATGTTTCTTAATTCTTATTATTTTTAAAAATTGAAATGAATATTTATTTATTTCTTTTATTTCTAACAAATTGTGCTTTAAAAGTTTAAAATATTTCATTATTTATTATTAAATTGTGATTTTTTCATACTCACAAGTACAAGGAGATTGCTTATGTAGAAGCTAAGCTTGTAATTTGCTTCAGGCCATGTGTACATTCGCTGCTAATATAATGTTATATTTTTGAAAATAAAGTGTTTTAAGTCAAAAAAAGTTATTAATAATTTATATTTCTTGATATTTACTAAATATAGTGTAATCTAAATCAATAATAAATTTGCAAATAAACACATTTTTGGTCATTGGAACTATTTTCTTTAAACAATGTCATAAATCACCAAATGTTTTACAGCCTTGGCAGCAGACAATGGCTGAACATGTCAGGGCAGGGATTATGTTTATGGTAAGAGCAGAAAATTTGAATTTCATTCCTTCTAGTGCACAATTTTCAGTGAAAATTATATGTAATAAAATATACCATTTCACATGATTTTTATGTATAATACTTATGAAAAAAATCACTAGGGAGTGAATTGGTCAAAAAACAAAATAATTTGTGAGAATCAATACAGAGGTTAAGTCAGTGTTTGTGAAAATGTAGGCTAGATGTTATAGCAATCAGGGGATTATTATGGACAATCACCATTTGAGGAATAGCAAAGTGGAATATATACAGTAGATAATAATTTGAATAGACACAATTAGTGGATCTAATATGCAAGAAGGCTAAAAAGGTTAAGTAGTTTTTTTTTTAAAATATATGTAAGGTACCATATAATACTAAATCATCCATGCACTTTATTTCTGTTACATGATGCTTTATTTACCACCCTTTTTTAAAGTTTACAGTTTTTATTGCTCCAGAAATTTTCTTCAGAAATTTTATATCTCCTAACTTCAACTGCTAAATTACATAAAGTTTATATTTAAATTTTATTTTAAATGAAATGAAGCTATGATATATGAATATTCACTACTTCAATTATATACTATCCACAGATATATAAATAAAGAAAAAATGAATACAATAAAATTTAGAAATTTGAAAAAATTTACAATGCAATAGGAGCCACTTTTCCATCTTTGTGTCATATACAATTACATTTATTAATAATGGGTTTTTTTTCAGGTAACATGGAAAGCACATACCTTTTGTTCTTCATTTTTTTATAGTTTTCAAAATCTCATGTGGTACAGTATTTAATGTAATAGGTCATTATAAGTGTAAAGCAAAAAGATTTATAAACTTTTAAAAAGTGAATAAAGTATTTTTTTAAGTGATAAAATGAAAGTTATTGGATTTAGTAATGGCAGAAAAACAATTGTAAAAGTTTCTTTTGTATGTTGTCAGAAACATTAAAGTTTTAAGAGTTTAATTAAAATCTGAAATGGGTAATGTCATTTAGGGATGATTATATAGATTTTGTTGTCAATAAGGACTTAAAAACCAAAATAACTACAAAGGCTACAGTTTGTTGATAAATGAGACTCCTGTTATGTTTTCATAGAAGAAAAAGAGTTATTGAAGAAAAGAAATGCTATCAAGAGAATGCGTTCAATTGCAATGACACTCTGACACTTCACTATTCATTTTATTTTCAATAATAAAGATATGGTGCAGTATATATATATATATATATTGGGTGAATATGAATGATTGAACAAGCATGGCATTTATATATGTAAAGGTGCCCCCCCCCCAACTTATTATTAATATCTAAATTATTTGTTGAAATTGTATTTGTATTATAATTTGAATTTATATATTCATACTATACATGTAAAATTATATAATATTGAATTTTAAAAATCTCACACATTCACTTTTCAGCAAAAAAAAACTTTTATTATTGATTACAGTTTCGACTGTACCATGCAGTCTTCAATATTATATATGAAGACAGCAAAAACAGAGGAGGGAGAAAAGAATTTAGAAGGACTATATAATATGTAAAATTATGTTAAATATATGTGTGCGTCTTGAAAAATATTGTACATTTACTATTCAGTAAACAATACATATTCTGTTATCAAAACTTATAAGAAAGGCTTCACATAAAATATAGTGGATATTGCAATTCCACTATAATTTGATTAGGGAAACATGCTATAATAACATTTTTTCCATTTAATGTACTTTTATTTTAGTGGGAAAGTTGTTTTAGGATTTACCTCTTTTTTTTTTTTTATCTATAACATTTAAAGAAAAAAAAAATATTATATTTAAAGTGATTCTGTATTATTTATAAATGTATATATGTTAAAATTATGTTGAATTATTTATGTTTGTGTTATCACACCTAAGTAGATTATTTTATTGGGTAAAATTGTATTTTGTGAAACAAAAAAAGGAAAAGTACCTTCCACACAGCTGGCCCGGGTTCGCTTCCCTGTCAATGCTTTGACACATAGAAAAAAAAAGTAAATAAAAAAATTTCACAGCAAAAGGATTAATAAATTTGAAGTTTAACTTTGTTTGGAAAGAGAAGAGGCAATATTTGGAAAAATTATATATATATAGAAATAGTTAATGAATTTGTGGTTCTACTATCTTAAATTTATTGTAAAATTATCATCTTCAAAGTTAGCCATTTAACTTCAACGGTAAAAAATAGAATTGTATCAACAAAGACATAAATGTTAATCGTCAATATATTGTTGCTTTTTTTTTTTGTTAATATATGATTTTGAAAGTTAGACATTATATATAACAAAAGAACTAAGTCAATTGCTTTTAAAGTGAGTGATTGGTTTATAGTTATCTTAGACAACAAAAAAGAGGAATCATTTATTAAAGAAATAAATTTAGAACAAGTATAGATGCTTAGTAAAGAATAGTATCAATTTATAATAGATCAAATAAGTTTGAAGTTATGGGTATATACTTTTAAAAGTTTCACATCGTGAGAAGAGACTGGAGATCACATGTATTTACCAAGAGTAGCATGAAATTTTGAAGACATTATTAATTATAAATGTTTATCATCTGAAGTCATTTAAAGTTATAATTTTAAATGTATATATATATATTATCTGTATGTTTATACATGTATCTAATGTTATTGTGTAGATCATCGTATGATACATTCATTCCTTCTATTTCATTTTTACTTTAAAATTTAGTTTAATTATATTAGATTGATTTCTCCACTGGAAGTAAAGTAATCGTCTATCTTACTCATGAGATGGGTGATTTAAGGACTTGAGTTAAATAATATATCTCCTGGGTAGTTTTCCATTAGAGAATAGTAATAATCAAAGACTTTTTTTTAAAAAAGACTACTGTAGGGAATGTGGAAATAATGTTTTTTGTAACTTCGTTTTTGAATTTTTAAGATTATCGGGTTTTTTTTAATTTTTTTTACCAGTATATACATTTTTGTCACTTTTTTTTATATATATACATACTGTTTAAAGCGATGCTAATAATAACAATTAGAATTAAAATTTAGCAATAAATATATATATATAGAAAAATTATTATTATTATTACAAAATTGTCATCATAAGTAAAGTTTACCTATTAAACAAATAGACTTTGTGAAAACTACTAACAAAAGCATAGGTATAAATAATGTATTCACATGTAACTATTCAAAATTAAAAATAAAAACTAATGACCTCTAATATTAAAATAAATTGTCATTAATCTTAGAAGTGATTAACATTTGTTTTTGAATTGTGGTAGTTATACATATGTATTTGTATATATGCTGATAATAGTTTTCACTTGAGAAGGTGTACTGTATTTAATAGGTGAAACCATAATTATAATAAAAATATATGTACCTATTTAAAAAAATTTAGCTAATATTTTATTGCTATATTTTTATTTTATTCTGATATGCACGTGTATGTGTATATATATATATATATATATATATATATATACATACATGCATATATATATATATATATATATATATATATATATATATATATATAAACATTACAAGCATAAAGCTAAACTAGTCAGTATATAATTAAAATTACCCCAAATCCAAAATTCAACCAGACCAGCATAAAAATAATATTAAAACACTACCAAAGGTTTTACTGCCACAAGCAGACTTCTCAAGTGTAAAGAACTACTAAAACTACACAATGGATTTGTGGGTAATGTTTAATATTATATATATATTGTGTAGTTTTAGTAGTTCTTTACACTTGAGAAGTCTGCTTGTGGCAGTGACACCTTTGGTAGTGTTTTAATATTATTTTTATGCTGGTCTGGTTGAATTTTGAATTTGGGGTAATTTTATATATATATTATAACCTTACCTTTAGTCAGTCGGTCTTCATCACCACCCAAATCAAAGCATACTGAAAAATAACAAATCAGCGCCATAATAACTGGATTTTTATCAGAAAATGTGTCTCTTATGGACAAAATATATTATAACATAAATGTAAACAATAAACTATCAGGTTCTTATTATATCTAGATATCAGATTCTTATTTAATCTAAATGTCAGGTTCTTATCCTATCTAAATATTATCTTCTTATTTTATCCATATCTCAGGGTTTTATTTATAATTGATACAATAAATAATTACTTTGCTTATAAATTAAATATAACTAAATGAAATAACAACTTAGATTTTTGTACACAAGATACTCTTATCTTCTTATAATATGATAATCTTATATCTTATTTTAAAAATAAATGAGAAAATGAGTCTGTAATGTATTCAAGTATCTGAATACTTCAAGTAATCTTTGGCTAATATTAAATACACTGTCAAAATATATAAGGCTCTTTGTGTTTTTCTGAAAGATTGTGATTATATTTTAGTTGTATTTATTTGTTGGACTATTTCCATAATCTAAAATTAAGTATTGAATGTCTTTAGAAAACTTTATTTAAATTTTCAGATTACATTCAACTGTTAATAATAGCACACAGTGTTTTTGAGAGCTATTCTTCTCTCCTCTTACAGCTGTTTCTGGCCTGACTAGTGACCATACTATTCATAGGAATTGAATCTGGATTCTTACATTCTTGAATATTTTTAAGATAATGCTCTAACCAATTGAGGTTTCCTGGCTCTTCTCTTATAAATATTCATCTTCATATAACTTATGGTTACATCTTTTTAAAGTATTTTGATGTATAACTTTGTTACTAAGCAAAGTAAAAATAATGCAATAAGCAGTAAGAGCACTTTCTATATCACCCACTATATCATTAAACACAATTGTAATAAAGACAAAATAACATAATATTATATTTTACCTAATGCAGATATAAAAAATAATAAATGAATTGAATAAATAAGTTTAATGTGACTTTTGAAATGTACTCTTATATTCAACAAAGTTTAATATAATTTTAGTAAATAGATTTTCTGGATAAATTGATATGACAATGACAACATAAACATAAACATATTTAATGAATAACAAAATATTTATTTATAATATGACATGCATTTATTAATACAATAATGAATAGAAAACAATAAGCAGTAGATATAGCACTACAAACTACTGCTGAAACAATCATTTTCATAACTTAAAGTATATCCCTGGAGTAAATCCTTGTTAAATCACAATAATTTACATTGTATTTTAAGAAATTCTCATACTTTATTTAAAAAGCAAACCAACTAGAACTCATGCACACAGAATAGCAAACATGTTCAAACAGGCTACTAAAAGATGATAATTAAATTATAATACTAACTATAATTAAAACCAGTGTATAAAGATAATTCTTCTGATATTGCTAACATAGTTGGATACTAACAAAAATAATTTATATAGGTTTTATCTGTTTATACGCATAAGGGGTGGAATAATAAAAAGCTCAATACTATCAATAAATTAATATATCTAAAAGTAAGTTGAAGTAGAGCTAAACATTGTCATACATGTACATGCCTTAAATGTGCTTTCATAAATAACACACTAATAAATATAAAAGGGAAAATGGACAGTAATAAATAAATTAACACCCAATTAAATGACCTGGAGGTGCTGAAGAAACCTAATCTCAACCCTTGAAGGGCTTAATAAAATTCAAGATGATAGAAACCATCAACATAATTACCACAACTGGTACCTGTCAACAGGCAGAATGTCAATAAATAAATGAACAAGGCATGGTTTATCAATCATACATGGAAATTTAACCTGCACACATTCTAATGAAATATGCAAATCAATATAAAAATAATTATGAGGCAATATAATACAATAAAAATTAAAAATTATTTTCATTCACACACCAACTCCAAATACTACATTTATTTGCATACTAAGCATATAAAAGTTGTTTTACCCTGTGCACATTAATACACTTTAATAATAATGGAATATAAGTTCCAAGAGCTCTTAACAAATTGTAATTAAAACTCTGTTACCTGGAAATTTATTAAAACCACTTTCCATTGTAACATGTTTATTATCATAAATATATCCAATATAATACAAAGTATAATAATAATAAAAAAAAAATCCATAAATAAATTATTAGAAAACAATAATAATTGTAATATCAATTTCTGCAAACGCACTATACTTATAATATACTGTTTAAATAAGTCTTTCATTTAAATAAAACAAAAATAACCTTTTTTAGTAGTTTTCCATTACTATTATTATTATAACAATAACTCTTACAATTTAGGAGTCTGACCATTCTTCTTAAAGATAAATGAAATATTGCATACTTTATTAACACATAAAAAGAAAATGAATGAACAAATAAATAAATAAATAAGAGCAGGAATTTCTTGAAGTATTGTCTGCATTTTTAATTTTTAAAATGAAGAGGAATGAAGAGCAGAACAAATAATACAGGAAAATTTTCAATAAGCCGGTAAAAGCAATACTTCCATGACAAAAGTTTATACAATAGTTTAGTAGGATTAATAAATGATGCAAAATCTTTTTTTTAAGAATAATAAACATGTTTTAAATTGAGGAATAAGTGAATTTCTGGAATTCTAAGAGACTTTTATTTATATTAGATGAACACAGCTATATAACATCTTCTTTAAGGTAATAAATAGATAAGCTCATTGTTGGTATATATATATATGAAAGATTTCTTTAACTGGGCTTTCTTTAAATAAGAAAAATTAGTTGTTTTGTGACATTTATTTAATTTGGTATTTAACAAAGCAAACATTCATCATGTGCTTATGTTTTAAATGGGTTTGATTTGGTGGTGTGGATATATAAAGGCTGATCTTGACAGGATTTTAAGCTACTTTTACAATATATATATATATAACTTTCATCACATTTATTTGCCTTTTATTATTGTAAGCATTAATTTCATTATTATGATAATATTTGTAGGTAGAAATAAAATCACAATAATTTTCAAAACATGAAGAAAATTTATTTCATCAGCAGTATAAAATAACTCTAAATTCATTAAGGGGGCATAAAACTTATAGTACATGATCTAAATGCAAACTAATTTTATTATTTCCAAACCAAAACATACTTAAGAAGTCATTGAGCCAGACACCTGTTTCATTAATATAATTATATGAAATTAAAGCATTTGAAAATTCATATGGTCTTACTTACTGGCTGTTTTCTTTATGGATTAAATGGCTAGACTTATGACTAATATTTTATCGATTCAAACATGGAATTGTTGGAAGAGTGCTAGAATTTATAGCTAAAGATTTCTAGATTGATCCAGAACTAAGGAAATGAAAAACAAATCCTAATTTGGTCAAATGAATGAAATAATACTTCAATGTACTAATACAGTTCTCAACCATTATAAGATGTTTGGGACCATTTAGACTAACAGGCATTTTTTTTATTATTAAAAAAACATTTAAATTATATTTTAAATTTGATTCATTTTTTTAGTACAAAATGTTTCTGCAAATTGGTAAAATATAGCTCGCCAACATACAAAAGTTTTAATCAATGTTTTAAATGCAATTTCCATAAATTTTATACCAAATAATTCAATCATGTTAAAAAACTTTAAAAAAAACAACAAAAAAACATACCTTTATGATTGCCTTATTTTGCTGTACATTTTAAAAGTCAATTAATTTTTTTAAAAAAAATGGTCTTATTTATACTTTCCAATTTCCCTTAAAAAAAAGAGAATTAATTCCACTGTAGTTTTTATATTTGTAAAGGGATGGCAGTTAGAATTATGAAAAAATAAAACATGTACGATTTTCAGTTTGAAATTATGTCTTCAGAACCATGATACACTTTATCTATTTTTACTATGCTTTTATAGGGAAAAGATATATTTTATTAATGTTTTAAAAGTATATCTTTCAATAAATTATAAAAATTATTTTTTATTATATAATAAAATTACAATGTTATTATTTTTATAATAATGAAATATTTCACTATAACAGGCATTAGGATGTACATTTTATATTTTTTGTATTGAAAGATTTGAAGAATTTACAATATTGATGTTATATAATTTTATATCTATCACATTTTGGGTTTTTAATTTATAATGCACATTTTATATATGTGTTTTTAATTTTGTATTTTATAGTAGAAAATTTTTTTTCAAATGTCTTTGCTCCCAATTTCATTTAAGAAAATTAATCCAAGCAACTAGTCTAACAAATAATAAAATTCACAAATAAGAACACAATTAAACATAGAATTCAGTAAGCTAATAGTAAAAAGAATAACATATTTAATACAATCTATCATATATACAGTGGAACTATGAACTATGCTTTTTTTAACTACATGACTTTTATTATATGCTATCCAAAAAAATGTAAACAAACAAATAAGAATGTAAAAAAAAAACAACAATCAAATTCACAAATTTTATATTCAAGCAGTCTTTTTTTTTTTCCACCAAGCGCTGTACACCATGATTATATATGTTAATAATATTTTCCTTTCATGTTGAAAATATACATTTTATTCTTTTTTTATTATTCTTCCTGAATGTGATTTGTAGTATTTTGCATAAAAACATATTTTTTTGGATTAATGTTTTACAAAATTTTAAAACATATTTAAAGCTAATATTGACTTTTACAAAATTGTAATTTCTTGTTAGAATAGTCTATTATATTTACAATAAGAGAAAAAAGTTATTGGTAAAATAAAATAAAATTGCCCATTTTACTTTATTTTAAAAATAAAAATATAATAATTAATTTTTTTCTTCTTATTTTTCCTACTTCATTAGTTGCATGAGTGAATACATTTCCCTCAATTTGTTGTACTAATAATTATATTATTATTTTTTTAAAATTTGCTTTATATATATATATATTGTGCACTTTTTATTAGTCCACTCTATTGTAAAATAAAATTTTGTTGTATAATTTTAAATTTTGTTAAACCCTGTGATATTTACTTAGTAAACTAGGAAAAACAATAATGACATATTAGATTATAGGGTTTGAACTTATGTTAAGTTAATGGAAATTTATAAAGGATCTTAACTCAAGATACATATAAATAATAACCTATAGAGTCATATATATGCAGATATATGAATAATTGACATCATTTAGTATTTAAAACCAATGAAGTTCAAACTGTGACTTGTAAACATGATGCGTTATAGAGACCAATAATTATTGTCTGTGCACATTTGATTTTAAAAATAGAAATTATTAATAGTCAAATTGGTATGTTATGCTCAAAAGTCGGTAAATATTTATCAGTTTTACAAAATACTGATCTAAAATTAAAACAAAGAGTAAATTGTATCTTTATTTACTTTCTAAAAAGTATTATATCTTAATATTTAAAAAAAAAAAAATGAAAACTGTCATTTTAAAAAAATAAACCAAGAACTTGCAAATAAATGAATGTTGTTTTAATAGAAAGGTGGGAAATATCAACTAATTAACTAGTGTCAATCAATCTTTGACTATAAAATTGAAGAAAAAAAAGAGGGGAGGGGAAGTGTTTTTTATTATCATAAAAATAAGTAACTAGGTTTTTCTTTTATTGTTGTTATGTATATATATATATTTAAAAAAAGTTCGATAAAAAATTCATAAAATATTATTATTTTCAAACAGAAAAGGTAATGAATTTTAGCTCTGGTCAACAATTCCCAAAAATCTCTTGGAAGTTAATATTTATTGAGGAAATAATCGGAGAGCAATAAAATGTGCATATTAAAAGAATATCAACAAATATACTCACTGGAAGAGACAATAATTGTGCCATGTTGGAAGTGAATTTCAGTGATAAACAAAAGGAAATAGGTAAACACAGTAAATATTCAGCAAGGATAAATAAAAGGAAGGTAAATCTCTGGGAATAAGCTAACTATACATTTTTAAAAGTCAATAGAACTAAATCAATAATAGCTGAAAAGTGTTTATTGTCAATAAAGCTAGATATAAAATCCTGATTGCAATAAGTGATGAGAGAAGTAATTAACTCTGAGCCATACCAGCTGGAATGTTTTTTTCTATAGAATTTTAATAGAAAAATATTGAATGATATATATATATATATTTCATAGAAATTATAAGCATGCTGTATAGTATAGATGGAAATATTTGTCATCTTGGATAAGGCAAGCCATAAATAATCTATTACTAAACAAAAAACCAAAAGGAATGACTACTGTTGCAATAACCCAAATGTCTTGTGAATTTTGAAATGAGCTGGTAGTTTGTATTTATATGTCTAATCTATGAGTTGTTAGTACAACCGGGGGGCGGGGTAAATCAACGAACAGTGGGAATTAATAAGTTGATTAGTTCAATTGTTTATATCAGTAGTTATTTAAAAGTTATGTTGTTATTAAATATTATTAGTGATTTGAATGACTATTATCAATAGAATGAAATGTATAATAGTGTACTTAACACTATATATATATATATGATTAAGAGGGGAAGGTGTGTTTATATTGAAGTGGTAAATCTGTAGTACATATTTAACTTCACTGCCTGATGACATTACATACCTTTAAAGTAGGGTTTGAACCAGTTTATATGTTTATTTGGTCATTTAGGAATGTTAAACACACATATACACATATCACTTCCACCCTGTTTATTTAAAATGGTTATGTGTAACCAATTGAATTATTATTTTAGCTTAAGTATATTTTATTTCCAAGCTTGTAAATTCCCTTCACTTAGATAATTGTGTATGTGCGTATATGTATTATAGATATAAAAATAAATACAATTAATGTAGAACTAAAGCAAATGCCAGAAATTTCTAAAAAGTATTATTACAATTTAAAAAGGTCATTCTCATTTTAAATATTTCAAGCCAAACCAAAAATCAAATTTTAAAGTTATTTGCAATTTTAAAAATACGTTTAAATAATGCTTTCTGGAACGTATTGTTTACATCTTCCAATATTGCTAAATTTCAAGTATAGGAGGAGCAGAAGTTCTAGGAATGCACAAAAGGAGTTCAAGTCACTCTTCTCTCTCATATTCATTTAGAGAGTGGAAACAAAATGAACTGTGAGTAAAAACAATTTGCCTCCCTGATCTTAAATTGTCTCTGTCCTGCCTTCTGCTATGCCATCGCTACTTGAGAACTGTTATGTTTAACTGTAAAAGAATATTGGAAGATGCTTACCATTATTTTATTAGTATTGTGCCTTGCTAAACTTCATATACGTTATTATAAGTGGCCACCATAACTTCTAAAGGTAATCCGTTTTGCCGAAGAATGAACTCTTAATTCTCCTCACTTCACTTCTTTCCTAAATCTTAATTGTAATCATAATGTAATTTTATTTATTTGGTAACTTAATTATCATTAAATTTGTGATTTTCTCTCTTAAGTTTTAAACTTGTTCTTTGAAACGCTAAGCACAGAATTATGTACTTTAAATCTGTCATTAGCTTTTTAAGTTTCACATTCTAATAATTTTATTTCATGTGGCAAAACTTATTTTAAATATATATCTTATTAAATTAGTTTTAGTATGCTAATGTTTTAATCTAGCGAACTTATATTATTTCAATCATCATTCCATATTTTGGAATATTTAAATAGTTAAACGTAAAATTTCTTACGGAACACTGTTCGCTTGGTTAAATATTTGAAATATATGCTTAATGGCAGATTGTTTAAAAATTATATTATAGGATAAGATAAACCTTTTGTTGTTGTCACTATCAATATTTAAATGCATTTTATCTTCTTAAAATAAATTTGATTATTAATATATTTTAATAACTATTTATTATTTATACGCCATTAAGAGTTAAATTGCTTATAATGTATTGTCGTTTAATTGGACTTGTTAAATAGGAAATAATATTTTTCCTCTTCTATATTCGACATCCTAAATTTCTTAAGGTTATACGTACGATGCTGAGTGGGTTATTATTTTATCATGGCGTTATGCATGCTATTATTGCTTTATTTAAGCTTAAATTATTTCATTAGTCATTTAAGACTTAAGCCATATTCACGTTGCTTACTTATGATAGCCTTTTAAAGAATTATATTTTGCTTTATCATATTTACTCATACGAACTCCGGATTTTCTTCACGTAACTCGTATAGGAATGAGGTTTGGTATAACCAATCTCAGGATAAACATTAGAGTATTAAGGCTCTGCATGTGAA
Organism: Epiperipatus broadwayi; assembly: GCA_028023455.1. NCBI lineage: Eukaryota > Metazoa > Onychophora > Udeonychophora > Euonychophora > Peripatidae > Epiperipatus > Epiperipatus broadwayi. The sequence goes on along the minus strand of JAQFVV010006222.1, from coordinate 528,476 downwards.
ATGTCAGAGGGCATACCATGGAATCCTTACCACTCATATTTTCGAATTTTGCCTTGTGGTAAATACCAGCGGAATCATATATGTGATAAAGCCTTCCAGTCCAAAGACGGACATCTCCATTTTAAACGCTATCATTATAGTTAGCACTGCGAGTTCTTTTATGTGTAATTCTCATATTATCTATAAGACGTGGCGCAGTGATGTTTGTAAACCACTCATTTATAATTTATCGAATATTTTAGGATTGTCACAGTAAAACTTATTAGGTTAACCCATTCCTCATTTGTACAGGCCCAAATATGCTCATAAACAATAAATTATTAACTATCATATCAAGAGTAAACCTCTCTTTAGAGATGAATTTGTAAATGTCCTTATCATTACTTAATGTAATGATCACCGCATTGATAACATTAATTTATTATTATACTATAACTCATTAGCATACTAAATCAGTTGCTTATATGCAAAGTAATAACCGGATTAAATCTGTGCTATGTTTTCTAATGTAAATTAGATTGTTTATATTTATTAAATTATTATGTTTTAATAATTACTCATGCATTGTGTCTTATTGAATCTCATTCATTGAATCCCATTTAATATTTATAATAGTGTTAGTAATATTTAGAAGTTAAAACTGATTACTTCAAATAGATATTTATCTCTGGGTTATTCTGTTCTTGCTCATTCTGGATGGATACTATTTTAAAATTCATGTTTCTTTTGCAATGCTAGCTGTGTGCAATTCATTTAAAATTTATAAATTGTCCCTTCACATAAGATATTTGATTGAGCCAAGATTTGATATTATTTATTTACATTAATTACCCTATAGATCTCATGTTTCTCTGCTGTGTCTCTGGACCGGAATGAATAAAATTTCATGTTATCATCAAAAGTGTTGTTTATAATGTTATAGTTTTAGAGAAGAGCAAATAGGGCAGAATTAATGATTGCTCCTGACCTGTGTATCTCGGGTATGAGTGGATTTAGGGTACTTTTGCTTAGATTCTAAACCTTGTTAAATGAACGTACAATTCTGACCGGTACAATATATACTAATTTATAAACAAAAACGATGGTATTTTCTTATGGGAAATATCAAGATATTAATTTTTTTTTTTTTTTTGTAAACATCAGAGTTATAACAATCTTTTCTCAATTGTTTTATATTGTTACTTTATCACCAGGTATATAACTTAATTGTAACTATTATTTTGAAGTTTGAAATAAAAGACCATGCATTTTTAAAAGAGGGAGAATGATTGTTTAATAAAAAAATTTGATGTGTGATATATAAGCATATACATGGAGGTAAATATCCCAACATGCTATGGGAGAGTATTAATTTTGTTTTATTATAAACACCTCGAATATTAATTTTACATTGTTTTATTATTATCAATGTGTTTGTATACAACTTTATTATAACAGTTATTTTAAATTACTTGTTAACGGGAATGTTTATTGTAATGATTTTTAAATAGTGTTATTAAATTATTGTTTTGAAAGTTTACTTAAGTTCTAAATGTTGCATTTTTTTTTTTGGGGGGGGGTCTCACGGTCACAACATTACATGAACTCAAAATGTACTGGTTGAAATTAAAATGAGAAATCAATTCAGATTAGAGCAATCCGATAGTTTAATGAGCACACATCTCTTAATAGAGATTTTTACTTGTTACATGCTGCCTTGATTCCATAGGTCATCGATGACATTGCAAATTATTAAGGCGTGTCTATTAATATGAAATTAAATGATATATTAATTACTAGTGAAAGTATTAGTGTTACTTACAGTTTAGTTAACAATATTATTTTAAAATAAGTATTAAAGAACAAAAATATAAAGCTTGATTATAGATTTAAATTATAAGCCTTTCTTAATTTGTGCACTACCGATGGAAATCTGTAAAATCCATCTTGATATTCCATAGGTAGTATAAAGAATTAATAAAATCAATGATTATCCTGAGATCTCCTTATTGTAAAGTTATTCTTATGATTATTGCCAATCTTAATTATCAAAAATAATAGGAATCAAAGTTTATCTATAATTATCTAACAAATTAATTTAATGAGTGATTGAATTAAAACCTAATAGTTATATATATGATATAATATATTGGATATTATTGTTAGCCATGAGAGTATGCAGATACTTAATGCATTGAACCAATATTTTGTATTTGTTTAATGTTAAGGAATGTGATCTGTTTATAGGTAAACGAGTCTCACATTGATTTTATTTAAAATATGTCTTAGTCTAGAAATGTTTAATCATGTAAAAGTAAATTGGGATAAATGATAGCCTTACCTAAATTCAATTATTATAGGTAAAGAAAATGGTTGAGAAATAGTAAGTCTGTTAATGAGTCCAAGTAGGGCCTAATGTAGTGACTTGGTACCTCTGCTTAGGGTCATGCCACTATAGACAGGCCGTAATATATATGTATGTTTTATTTTAATTAATGATTATCAATTCAAGGTAAGCTCTTATAGGCTATATATGTTGAATTTAAGGGAACTTGGAGCAAAGAATAGTGTAGTTAGCAATTCCACTGTAAAATATATCAAATGGAATAAAGTCTAATATTCTGAAGTTAAATACATGTAATTAGTTACAAGTTAATATATACCAAAATATTACTTTTATAATTTATATGGTTTTAAAAGTGTATCAAAAATTATAATGAAGATGAGATGACCTGTTCAAGTTACAAACATATATCTAGAGAGGCCATTTATCTATGAGATGCCCCTCAGTGATTTCTTTCACTGCTTCAATGATTGATTTTCTGAAAATCTTAAAGAAGTCAATTCATTATTCTTTCTGAAGATTTAATTAGCCTAAGTTTAGCTTAACATAAATTAATTATTTATATAAAAATTACTGAACTTTGCATTAATTAAATTCATTTCATTTTTTGAAATATTTTTCTATGGACATAACATTAGTTTATTTTTGTAAAACTTTTTTTTTACATTATTTTAATTATTTATCAAAATTATTTTTTTATTTTGCTCTTAATTTCACATTATTTTATTAAACTTATTTTTTGTTTTATTTTTAAATAATTAATTTGTTAATTTACTCATGAAAGTAGATCAATGTTTCTATATGTAATCTTCTAATTTTTTTAATCATTGCCTATGTATTTTTAGTTTCAACAATTTGTGTCTTTTCAGTAGTTCTATTTCTATCTGTTTCATAAGTTCATCTTCCTGCTGAGTTTCACTTTTATCAATTCTTATCATTTCATCTCTTTTTATTCTGATAATCTTTAGAAGCAATTTTTATCATCTGGAAATATCATAGTTTATAATCTTTCATATGAGTTTTGCTTTTGTTTTCAATGGGTATTTGTATAATGAAATATGTTATTTCATCTTCTTTGCTATCAACAAGTATGATTTCCATGATCTCTTTTATTAATCTCATTGTTTCACCATACTGTGACTTTATTTGGATACTTGTGATTGTTTTTTTTCTAATCATTTTTGTTTAATAAATCTCATCTATTGTATGCTTGTCTATTTGATCACAATTTTCATATGGTTATTTTTGTTTGGAATTGATCAATTTTCAATTTACTTTCCATTAAAAATTCCAGGAACCATTAATATCATTATATGTTGATATAACAATTCAGCATATAAAACTTTTTGAATTTAGCAGTTATTATTTCTCAAATTTTTTTTTTTATTTGCTAAAGATGTTTTTTTTTTTCCAATTCATTCATTTTTATAAATACAGTGGATGCAAGATGTATTCAATTTCTTCTTTCCTGAAGCATTCATTTATTTTGTATTGCACAAATTTTATGCCATTTGAATCACTCACTCTTAGCAAACTGCAGTATAGAAAAAATATTTATTTTTTTCTATCCTGCAGTACATATGTTCATTATAATATGATATTCTGATCAATTTAAATATGCATCTTTTAGCATTAGAATAATTTTTCATTAATGGAGCCTGCATGGTTCATGTGGGAACTCTGTTATGGTCTGCTTGCTTTAGTTCAAACCCTTTACTTTTTAATTGGCATATTGTTTATGGATTGACAATCTATACATTTTAAATGTACTTTTCAATACCTGCCATTATATTAGTCACCAAACATATCTGTATACTATTGCTTCAGAGACAGTACCTGGATGTCCATTGTTAACAATTCTATGACTTTGTCTATTTCTAGATAACATGATAGCACTACCCCTCATTATCTCACATTCTTTTCTGATTGTTAAATTCTCTTGATTCATCCAGAAATCTAGAGTAAAGCATTACAATTTATTAGTTGACTACCATGTTCTAATTCAATTTATAGTAAGTGGTACCTTTTGGCTGTTTTGCTCCATCTTGCTTCTTTTTTTTTACTAGTAACACTTATATGTAGATAACTTTATTTCATTATTTTAGAATTTGTCTTTATCTGGATTTCTAGTCAAAACATCCTCTTAATCGAACATTTTTTTATATAAACTGATAATAATCTGATAGTATGTTTATTAATCCCTTCGTTCAAGATTGGTCTGAGATTAGCTTGTCGATCATCAATGTTTTCAATAATACTTGTGGTCAATTACTAAAAAAGATATTGATGAAACTTTTTCGGATTATATTAATATTTACAGGCTCTTTATTTTTCAGACTATATATAGAGCTCAGTTTTTTAAAAAGAAATTAAACTAATTAATATTCACCAATGTAACAATTATTATGAATATTAACCATACTTTTAAATTATCAAAATGAATGAGTTGTTGTATGTTTACAGTAATGCTTTGTTCTTAGGAATGATTCTTTTTTGTGACCAATTCCACTTTAAAATTTGTTTTTTTTTTTTTTTTAGTAATTCATAGAATGATTTGGAAAATTTTGTTTTATTTTGTAAAAATCTTACTAAAACAATTAATTGATCAGATCAAGAAATAGCTGGAAATCTTTAATATTTTAGAATGGATTATATTTTTTATTGCTCATGCCAGGATATACTTTTTTTTGTCTGAAGCTATGTACTCCAGAAATGTCAATTCTGTTTTGTTGAACACACTTTTCACTGAATTTAATTTCAAACCAATTTTTTCGAATTTATTAGATAGTTTGAGTTCTCTTTGATGTAAGTTGTCTTAAAACAGAGATCAAGAACATTTTTGAGTCAGAACACTATGTTGACAAAAAACATAGAAAAATTAAAATTTAGGAGCTGCAATTTGAAATCAATTTCATTCATTATTTATAAATTTAATAATATTAAATATGTGTATACAAGATTTGAACAACTCTTAAGCTTGCGTATAATATTTTTGTGGGAGAAACAAAAAAAAAATTTTTTTCTGTAAATTTTACTTTTATTTAGAACTTGTTTTTTTTCTAAATTTTATGTAAATACACTAAATTTGCATTATAAAATTTATCATTAAAAAAAAAATCTTTTATATAAATATGAAGATACAATGTTAATTTTCAAATTTACTAATGTGACTTTTGTATTATTATGTTTTCAGCCAACTTGTTCAAAGTTGAAGCATATTTCATGCATTTTAATAATAATAAAATCTTCAGATTTGAATCAATCAGCAAGCTTCCGTATTTACTTTTCACATAATTCATTGAAGAAAATAATGTGTGGTAGCTATTTTAAATTTAAACTCTCACAATAATTTATTTATATACATTTGTATTAATTAAATTATAATAAAATTAATTCAATTAGTTACAAATTATATATTAATATACATAAATAAAATATTATTTTATAATATATTAAAATTTTAATGAAATATATGTATATATATATATTTTTATCCAAAATAAGAGAGCAACACTTTTACCACTAAAGAACTATCTTTCCCCATTCCCCATCTTAGGAATTACTGTAGTAATTATATTATGACAGAATAGAATTATTCCATGCAATCCTTATAATAATTCACTATGTTTTTCTGAAATATATTTGATGGATTTGTTATATCAAACAGTAGATTATTAGTTTTAAATAATGCAACAGAGATTTTTTATTAGTATCAAAATTTTTTGGACTTATCTGTGAGAGTTAAGATCCAACTCCATAAAATGAGATATCTTTTGAAGACTATCTAATATCGCTCTTATCTTTGGTACTGGTTAAGCTTATTTATTCAAATATTCCAATTATTTATTTTGTATGTCAATGTGCTATCATTTGATATTATTTTTCACATAAATTTTTCATATTTTTTATTATAAGTACTATATACATATAATATTTTTAGGAATATTATTTTATATGTCCTATATTAAATTATTTTAGTTTTTCTATTTTATATATGTTAAATTATGCATTTACAATATTTTTTTTCTTATAAAAAGTGCATTATGGCAGTGCTATACTTATATATATATATATATATATATAAGATATATATACAAACTTAATTATTAAATTAACCTTTCATTATATATATATATATATATATATATATAATGAAAGGTTAATTTAATAAAAAAGTTTTATGTTTTTCTATATCTAATATTTAATTTTCTATTTTTTAAAAAAATTATGGATTAATTTACTTTATTAGTGTTTTAATCATTTTAATTATATTTTTAATCAATATGAACAATTTTAAATAATATATGAGAAAATGTCAAATACTTATTGAATTAATAATTCAAGAAGTTCTCTATAATGCAAGAGATAATCCCATAGTAAAGTGCAATGAAGGAACAAAATGGGATCTCTTTATATAATTAATTAATTAGAATATTTTAAATTGTTATAATGATTAGGAATTGATTAAAATGATAAACTAATTAAGCAGGTGGGAAAATAGAATTTATACATACGGGAAAGGATAAAAACTCGTTTTTATTTACTTCATTCAATTTTTTTAAAGAAAAACATCGGATTGAAAAGATAAAGGTGGATAGAGAAAATGTATTAAAATTTTTAGATGATATAGAAAATATAAAATAAAATTGTTTAATTGTAATGGATAATTTCATTTTTAAATTGATTATTTTTATGCATTTATTTTTCTCACTATTACTACAACCTTGACAATACTAAAAAAAAATTATAAAAAATGGCTAAAATGTTTGAACATGAGGAATTGAAGTACAAACTGAATGTTTTTTTGTTTTTTTTAAAGTGTTCTTTTTGACTTTAATTTCTGTAAGTAATGTTGTAATGAAATAGTTGGAATTCAATAATGTTATATATAAATTAAATAAATCACAATAAAGATTAAGATATAAATTGAATATTTTATTGCTGTATACATCATTTAGTCACTAATAGTTAAAATATTTCTCCACTGTTTTGGTAAGTTTATTGCTCATTGGGAAGTTATGATTATTTTAATGTAAAAACACAAACAAAACAAAAAACAAATGTGCAATTTAGTAATAGTATTTGGTATTAAATTTTAATGGGTAATTATGAAATACACCTGGGTCTCGTTTTATGTGATAGATAGGTTCTTCAGAAAACACGCACAAACGAAATCGTGCAAAAATAGACGTAACTTACATTGAAAAGGGGGGGAGGCAGTCTGTGATTTTTCAAAATTCGCATAAAAGCAAAGCACCAATGTAAAATTACATTAAAATTTGTGCAAAAAAAAAAAATAAGGAAATAAAATATAACTAATAAAAAATTTCATATTTGAAAAAAATTGATACAAGACAAACTTTTTTTAACTATAATATTTGATTTTATTCAAAATAATATATTTTTATGAATAATTTACAGAACAGTAATTTACATTTTTTATACATGTTTTAATTATTAACACTATTTGCCGAAAAACACGTTCGTTTGCAAACTGGTAAAAAAATCAATTCTTCACAAGATGAAATACAACTAGTGCCAACTTCACACTCATGTTGTGTCAATGATTTTCTGGTGACAATGTAATTAGCAATTAATATTTGAGATGATGATTTTATTAATTGTTTATGAAACTAAAAACTAAAAATTAAATTCTTATTTTTGTCTTTAATTTTTTAATTTTCAATTCCGTTTAAAAATCAAATTTCACATCACATTAATTTCAAGTCGCCGTAAGTAATTTTTAAATTGTTAATTGCAATTAAAAATCACATTTTAATTTTTAATTGTCAAATTTAATTGTGCCCACTGCTATTACTCACCTTTTAAAAATAAACTTGTGGACACTAAATGATTAATCATTGATTACGTTCTTTTTTAAAAAGCAAAAACAGAATGTGATTTAAAATGCAAAATTAACACGCACAATGTTTGAACAAATTTACATTATAATCTTGTAAAATTTAATGTGTGTATACATAAAATGTGGAAATCATGATTTTAATTTCATTATTGCATAAAATCTTACTATTATAAAGCACTGAAAATATTGAAATTACTAAGATGAAAATCGAACTCCGATAATGCGTTATTACTTTAAATATGATGTGTGAGTGCATGAAATTTATAATATTTAAAGTAATAGCACATTATTGAAACTCAACTTCTGATCTAATAATTTTATTGCATAAAAGAAAACCACATACAAAGATATTAAGAAGAAACATGAATCACATAACTTCCATCTAATAATTTCAATATTTTCAGCACTTTATAATAGTACTGTAATAGATTTTATGCAATAAAGAGATTCAGAATTCACTTAAAATCATGATTTCCCAATTTTATATACACACATTAAATTTTGCAAGATTATAATGTAAATCTGTTTAAATGTTATAGATGCCTATACTATGCATATTGTTGTTTTTGCATTTTAAATCACATTCTATTTTTGCTTTTTAAAAAAAGAGTACATAATCAATTAATCATTTAGTGTCTGCAAGTTTATTTTTAAAAGATGAGTAACAGTGTTGGCCCAATTAAATTTGACAATTAAAAATTAAAATCTGATATTTAATTGTAATTAACAATTTAAAAATTATGTAATGTGATCATGAAACAATGAAATTTGATTTTTAAACGGAATTGAAAAGAAAGAAATTAAAGACAAAAATAGGAATTTAATTTTTGTTAGTTTTAATTAAATTTTGCCCAACAGCAGTGAGTAGATGTCTTTTTATTATCATAAGTCTAAGTTCTTATTTTATTTCAAACTTTAATTTACCCTAATGGAGAGGAAAAAACACTCAAGAAAGTAAATTTCTTTGAAAACAAAAATTTCAATTTTAGATCACTTAGCGAAATGGGAAGGATCAACAGCAATTGGAAAATGTTTTAGTTTGGGTGAATCCACTATAAGAGCAATTTATTGGGATTTAGATATAAAGACCATAGAGTTGACAAAGATTATGTTGTGGAAATGGGATGGATCAGAATATAGGAAAACAGGTTTCTCTGGTCATAATTACTGAGAGATTTTTGACTTCATTTAAGGAGAAGCTACAGTACATCACATCACATCATCATATGACGAATCTGATGTCTCAAATAGTGATAATTATTAAATTACCGTACATGTATGAAAAAAAAATGTAAATTACGCATAAAAATATATTGTTTTGAATAAAATTAAATACTGTAGTTAATAAAAAAAGTAAAAAAAAATTGTCTTCTATCAATGTTTTTCAAATTGAAAATTTTTTTATTAATCATATTTTATTTCCTTGTTTTTTTTTTATGCGAATTTTAAAGTAATTTTACGTTGCTGCTTTGCTTTTATGTGATTTTTGGAAAATTACATTACCTATCCCCCATTTTTCAAGGTAAGTTAAGTCTATTTTTGTACGATTTCTTTTGTGCGCATTTTCTGAGGAACCTATCTACCGCATAAAACAAGACCCAAGTGTAATTCTAATTCATTTTAGTTTGGTATAAATTGGATTTGCTTATTATTATTATTATTATTATTATTATTATTATTATTATTATTATTATTATTATTATTATTATTATTATTATTATTATTATTATTATTATTATTATTATTATTATTATTATTATTATTATTATTATTATTATTATTATTATTATTATTATTATTATTATTATTATTATTATTATTATTATTATTATTATTATTATTATTATTATTATTATTATTATTATTATTATTATTATTATTATTATTATTATTATTATTATTATTATTATTATGTTTCAAAGAAAAGAACTTTATTGATAACCATAGAGTTACATTTGCTATAAGACACTTCGTATACATATATTTACATTGCTAGTGAGTAAACCAAGTTTAAGTTGGTATCTGTGATGTACAAAAAGGAACTTAACTTAGGAGGGAAAGATATTTAAACATTGTTAGGGGGGTGAAAATACAAATGTATACGTTACATTTATGAGTGCTGCTTGCTGTAATCATAGTTCTCCAAAGTCTTGGGTTATCATTGTTCAATTTGCAAAACTTCAACTTTGATGTATATTGCCATGCTGGGTTTAGTTTGCTTTCCAGTATTTGAGGTCTGATTTTGTTGTTACTGTCCTTTATATTAATATTATGCAATCAAAGACAACATTCTGTTTTTTTATTTGTAGATAATTGCCACATTTTTTTTTATATATATTGGTTGAGGGCATAGATTTTGGTTATTGGGAGCCATCTTAGAGGTTTGATTGTTGTGTTATCAGTGACCAGGTTGCTGCATAGATGTCTGGATGTGCAATTTTATTGTCTCTGGCTCGTAGTTTTCCCAGTTTGATATTGAAAGTTGATGGATGTCGCCTTGTGTTGTTACCTAGAGTGAATGTGCATCTAGGGCACCAGTATGCATAAAGCATAAAAGTGGCTGCACGGACTGATGGAATAGAGCCTTTGCAATATGAATTAATGATTGTTTGAAGGGTTGTGTTAGATTGTCTATATGCTCCTATCATAATAACTCGAATTCTGTCTAGTGCCGGACAAAGATAGAATAGATGTTCCTGTGTTTCTTCAGCCCTGTGACACAGGGGACAAAAAGGATCAATGCTAGTGTATAGTCTCCGATATCTCAGAAAATATGTCGTGGGCAGTGCTTGTAGGTTTAGTCTCAGCAAAAAATCAAAATATTTTGGCTCCAGTGACCATTTTTTAAACTTACGGAGTAATTGTAGATTATTGATTTTCAGCATTGTCAGATTGGTGTCATGGGTTGGATTTGGATGGATTAATGAATAAATTTGCCAGTATGAATGCTTGTATATTGTCTGAAGAGATATCTGTGGAGCTGTGGTTTTTATATGATTGATCATTGATGCTAGTTGGTCATAAGCAGGGGGTGGTCTATCTGTTGGTGTTATTTGAAGTAGGCATTCAAGCATTGGAAAGTGTTTGACTGTGGATGTTATTAAGTTTGTGGCCTTCTGTAGATGGAAAATATAAATACTATGAAGTCCTAGTCCATTGTGAATAGGTGGTCTGGTAAATTGTTTTGCAGATATTGACACAGTCTTCCTCTGCCACAAGAGCTTATTACAGAGAGAAGAGATTTTGTTAATAAAACCTTTAGAAAATGTGATAATGGGTGAGTAATAGGTGATTTTTGTTATGGCTAGCTGGTTAAATAGCTGGATCTTGGAGTATATTGAAAGATATGCCTTTGAGAGAGAAGTAGTAATTCGCTCTGTTTCTTCTTTTCTACGTTTGTTCTGGATCTTGACCCTCATTGCACTTGCACTCATATAAAAGGGAAATCCCAAGAAAGCAGATGGCTTTCCCCCATACATGCCCGTGTACTGCTTTGCATTATAAAGAGACCAAACTGCCGTCTTATTTAGATTGACCCTGAGTTTGTGTGTAGCTGCAAATTCTTGTAGTATTGTATGCAAGGCTGGTAGGTGTTTTTTAGATGGGAGGAAGACAGTTATATTATTATTATTATTATTATTATTATTATTATTATTATTATTATTATTATTATTATTATTATTATTATTATTATTATTATTATTATTATTATTATTATTATTATTATTATTATTATTATTATTATTATTATTATTATTATTATTATTATTATTATTATTATTATTATTATTATTATTATTATTATTATTATTATTATTATTATTATTATTATTATTATTATTATTATTATTATTATTATTATTATTATTATTATTATTATTATTATTATTATTATTATTATTATTATTATTATTATTATTATTATTATTATTATTATTATTATTATTATTATTATTATTATTATTATTATTATTATTATTATTATTATTATTATTATTATTATTATTATTATTATTATTATTATTATTATTATTATTATTATTATTATTATTATTATTATTATTATTATTATTATTATTATTATTATTATTATTATTATTATTATTATTATTATTATTATTATTATTAAAAAACTATTTAAAAATTTTCTTATTTACAATTTACCCAAGTTTAAAATAAGATGTTTAAGTTTACAATGATTTTTCAAAAATATACAGAAAATCCATATTTTGAAATCTAAAGCAATATTATATGACAATTGTTTTATTTTTGTAACTACATGTTTTTTTAATATTTTTTTTGTTTGCTTTGTGATAATTATTACTGTTATTTTCATTAAATTTCTTTACTTTAAAAATATTTATTCCAAAATTTATTTTATTTAAATATTAAGGAATATGGTTGTGTGTATTTAGATTGTTTCATATCTAATGACTAAAATGGCATAGAGGAAGTAAATAGAAAAATAATGCTTTTTTTTCCATATTTAGTCCAACTTCAATAATTGTGAATATATATAAAACAATACATTTATTTTGATTCTTTCTCAAACTTGTTTTATTGATGAACTAAATCATGTAAATAAAGTTAATGGGAACAAAACATGTTACATATTATTGTTTAATAACGTTTATCTTCTCTTTTTAAAAACTCATAAACAATTCAAACTACAGATAATACTTCCTTCTACCCTGCCAAATTTCAGGTTAATGATATAATAACACCCTGAATTATCATATATTGTCTCTGTATATCATTTACTTAACGTTTAGTTATTTAATATTCATTTTATTTCTTAACTGTTTTTAGCCGTAAGTAAAGATATCTGCATTCATACATTCTATCTTCTTTTATTTAGCCATAAGTTCTTTTAGTTTTTTTTTCGTAAATGGCATTGGGATTCTATTTTTAATACTCACAATATATATATATATATATATATATATTGTGAGTATTAAATATATATATATATATATATATATATATATAGTAATGGGATGGGGGGTGAGATAAATGAAAGTAGAATTGAACTGGGGTGATGGAAACATCAGCACTCACAGTCCACTTAATGAAATACAAATATCAATAGCTTGAAAAATTATCTATAAGTAAATATTTTAAGATATAAGAGCATGAGATTAGATAATCTCTGAGAACATGAGAGATCAGCCAGCTAACTCAGAAGATCAACTATGATTAACTATAAACCAGCATTATCATTAAAAAAATAAGTCCAAGTAAATACTCAAGAGAAATAACCATCCATCATCAATGGGAATAAATAAATCAGTACAATAAAACAACAGTCCATCTTGTGGCTAGATTTGAACAATAAAAAATATGAATCGACAGTCAACATTGTGACTGGATGGGGAATGGGTCTTCTGTAGACCAGGCTAACTATTGAGCCTTTGCCATCTTGGGCAATTATTTAAACATAACTTGGATGCACCAGCTTAGTGCCCATTCATTAGATTACATAAGCAGAAAATCTAAACAATAATGCTAGGACATCAAAATATGCTGATCATCATCAATGCTCAGGCCACTTGTACGGGCCAACTATAAACTTAAATTTTTAACAAGTCTGAATTAAAATAAAATATAGTACATTTGCTTTAAAGAGTATCCTCTTTTGCACCAACCAGGATGATGATTGATCATCTTTGGATGCCCAAAGCACTAAACACACCCCATTTATCTGTTCACGAATCTAGCTGAGAGAACATGAAGCTCTATCACTGTATATGAACAAGAGATGATGGAATACAATTTTAACAATTAAATACAAGTTTATTAATAACAAAAAATAAAAATAAATGATATTTAAGGTCTTATAGGATAAGGCTCTGATTTTGAAAAGTATATAAAATTATATACATGACTAAAGTTATTACATGGTTTTACAATATTTCTCAATTAGATTCTATAAACGCATAAATATATATATATATATATATATATATATATATATATATATTTTATATACGCATAAATATATATATATATATCCACACACAGATGGGTGTTTTATAACATATGATGAAGACATTTCAATTAAACATAAAATAATTATTACATTTGTAATTTACATAATTACTATTCAAAATTTAAATTGTTACATTAATTTACAAAAGGTATAATAAAATATATTCAAATTATTACTATGGTTTACATATATGTGCGCACAGATGCATGATTTATAATATATAATGAATATTCAATAAATGAATTGACATTTAATACTGAGCTGATATTTAAGTCAGCTCATATATATATAAGCTCACATATTTATAATTTCGTCATAGATATTTTCCGAAGTTAAATAGTTTGTAAAATAAAAATTAACAAATGATTTTAATTTAATGGGAAGGGTAAAATCTTAAACTTTTATTTTTGCTATAAATTTGAGCAATTTTTAAAAAGAAAAAAGAAAAAAAGATAAAATATAATTTATTGTCAAAAATGTTAAAAGTGTTTAATTAAAAGGAAGAAAACTCGAGAGATAAAAGGGTTGGGAAAAGAAAACAAAATTAGATTGTTGGTAGTAATTAGACTCTATTGTTGAAACTTTCACAAACTAAATGTATTTGGTTAATAATTGCTATTACGCTAATTAAAAAAAAGAAAAAAAAAAGATAAGAGAAAGAGAGATAAAATCGGGTTTAGAGTAAGTCAGTTGACTTGAGAGACCAGCAGGGACAATAAAAAAAAAAGAGAGAAAATGTGCTCCGAATCAGAAATTATTATAGAAACTTATTTTGCGGACTCTTTTCAAATGCATAGCGGCTAAAGTTATCAAAACCTTCCCCTTTGGGGAATCGGCCACCACTCCATCTGAATGAAGCTACCGAAAGAGTCAAGGAATGGAAAGGAATGTATATAGCTAGCCGGACAACCAAAGGAACATCCATGGACACACCAGAATTCTCATATACAAGGACAAAGGCACGACAAATGGAATGTGAATCTATGAAAGTCAGGCCGCTTCGCTCTGATCGATCAGGGTAATTATAAACTTTTCAATTAATGAGAACTTTAGTTAAAACGTAATAGTACTTTATTTTTGATTTATTTTTCGTTTATTATATTTGTTACGAATGTTTCAACAATAGAGGTGGGGAAATAAAAAATTTTTAATATTGCAAACTATTTATGTTAATTCTCGTTAAATATTTTTATGAAATATTGGTATGACTGTATGTTAAATTATTTAATATCTGTTCGATCTAGAGGGTAACAACAGGGTGGGTGTATAAAAGTGTGCTGCCAAGCAACAGAGAACCTTAGGGCGTTACTTGCTTGTTAGCAGAAAATAAGGGAAGTGTTGAAAGTATAAGAAAACGAAAGACACTTATACGTTCATTTTTAAGTTTTTTGCAAGTTATTTATTTACCAAATAAAGTGGGGTTTAAAAATAAACTTCAGGAAAGATTATATACTATAAGTTGCCTTTGTATACTTGACTGCTAGAATCCGCAGTGTTAGTGTCGGTGCGAGTAAATCCATGGTAGATATTTGGGAAGAATACTTAGAAAGTTAACAGTTTGAAAATCAGAAATTGTAAGTCAGTTCTCTCTGGATCGGGCATCTCTGGCCACACGATTGGCACAACACAGATATTCGTACAATAGAGCTCGCAACGATCCTTCTAATTATTCAGTTTTTTTCATCAGCACCAGTGCACAAGTCACCATGAGTGCATTCCGGACAATCCTACCATCGTATGTAGAGAGAGACATGACCTCAAAAGAAAGATCAAAGAGGCTTTATTTATCTCTCGCGACAGTGAGGCCATAAACAGGAAGGACACATGCTTTTCTCTATCAAAAAGATGGAATTAGCATATTTGCATAAATTTAAACGTAAGCAAACTATGATTATGAAGGCAAGGTCCTTTGAAAGCACTCAGCTGTTTTAATATTTTTAGTTAGCTATTTGTATTTGTATTACAGCTTTTGGGAGCAGTTGCGCCGCACACGCACTTGTGCTTGAATACATACATTTCCCAAAAGTAAAATTATTTGACTTAATGTTATTAATAATAATAATAATAATAATAAAGGAAAGTTTTTTTTGTATCCAACGTATATTTGAATTCTTTAATTATTTATAATAATTAGTTAGTGTCCTTAAGTGAAAACCCCTGTCAGATTATAAACAAAATTTGTAATCGGTGAATCGTCGTTCAAAAATAAATAAGACCAGGTTTACGTAAAGCTTCGTGGCCAGGTTCCAAGAGAGAAATCCTTGGTGGCGCCCTCGGCGGCATTTCTAATAATTAAGATTCAGTTATTAGGGGAAGGAAAAGAATTGTAGTGTCACAGAGGAGGTTAGAAGAGAAAAGTTAGAAAATGGCGCCCAATGGTAGATATTTGGGAAGAATACTTAGAAAGTTAACAGTTTGAAAAATCAGAAATTGTAAGTCAGTTCTCTCTGGATCGGGCAGAAATATAATGTTATTAATAATAATAATAATAAAGGAATGTTTTTTTTGTATCCAACGTATATTTGAATTCTTTACTTATTTATAATAATTAGTTAGTGTCCTTAAGTGAAAACCCCTGTCAGATTATAAACAAAATTTGAAATCGGTGAATCACCGTTCAAAAATAAATAAGACCAGGTTTACGTAAAGCTTCATGGCCAGGTTCCAAGAGAGAAATCCTTGGTGGTGCCCTCAGCAGTGATTCTAATAATTAAGATTCAGTTATTAGGGGAAGGAAAAGAATTGTAGTGTCACAGAGGAGGTTAGAGGAGAAAAGTTAGAAAATAGCGCTTCCAACGTGTCAGGCTCATTAACAAGAGAAATGCCCAGAGACCAGAGTTAAGAAAAAAAATTTTTTTTAGTAAGGGGGTAGATTTCAGATGGGATTACAGGGTCAGTACTCCATCGGGGGAGAGTTAGTACTACAGGAAGTAATTGAAAATATAGCTCGAGTAAAAATGCAAGACGGAATGGAGATAATAATTTTTGAAGGGAAGAATGAGGGAACATTATTCGAACACATAGAAAGCCTAGAAGAGTGTTTCGATATATACAAAGTAGGAGAGAAGGTAAAAATAATCATAGCAAGTAGCTATCTGGAAGGCACAGCAAGAGAATGGTGGAGAACTATATATGAGAAGTTCGATAGTTTTAAACAGTACACTAAAGCTCTGATATGAAGATTTTGGAATGTAGAAAGGCAAGAAAGATTACAAAGGGATGTAGAAATGGAAAAATATTCAAATGAAAAGGGGATGGGGTATAGACAATTTTTCTTGAAACAAATGGCGAAGTTAAGAAGAGTAATTGAATATCCAATTCCAGAATGCCAGATTATGAATATAATAAGCAGAAATATGCCAAGAAATATACAGAATAGATTAAAGACGTGCATATACAAAGGGTTAGAGGAAGTCTTGGAAGCACTAAGTGATGAGGAAAACATGCAGCAACAAGAAGAGGGAGAAGAAACGCATCCCAAATTATTAAACGTTATTATAGAAGAAGAAGAAAGAATTCAGACAATGGCGGAGCAAATGTGCCCTGTGATTGCAGTAAAATTACAGGGGATTGAAGTACAAGCTCTGTTGGACTCGGGGAGCCAGGTCTCCATAATCTCGAACAAAATGCTCAATCAAATCAGAAGTCAGAAGGGATCACTGCATATGTTACCATTAAAGAAATAGGAAATAACTATGGCAAATGGGAAAAAAGTCAAACTCGACCCCGTGCAAGTATATGCAGAAATACAAGTGGGAAAAAAAAATATAATACAACATATGCTATTATCTATGCCAGGTTTAATAGAAGATATGATACTGGGGTCTGACTTTATGTATCAAACGGGGACAAAAATCAATTTTAATGAAAAGGTAGTAATAATAAAAAATGAAAAAGTACCCTTTAGTGATCGTAGTAAACTAAGCGATAGGATAGCATGTGTGAGAGTAGATGATATTGATATGGAGATAGACAATAAAGTAAGCAAGTTAGAAAAGAATAATAGTGAATGGAAAGACCGACTTAGAGAGATATTGCAGTGGCACAAACAAGTGTTTGCTACGAATCCTGGGATTATAAAGGGTTATATGCATCGTATCAAAGTAAAAACACAGACTCACTTCCAGGGCAGGTCATACCCCATTACAGTTAAATATAAAAGTGAAGTAGACAAACAAATACAACAGATGGAAAAATGGGATATCATAAAAAAACAGCAATCCCCATATATTAATCCTCTGGTGATCGTAAAAAAAAAAGACGGTTCAATGAGAGTGTGTTTAGACGCACGTCAGTTAAACACTATTACGATACCTGATAGAGATGTGCCGCCGTGTATCACAGACTTACTATTGGAATTTCGAGAGAAGAAATATTTTTCGTCTTTCGATCTAACATCGAGTTATTGGCAGATGCCACTACATGTAGAAGACCAAAAATACACCGCATTTAGATATGGGGGATATACATATGTGTTTCAGCGAGTGCCATTTGGGTTGGCTAACAGTGGATCAGGGTTGCTTCGATGTTTGGATCAGGTGTTCTCCGATAGGATAAAACAACTTATTGTATATTATATGGATGACGTTGTCATAGCATCACGGTCATCTCAAGAACATTTGGAAAGTTTAAATATATTTTTTCAAGAATGTCAGCAGAAAAATGTGACGATAAATCTAAAAAAAAGTAATATATTGCAAAAAGAAATTTTGTTTTTAGGGCATCTCGTTTGTGTTCAAGGAGTGAGACCTCATCCCGATAAGATTGACGCTATAAGTCGTTTTCCTCAACCTAAGAATAGAAAACGAATTAGGTCATTCTTAGGTATATGTGGTTTTTATCAGAGGTTTTACGAGAATTTTTCTGTAGACACAGAAGCACTTTTACAACTGCTTAGAAAAGAAAGCAGGTGGCAGTGGACTAAAAAACAAAGCGAGGCATTCAACAAAATTAAAGAAAATTTTGAAAAAAATGTCACACTCGCGTACCTGGATTTTAATAAACCTTTTATGCTCCAGACCGATAGCAGTAAAGTGGGGTTGGGGTCCGTATTATTTCAAAAGAATAAAGAAAAAAGACCGCAAGTCTTGTATTTTTTAAGTAGAAATTTAAACTCTGCAGAAAGAAATTATACGACTACGGAAAGAGAAACACTGGCCATCATATGGGTGTTAAATAAACTTAAACATTTACTATTAGGATCCGAGATTATTATTATTACGGATCACAAGAGTCTAGAGTTCATAAATAAATGCTACTTAACAAATGATAGGCTTATAAGGTGGGCGTTATATTTACAAAGATTTAATTACCGAGTGGTTCATTGCTCAGGGAAGGAAAATATCGTGCCGGACATATTGAGTTGGAATCCGGTACCGGACACAGGCCAAAACTTAACATTAGAGGGAGCACGTTTAACTCCACTTATAATAGATGCGGATAAGTCGATGGAAAGGGACATGAAGAGGGTAAAAATTTTTCAGTCATCCGATCCCACATGCAAAAAGATAATACAGTGTTACAATGATACCGACCTATGCAAGCAAACCTACGCAAAAAAATAGTAATAAAATAAATCGGTATAAAATGATAAACGGAACGTTCATGTTTCAAGTCAAAGAAGGAACCGATTACTGGAGAATAGTCATACCCAAAACCTTAAGAATGCACTTAATAAATTATGTACATAGGACATATGGACACTATGGTGCACTTAAAGTGAATAAAATTTTGCAGAGGTGGTATTATTGGCCAAATATGTATAGGTCGATTATTACTACACTTCAGATGTGTCATGTATGCAGACAAAATAAACCGGCGAATAAGAATTATGTGGGAATATTGACTCCTATTATAGCCCAAAACCCAAATGAATTGTTGGCCATTGATTTTTATGGCCCATTACCTTCGTTTCGTCAATATAAATATATCTTGGTGACGTTCGACGTGTTTTCGAAGCTGGTACGGGCGTACCCATTGCACAAAGCTGATACAAAAAATTCTATTGCTGTTTTAAAGAAGAAACAATTCGTTCAGGTGGGAAGGCTGCGTGCAATTTTGAGTGACCATGGGACGCCATTTATATCAAAGGAATGGAAAAGTTGGATACAACAGGAAAACATACACCATATCCTAACTTCTATAAGAAATCCCCAATCTAACCCATGTGAAAGGGTTATGAAGGAATTGGGAAACTTATTTCGTGCACATTTGAAGGAAAATCATAAACATTGGGTGAAAGTACTTCCTCAAATAGTGAAAATTATTAATTGCACTTACCACGAGTCTACTGGGTTTGCCCCTGAATGATTACATTATGGCCATCTTGAACCTTCCCTTCCCAAGTGTCGCTTGCCTGCCGAGAATGAAACAGTAGACATAGCGAAGGATCGGAGTTGCGCCAGAGAGCGTTTAAAGAAAAAGGCTGAACAGAGAAAGAAAAGAGGGAATAATAGTCCAGTACATTTTAAGATAGGAGATTGCGTTTATGTCAAAACTCAGCCTGTGAGTAAAATGAGTGAGAAGCAATATAAGAAATTTTTCCCTTTATTTGAAGGTCCGTACAAAATCATTCAAAAATGCGGTCCTAATGCATTCATGATTCTAGGAAAGAAAGGTAAGAAGGGAGCGTATAACGCAAGATCTTTAAAACCTTGTAAGGGAGAATGGGACAAGTCACCTCGGGGCAATTAAAGTTTTTTTTTTATTGTTTTTTTTATGACAAATGGGGCAATGAGCTGATATATTAAGTCAGCTCATATATATATAAGCTCACATATTTATAATTTCATCATAGATATTTTCCGAAGTTAAATAGTTTGTAAAATAAAAATTAACAAATGATTTTAATTTAATGGGAAGGGTAAAATCTTAAACTTTTATTTTTGCTATAAATTTGAGCAATTTTTTAAAAAAAAAAAGAAAAAAAGAAAAAATATAATTTATTGTCAAAAATGTTAAAAGTGTTTAATTAAAAGGAAGAAAACTCGAGAGATAAAAGGGTGGGGAAAAGAAAACAAAATTAGATTGTTGGTAGTAATTAGACTCTATTGTTGAAACTTTCACAAACTAAAAGTATTTGGTTAATAATTGCTATTACGCTAATTAAAAAAAAGAAAAAAAAAGATAAGAGAAAGAGAGATAAAATCGTGTTTAGAGTAAGTCAGTTGACTTGAGAGACCAGCAGGGACAATAAAAAAAAAGAGAGAAAATGTGCTCCGAATCAGAAATTATTATAGAAACTTATTTTGTGGACTCTTTTCAAATGCATAGCGGCTAAAGTTATCAAAACCTTCCCATTTGGGGAATTGGCCACTACTCCATCTGAATGAAGCTACCGAAAGAGTCAAGGAATGGAAAGGAATGTATATAGCTAGCCGGACAACCAAAGGAACATCCATGGACACACCAGAATTCTCATATACAAGGACAAAGGCACGACAAATGGAATGTGAATCTATGAAAGTCAGGCCGCTTTGCTCTGATCGATCAGGGTAATTATAAACTTTTCAATTAATGGGAACTTTAGTTAAAACGTAATAGTACTTTATTTTTGATTTATTTTTCGTTTATTATATTTGTTACGAATGTTTCAACAATAGAGGTGGGGAAATAAAATTTTTTTAATATTGCAAACTATTTATGTTAATTCTCGTTAAATATTTTTATGAAATATTGGTATGACTGTATGTTAAATTATTTAATATCTGTTCGATCTAGAGGGTAACAACAGGGTGGGGGTATAAAAGTGCGCTGCCAAGCAACAGAGAACCTTAGGGCGTTACTTGCTTGTTAGCAGAAAATAAGGGAAGTGTTGAAAGTATAAGAAAACGAAAGACACTTATACGTTCATTTTTAAGTTTTTTGCAAGTTATTTATTTACCAAATAAAGTGGGGTTCAAAAATAAACTTCAGGAAAGATTATATACTATAAGTCACCTTTGTATACACGCCTGCTAGAATCCGCAGTGTTAGTGTCGGCGCGAGTAAATCCATGGTAGATATTTGGGAAGAATACTTAGAAAGTTAACAGTTTGAAAATCAGAAATTGTAAGTCAGTTCTCTCTGGATCGGGCAGAAATATAATGTTATTAATAATAATAATAATAAAGGAAAGTTTTTTTGTATCCAACATATATTTGAATTCTTTAATTATTTATAATAATTAGTTAGTGTCCTTAAGTGAAAACCCCTGTCAGATTATAAACAAAATTTGTAATCGGTGAATCGCCATTCAAAAATAAATAAGACCAGGTTTACGTAAAGCTTCGTGGCCAGGTTCCAAGAGAGAAATCCTTGGTGGCACCCTCGGCGGCGATTCTAATAATTAAGATTCAGTTATTAGGGGAAGGAAAAGAATTGTAGTGTCACAATACCAAAAAAAAATATTAAAATTTGCATATATGTCCTATTTGACAATCATTGACATATATGTGTGCACAGATTATTTATAAATTTAATTTTGTCAAATAATAAATAACAATAATTTCTAAAATTACAAATGGCATTTGCAATATACCTAAAATTTACATATTTGTTATAATGATAAAAGTTATTTCACAATTATTCTTTTTGTTGAATATAGCATTTTTCTTTCTTAAAATAAATCCAATTAAATTTTTGACAGATGATTGTTGATTGATTTAAAATGTCTTTTTTTTTTATAAATGAAATATACAATCGTTTTATAGAATTAAGAAAATATAAATTTCTAAATGTATTTCTGCTTGATTAGTTAATGCTGATAAAGTAGGCAAGGTGAGAGAGAAAAAGTGAATACGTGAAGTGCAGCTCTTCATGTCATAATAAGTAGATAGTCAAGCATGGACTAAGCACACAATGCCCCATGATGTCATGAGAAAATATCTCATTTTTAAGTACTGCCTTTTCTAAGTACATAGACAGATCATTCACAAGAAATAGTATCCAGAAAAAAGTATCAGGCACTGAGCCAGCCCTGCTCATCTCTTGTGAGTCTTAGGGGCTTTAGAGGAGATCTCTTCGTGAGACCAAGGCCTATTCATGAGGCCTACATATACACTGATGGACTACCCTGGGAGCTCAATATCTAGGTCTAGACAGTGCTGAGCATATAATCCAAAGCACCATATAAACACATTGCATCCACACAGCCCTGCTCAACTATACACCCACCATAAACATAAAAAGTACAAATTCACACATCACATTCAAAATGTAATTTTATTAAAGAAATTATTTAAAATTTCATTATTATATATAACTCTACTCACTACAGTTGTATATATTTTTATCTGTTCTTCTCTGCCTTTAGATATGTCAGCATATATATATATATATAATTATTCATTTAGCAAGCTGTTCTTTTGATACATTAGAAAAATATAATCCCGGTTCGTTGTCATCATCACATAAACTTATACAATCCATGTATAATATTGGTCTCCCATCTGTATAGAACTATTCCAGGCAATCAGCTGTTTTGATTTAATACATTTTAGACAAGCAACTATCTTCTCTGTTTAAGGCTATGAATTACAGCACAAAGAAGTGGATCATTTTCTCCAAGTGAATTCAAACTCCTGAGAAGGAAATATTAGTAGCTTTTAAATCTAATGTCCTGCCTTCAGCTGTATCAATTCATGGTAGCTATTCTGCCAACTCTCTGCTACAGCCAACAACATACTGCTCTTCAAAATCATTATCCAAAAACTTTGCAGTTGGCCTAGTTGGTCACTGCTTAAAATATTAAAAACTCTTCTGACCAACTTTTACAAAACTGCAAGCAGAACTGTTCTTTTCAAAATCACTATCCAGACTGGCTGATATTTTTTATCAGCTCTTTTTATAAAATCATCTGAGGTGTTATAACAACACCTTGATTAAAAACAGAATTTTATTTTTATCTCTCTAATCCCAATCTATATACAAGTTTTTACTTAGGGGATTTCTAATAGATAAAAAAATTGTTTAATTAATTAAAAAAATTCCAAAAAAAGTATGATGTTTTTACATTTCAAAATCAGAATAATAATAATAATAATAATAATAATAATAATAATAATAATAATAATAATAATAATAATAATAATAATAATAATAATTATTCAGACCTTTTAAACGTTTAATTTATAAAACAATATTTTAAATCAGAGTTATTATTTATGTATTTCTATTTCAGTAAATGTAGAAAATATCTACTATAATGTTTGTCTGTGTTTATTTCTACTTTTCCTTTACTTTATATATATATATGCACACACACTACATGTAACCCAACCAGTTACAATATATATATATATATATATATCAAGACTTTAAGATGTTCATCATCATTCTATGAGAATACAGCATGTATAGAGTTGTGCTATATATATATATATATATATTAATTTTATACCTCTTTAATTAGAAATATCAAGAAATAATAAATCTCTTTTTTGTGGTTACATATGTCAAGAAGTAAAAAAAATGTTTATTGATTAAAATTTTGGTTTACTTTCTTAAAATAATCATTTATATTATTTTTATTTAAAACTTGTTTGATTTTGATTCAAAATAATTAAGAGTTTTATAAAAAGAGATTAATAATGTTATTGTAAAATATCTACATAGATCGTTTATCTGAATATAAAAAGTGAAGATTAAGTAGTTATCAAAGAATTAAAAAAAAACATGTAGCATATTTATAAAAAAAATATTAAAATGCCTGCAAGATAGTAGAATAGTGAACCTATTTAGTATCTATAAAAAATCAAAATAGTAATTGAGAGGACAATGAATCATGAATTATAGTGAATTACACTTGATGTACAAACCAAGATTCAATTACAGAAGGAGAATCTACAGAAAGCTGTAGCTGCACCCAACAACCAACTAGATTATTATCAAAAGCTTTAAAAACAATTAGTTTTGCATTGGTGGTCAAGAGGTCAGCGCGACTGCTTTACAAGCAGTTGCCCGGGTTGCGGGTTCGCATCCCGGCTGATGCTATGACACTTGAAAAAAAAACAATTATGCATAACAATAATGTCTCTAAATTAGAAAGATTTTTTTAATATTTGTGTGCAAAGTCTTTACGGAATTTACTTATGAAGTCAGACTTTTACCTATTATCTTATTGGACAATTTTATGTATGTTGAAATATCTCAAGATTTGGAAAAATAATCATAAAGTCAACCACCAGACAATTCATTTATATAAGAAATATTTTTACAACTGTAAAAGCAGTATTATATTTCCCTATGGTAACAAAATTGTATGCTGGCAAAAGTAAAAGAATGATAAGTGAATAATAATAATAATATTCTAAGTATTTCTACAATTGAATTAGGATCCCAAAGTTAATAAAGTTTTTAGAGTTTAAATATTTACAACTAATGTTTTTCTATTTTGCTCAAAACTCTTGCTGAATTATATAATTTAAAGTTTTCAATATTTATGTTAATTTCAGCTTAATTTATTAATATTGGTATTTAGAACACATATACATGATTGTACTATGGCTCTGATTATAACTGTCATTCCTTTTTTTCAACAAATTCATATATTACTTTTATTAATGTACATATTTTGTAAATAGCCAACATCATTATTCAATATTATTATTTACATCCATTTTTATCGATAGTTAATCTTTGTTCTTTGATCCATATTCTTAAGTAGTCATTATTAGTTTTTATGTTAAATTCAGTCTGGAGTGTAGTAATAGGAAGATATATTAATGTATGGGTGATTGCTCTCCTTAAGTAATTATTGAATTTCATAAAAATTGTGGTACCTGTGTAATATAAATTATTGTTTATAGAAAATAAAAATAAAGTCAACAATACTACTCAATAATTAAATATAAATCTTATAATAGTTGGAGGAATAAACTGACTTCTTATAGCTATTACATGATGTCTATAATGAAAGTCTGGATATGCATGCTGATATTTATTTTGTTACATAATTGCCAACATGATATTGATTATAGAGATGATTTATCACCGCATATACTAGTATTCTGCTATAATATAATACATGTAATTAAAAACTTATCCCACTGCACAACAAAAATGATGAAGGAACAAGATTAAGGCAAATGGAGCATTTCTGCTTAATGAACAAAAATCAAGTGACTTGATCATTAAATCTTTTCAAAAATGTTCAAAATTGTTCATAATTTATTCATTGTATTTTGTGATTATGTAAGTTAAAACTTACAGAAATTATGATTACTATCTTTTTAAAATAAAAATAATGTATTCTATTAAATTATATTTGATAAATTAGAGATTATTTAAAACGATCAGTCTGGGTTTAGAATTGAAATTCAGTTAAAGGTATATATATATGTCATATTATTATTACTATTTGCGGGATCTTCTGTGTAGTTAAAAAAGCTAAATGCTGACGTTTCAGTGCAATATCAAGTACGTTCCTCAGAGCATTCTCTTTCTCAAATTATAATAAGAATGCACGTGAGATTTAAAATCGTTTTTATTGTTTTCTTTCTCCTCATATATTGGTTGAGAAGTTTTAAAATTTATTTTCTCTTCCAATAGCTTCTTCCAAATGTTGTTAATCTTCTTTAATTCACATCTTTCATCTATGCCAGAATGTGTTCTTCCTTTCTAATACATTTTTTTTGTTTTTGATGGGCAGATGTATAAACAAACATCGAGTCTAGCTATGGGATCACCAATTTTTTAAACTCTTTTCACAACAATATTAAATTTTCTATGAAAATAGAAAATAATAATCAATTACCTTTTTTAGATGTTTTGATTTAAAGAAGGGAAGATGGTTCTTTATCCCATGGTATATATAAAAAACCAACACACACTGGGAGGTATCTGTATTTTTCTTCTCATCACCTTCCGGCACAACTATTTTCAGTGGCAAAGACATCATTGGATAGAACAAAAAGACTCTCTGATGATAGTCATTTTCACCAGGACCTTTCTACTACTAATAAAATGCTTCTTCATAATGGTTTTAATTACAACATTATTAATAGGGCTTATACATATAAAAAGAAAAAAGATTTTGATACATCAGAAATTAAGACAATTTTGCCATATATAAAAGGAGTAACTGATAGAATTGGTAACATTTTAAAGAAAAATAATATTCACACAGTTTACACTACTTATAAAAAAATTAGTGAAATATTTCCACTTCCTAAAGATAAAATTGCTTTGGAGTGTCATGGTGTATATGAAATTCCATGTAGTCTGTTCACATACGTATATTGGACAGACTAATCATAGAATTAATATTAGAAAGGAAGAACACATTCTGGCAGTCAGAGAAAAATCCAATTCATCAGCTATTTATTCTTATATAAAATTAACAAATCATGATATCAATTTTGAAAAAACAAATATTTTAGCAAAAATTGAACAATATGACCAGAGATTGCTAAGAGAAGCTATAGAGATTTTTAAAAGGCCCAAGAGCATAAATGAAAGATGTGAATTAAAGAAGATTAACAACATTTGGAAGAAGCTATTGGAAGAGAAAATAAATTTTAAAACTTCTCAACCAATATATGAGGAGAAAGAAAACAATAAAAACGATTTTAAATCTCACGCACATTCTTATTATAATTTGAGAAAGAGAACGCTCTGAGGAAGGTACTTGATATTGTACTGAAATGTCAGCATTTAGCTTTTTTAACTGCATGGAATATCTCACAAATAGTAATAATAATATGACATCTTTTATCCGTGAAAATATTAGAATTAACATATATATATATATATATTACAAGCATAAAGTTAAAATAGTCGATATATAATCAAAACTAACCCAAATCCAAAATTAAACAAGACCAGCATAAAAACAATATTAAAACACAACCTAAAGTTTCACTGCTACGAGCAGACTTCTCAAGTGTAAAGAACTACAAAAACTACACAATATATATAATATTAAAAACTACCCACATATCCATTCACTTCCCATCTACCCTTAATATTAAAAGAACTCTTAAATAAGTTAATTGTTTCAGAATAATAAATTTTCAATAATAAAGACTCTTTAATTCTTCTTTTGATTTCATTTCTCTCAAAGAAGACAACCTTAGCTTAATCAAAATCAATAGTGTGGCCTGTATCTTTTTCATGGACATACAAAGCAGAACTAAGATATCTATTTTTAACTCTACTTTTATGAACCTTTAATCTTTCATTTAAACTCAAACTACTCTGACCTATGTAAACCTTACAAAATAAACAAAGAATAAAATATACTACACCAGGAATAGTCTTTCTATCAAAAACTTCTTTTGTATTATTTAATAAATTATTCCATGTAACACCCCTTTTCCAAGCAATTTTTTTATTTCCAAACAATTTACTATTTCCACACACAATTTTATAAGAAGACAATTTAAATGGCAAAGAAATAAACTCATGTTTTTCTTTAACCTTTACATCCTTATAAATATTACTATTAAATAAAATACTTTTAACAAAGTTATCAGAGTATCCAACACTCAAGTAATCTTTATAAAATTGATATTTCTGAAACAAAGCTACCCCACTAAAATTATTTAATTTAATATTCCTATGACAATAATTCCTTAAAGCAGCTACTTTATGAGATATAGACTGATAGCTATCAGGTTTAATTATAGATCTTAATTCTTTACTTTTAACTAAATGGCTGCACAATAAACAATTAGTTTCTACATTTCTAATCACCAAAAGATCTAAAAATTTTAACTTACCAAAATCTAAACCCTCCCTCCTTCTAACACAAATTTTATAGAAGGATCAAAACAATTAAACTCATTTACAAATTCCTTCAATTTATCATTCTCAACTACAAATAAATAATCATCAACATATCTGACAAATAATTTTACATATAAACAATTCTTTTTAATAATAATTTCCTCTTCCATAAAACTAATATAAACTGAATATACTAAAGGAGAAATAATATAACCTATGATCCACCCTTCCTTAATCTTATAAAAATTACCTTTATAAGTAAAATACATAGAGCAAATCTTTAATTACCTTAATTTTACTTTTTGATAAAGAACGTTTTCTTAATCAATACAGACAAAAGAACATCAATACTGCTTAACCTATTAACAGACTGATACATATTTTCAATATCTAAACTTCCAAATACCCAATTACTTTCCATTTTAAAATTATTAATCTTATCAAAAGCCTCAAAAGAAGAAGAAACTGTGTACTGACCAAAATCAACAAATTGTTTTAAAAAATTATTCAAGAATCTAGAAATACCCCATCTACAACACTACCTGTAAAATCAAAAATAAATCTTAAAGGAAAACCATCTTTATGAGTTTTAATATTCACAAACATCTTAGCTGATGTAAAATCATTAGGATAGCATTTTAAATAATCTACTCTATTAAAAATTTTTAAATTAACCATTTTCTTCATAATATCTATCAATTTTCTTTTAATCAAATTACCTGGATCTTTATCTAACAACATATATAATATATAAGTTTTTGATAGAAAGACAATTTGTGGTGTAGTATATTTTATTCCTTGTTTATTTTGTAAGAAGGTTTACATAGGTCAGAATAGTTTGAGTTTAAATGAAAGATTAAAGGTTCATAAAAGTAGAGTTAAAAATAGATATCTTAGTTCTGCTTTGTATGTCCATGAAAAAGATACAGGCCACAATATTGATTTTGATGAAGCTAAGGTTGTCTTCTTTGAGAGAAATGAAATCAAAAGAAGAATTAAAGAGTCTTTATTATTGAAAATTTATTATTCTGAAGCAATTAACTTATTTAAGAGTTCTTTTAATATTAAGGGTGGATGGGAAGTGAATGAATTTGTGGGTAGTTTTTAATATTATATATATTTTGTAGTTTTTGTAGTTCTTTACACTTGAGAAGTCTGCTTGTAGCAGTGAAACCTTAGGTTGTGTTTTAATATTATTTTTATGCTGGTCTTGTTTAATTTTGGATTTGGGGTAGTTTTGATTATATATATATATATATATAATATACAAATCAATATATATATCAAAATACAGTACAATTTATATAAATTATATTCTTTTAGAAGTACTTTCGACTATACACTTTGTAGTCTTTATCAACTATATAACGTTGAATAATCAAAACGAGACAACCCTTAACAATACCCATAGTTCAATTCAGATTTCCCACAATTCTGTTATCTTAACATTTGATGACTGGCGATTCATTAACATTTGACGATTTCTTGAAATCAACATAGCCTCTTTTATTTTACGTTTATTATGACAACGTTCAATTTGAATAATTTTCATATTTTTATAATCAAATTTAAATCCATATTGACAAGATTTATTATGATCAAATATAACAGATGATGAAGGTTTATTTACATCTGTTCCATATTGATTCTCTTTTTGAATTCTATTATATAAAAGCATATGTTCTTTTATTCTTTTCTCAAATGTACACTTAGATTCACCAATGTATTGTACGCCGCATCCACATATCAATCTATATATAATAGAATTTTGATTAAACTTTGAATTTTGAATTTTAGAATTATTAAGCAATCTATTTATGTTATTAGTAGAGAAAAAAGCAATATGACACAAACCATTATAAATTTTCCTAATAAACTTGACCTGCTCATCTGATATAAATGGCATTGAAATCCATTTCATTTTGATATTTTTATTTTTAATTTTATTATAGTGTTGATTTCTTTTAAATCCTTTAATAATATTAGCAATTGCATTTTTATAATAACCAATTTTCAACAAGTCATTAACAAATAAATGTACATTTAAATGTAAAATTAAAAATGTACATTTATTTGTTAATGACTTGTTGAAAATTGGTTATTATAAAAATGCAATTGCTAATATTATTAAAGGATTTAAAAGAAATCAACACTATAATAAAATTAAAAATAAAAATATCAAAATGAAATGGATTTCAATGCCATTTATATCAGATGAGCAGGTCAAGTTTATTAGGAAAATTTATAATGGTTTGTGTCATATTGCTTTTTTCTCTACTAATAACATAAATAGATTGCTTAATAATTCTAAAATTCAAAATTCAAAGTTTAATCAAAATTCTATTATATATAGATTGATATGTGGATGTGGCGTACAATACATTGGTGAATCTAAGTGTACATTTGAGAAGAGAATAAATGAACATATGCTTTTATATAATAGAATTCAAAAAGAGAATCAATATGGAACAGATGTAAATAAACCTTCATCATCTGTTATATTTGATCATAATAAATCTTGTCAATATGGATTTAAATTTGATTATAAAAATATGAAAATTATTCAAATTGAACGTTGTCATAATAAACGTAAAATAAAAGAGGCTATGTTGATTTCAAGAAATCGTCAAATGTTAATGAATCGCCAGTCATCAAATGTTAAGATAACAGAATTGTGGGAAATCTGAATTGAACTATGGGTATTGTTAAGGGTTGTCTCGTTTTGATTATTCAACGTCATATAGTTGATAAAGACTACAAAGTGTATAGTCAAAAGTACTTCTAAAAGAATATAATTTATATAAATTGTACTGTATTTTGATATATATATTGATTTGTATATTACATATATTGTGAAACGAATACAAATATCAAACTTTATTTATTATATATATATATATATATATATATATATTTATAGTAATGGTAACTGCCATTTTGCAATTGATAGTAATCAAATTAACAATAAAATGAAAGAAAATACAATATTTGCAAATTATTTTTCTCTAGGGGAATTTAAATATAGCTTATGGATGACCAAGTATATGGTGGAGTGACTACATACAAATTACATGTAATTGAGAAGTCAGTACTTGTCACAAGCAACAATCAAATTGAACATGCATAAAAACAAGTTTCCATACACTTTCAATTATATTTTCTGATGCTACTCTCTTCCACCAAATACTGTTATTAAATTGACTTACTGTTATTAAATTGACAAATAAATAATCCGCTTGGGTTCAGATGAGAAATGACAAACACCAAAATGATTAACAACAACAATAACTTTAATTAAAGAATAGAATTATATGATAATAATATTGATAAAATTATCATTTTCAACCATTATTGATCCACTGCAAGATGAAGATCCCTCTAAATTTAATCCATCTTCTCCAGATCACTTCAATACTCTTTCTTTTTTCATCCATTCATCTCGCATGTGATCTTTTTTTAGGTCTATTACAATCTCTTGAAATCCAGTTTAGCATTTTAACTATCCACCTATTATCATTTTTTTTAGAAATTATGTTTAGCTCAACTCCACTTCAATCTCTTAACTCTTTCAATAGTGTCAATAATATTTGTTTGTTCTCTCATCCATGTATTTCATTTTTGATATTTCTCTTTCTCTCAATCTATATATATATATCCATACTCTTTGAATGCTCTGTAGTCATCATTTTGCTCTTCTGTTAAGTGTCAAGTCTTAGATCCATAAATAAGTACTGATAAAACACATTTATTAATAATATTCATTTTCAAAGAAATGGGCATATATTCTTTTAATATTAAGTTATTTCTACCAAATGTACTACAACTAAGTTTAATTCCATGGTTAATCTTATCCATTATATCTCCATTTATAGTAATAATCTGACCAAGATATTTATAATGGTTAATTTTTTCTTCTCAATCTTTATTTTCTTCTTTTGAAAAAAAACCCATTGGAAATTACTTTAGTCTTTTCAAGATTTATTTTCAGTCCTATTCTCATCTGATAATTCTTGCAACATTTCCTGAAGATTTAAATCATTATTTGCAAAAACAATTGCATTATCTTCAAAATCTAGATGACTTAGAATATCTTTATTTACTTTTACTATCTTAGTTCCCCATTTTGATCTGCAAAATACTTTTTACAAAACTGCTGTAAAATGTTTTGGAAATGTGGAGTTAACCTGCTGTACATATCGATGCTAATCTTACTAATCTTATTATGTAATCTAATTGTTGCTATTGCACTATAAATATTTTTCAGAGTATGACATATCCTGGATCTCTACCTTGATGATCCTATGCTTTAATTATTGAAGAAATGCTTAGAATCAAATACTTTTTCAAAATCTACATTTCCAAAGCATAATGGCAATTTATGTTTATTGATCTTTTCTATAACTTTTCTCAATACTTCAATACCATCCATTGTATTAAAACCACATTTATATCTGGTTTATTATTTTGGTTAGTTAAAGTCCAAAGTTTGCTGTAGTTGGGTCATAATTATCTTAGTGAAAATGTTATATAGAACTGATAAAGGACTAATAGGTCTGTAATTTCTAGGATCTTCTTTATCACATTTTTAAAATATTAATATCGTATTCTTCCAATCATCTGTATATAACTTTGTCATTTTTTTGTATTTCTTCACCTGATTCTTTTAAGATATCAATTACAATTCAGTTATTAGTTGAAGCTTTTTCCTTCTTCCTGGATTTAATTGCATGTTTCACTTCTTCATGTAAAATATTGGATAATTCGGAAGATATACTAAGTGTAAGAGGTTTTTTATTATTATCTTTTATTATTATATAATTTTTGATAGGACCTTCTACATATTGTGTGATGTCATATGCATTTTCAGTTTTAGTTCAATCTTTTTTTCTAATTTCAGATATTTTCTATCAATACCAAGATGTTGTTTTATACTTTTGAGACTTTTATTCTTTTATATAAATTTGCTTGCTAGTTTACAATTATACTTTCTAATATTATTGTTAACTTTTTCACACCACATTACAAAATTTAAGACATTCAATTCTTCTTAATGCTTCATTTTTCTATCTTCATATTTCTTCTTTTCTTCATAAATTCTCTAGTTTCAGTAGAAATTTTATTGATCAATTGCTGCTTTTTTCTACCAGTTATCTTTTTTTGCAGAGTTTAAAAGTGTATCCATTATTTTTCTATTAATTTCATTCAAATCTGAATCATGTTCAAAATCTACTAATACTTGAAACTGATTTGTAAGTTCTAATTTAAATTCATTAGAATATTTTTGAAGATTAAGACTATCAACAGTAAATATTGTTTTTCTTAATAATTTTTGTCTCTAGTTTTGCATTAACACATATCTTACATCTCACTATTGGGCAATCACTTTTTGTGTTGAATCTATTAAGGACATTACAATCTTGAAATATATGTTTTCCGTTAGTCAAAATATAATCCAATTTTGCTATGTTTTCATTTGGATGATTTTATGTTCAATTCCATTTTTTAAAAAAATAATGATATAAAGTTTTTCTTTTTCTGCAAACTCCACAAGTCTATGTTTTCTTTCATTTCTATCACCATCATCAAAGTTGCCAACAGAATATTCATATTTTAGTTGTTTACCAATTCTAGAATTAAAATCTCTCGTGACAATTTTAAGTGTTGTTTGGTCTGATCAAAAACCTTTTATACATTCATATAAAATTCCCTACTTGTTCATCACAACGAGAAGTTATTGGGGCATAAATATGACTTATATGCATTTGGTATCTGCCATTGAGTTGAATACCTAATCATGCCACTATTTCTGATACTCTATCAATATCTATAATCTTGTTCTTCCACTTTTTATTTATAAAGAGTCATACTTCATTTATAATCTAATGTTTCCACCTTAGTAGTATAGTACATATCCATTTTCAAATCATTTGTCCCTTCACCTTTTTTTAAACTTCACAAAGTCCAATAATGTCCCATTTAAAATTAGATTGTTATTCTTCCAATTTGATTTTATTTGAAAGTGCTGTAAATAGCTAAAGAAAATATTGTCATCAAATAGCATCCCGGAGTTACATCAGGAAAAACTTAGCATCCTCTACCTTTGGCTACCAATCACTTTTTTGTCTGGCAACTTTATTGTATTCTGGAAATAAGAGCAATGATTTAGTTCATGATTATAGATAGTTATTAGATAAAATGTTCATTCACGCATGTGCTCATTCTGCCTTCTAGAAAACTTAACAAATATTTCGGTTGATATATCAATTAACTGAGAAGGAAGATTATAGTGTTTCTTGATCTTAACCCATAAGTAAAAAACCTTACCATGCTGGTAGATGCATGTTGTTGAGTAGTTCATCCGTGTTAATAACAGCTGCAATGACATCAACATATGGAGTGAACATTAGTTATTTGCTCTGCTTGCTTTAAGATCTCATTCAAAAATCGAAGGTTATTTTATTTAATATTAAATTCTTTTCTGTAGCGAATATTGATATTTATCTAAAAACACATTATCCATGAGCTATAAATTTCGAAATTAAATCATGGCAAAAACATATCCATATGCATATAGATATATTTCTATAATTTTTAAAATAAATAATTTTCTATATTCTTTATCTAATAATCAAGAGCGTGACTTTTTTATTATTATTTTAACAGTTCAAATTTATTAATATATATGTTTGTGTAATAAAGTGCCCGTTTACCTTTTATTTCAGTATAACATTAAATTCAAATATTAAAATTTTAACTACATCTGTTCTAATATACAGTATTTTTAATATCTTTTTTTCTGCTCAATGTTAATAAAAATATTGTGTTTATTTAGTTTATTATTTCTGCAGTGATTTAGTTTGAAGGTTTAATTAATTGATGAAATTTTAGTAAACGAACAATCATTTTCAAGGAAGTTAAATGATTATTATTTTACCCAAGACAGATGTGATTTTCTTAAAAGCAACTTGAGATTTTATTTAATTAATTAATTTACATAGTGCTTTTTGCATAAACAAGATTATCAGAGTTTTTAAATGATGTGTCTTCACTTATTTTATTTTGCTAATATATTTATTCTACTTGAAATTAGAGAATTTTAATTTCTCTCTATGCAAACCATGAAAAATGTAGCTTATTTTCAGATACTTTTAGAATAAATAATGCAATGATTTTTTTTTGTTTTTTATTACAATAGTATATCATAGTAACGACAGTCTAGGGATTGTATTTCTGCCTCTAAGCAAAATTCACTATTAAATATATCCGATGTTTTTTATTTAAAAAAAAAAAACAAAGTAATAAAATATTTTATTATCATAGTTATATTTTATTAAGTATTCAATTAATTCAATAGTTATAAATACAATTTTAAAATCTTAAAAAACAAAATAACATTTCAGATCAAAAGTCCAATTCATAACTTTTGTCTAGCCCTGATTTTCATAAGATGAGAGAAGAAAGAATGTCATGAAAAGTATAGTAAATTATTGCTGTAGTTGGTGTCTTTAGATCTATAATCTTTATGTAAACAACGTAAAAAAATTGGGCATTAATTATAAAAAATAGACGATTATTTGTTAGATCAAATTGAATTACATTTATAAAAGCAGAAGCTGTGTGTTGTGTGTGTATATATATGTAGATATATGAACATAAAACATTTCACATTTATTCAAAAATTTCTAAAAAAAATAAATAAATTTTATTTCAAGTTATCTACTTTTTATTTTAATTGAAATTATAAAAAAAGAAAAAAAATTGCATGTGCATAGAAAAGCTTGACTAATTATAGGATTAAAAACAATTTATTTATAGGCATCATGTTAAAGAGAATTAGCATAAGATCACTATATTAGTAGAAATATTATTATTTATTCATTTGACTTGGGTTTTGTAAGGTAAAATAAAATGAGTATTAAATGTACATATATTTCCATTTATCTGATATAGGAATTAAAATAATTTGCAATGTAATTAACTGATATAATAAAAATATTTGTGAAACATTTTTAATTGTTTCTTTGGAAAATGTATAATATAAATAGAGCTGAGAGAAAATGTAATTTTGATCTGCGTGCACTGCAATTGCATGTCAATGGAAACTATGATAATCAAATCTTTATTATAAGACTTACAAATATTCTGTGCAGTTAGTCTTTAACATGTCTGGCTAGTTATCTAAGACTTTTCTGGTAGTGAGAGCCATGAAATACAAAAAGTTTAATCACTATTTATGACTGTATATTGCATTTATGTATGCTGAACTAAGGTATCCTCATCAAATATGATGTATATAGACAAGAAATAGAACTTACAAAAAATATTCTATTTTCTGATGATTATAATAAAAACATCATATGTAAGGCTTTATACAGCATTGATACCAAAAGAAAAAAAGAGGATAGAATTGACAATTCCTCTTTTAATAGAGTAATTTTATATTATATTAAAGGGATTACTGATAAAATCAGTAGGAGACTATCTTGTTTTAATATAAAGACTACTTTTTCTACTGGCAAAAAAATTGGTGTATTTTTACATAAACCTAAAGACAGAATATTTTTGGAACGCCAAGGAGTTTATGAAATTCCATGTTTGCAGTGCTCAAGAAGCTATGTAGGTCAGTCTAATAGATGAATAAATGTCAGAATTAAGGATCATAAAAATGCTTTTAATCAAAAAATTAACACTTCAGTTTTTACTTCTCATTTTTTGGAAATTGGTCACAAACCTGACTTTGACAATGCAAAAATGCTTGCTAATTTGGAGAGATATGATTTGAGAACCATGAGGAGTCAATTGAAATATTAAAGAGATCTACTGGTTTAAATAGAGTTGATGAAGCACAACATATTCCAGCCATATGGAAACCTTATTTTATCTATATCTTCGAATATTGATTTTAAATTGATGGGTGTTAAAACTAAGAGAAATATACATTTTGATAAATCTTATATTCTGAATATTAAACTATTCCAAACTGATTTTCATGCTTCATCTTGCACTCAGTCACATTACAGTTTGAGATTGAACAGATTTTCTTTCAAGAGTTTACCTTGACAATGGTGGATGCTCGTTTGTCAAAATATCAGTATATAATGGAAAATAATACATGGTTTTACTCAAAAATATTTTATCTACATCATATAACCATGAAAACATTAAATATATATATATATATATATATTATAACAATCCAGAGAAAGGGAGACTTAATGTAATCTGCACTACAAGGGTGCCATCTAGGCATTTGAACCTAGAAAAATTTATAAAGTAGGCAGATATGTAAGTCAAAAAAAAATTATATTGGTTGATTCCGGTCGTTAACCCATTGTCACTAGCTCAGTGGAATAGCAGAGATTTATATTTTATATTAAATTCCCATCTAAGATATATAAAAAAAGAATAAAATAAGCCACTGCCAGTAATTATACATACAAACATTTATTTAGGCACACATATATATAAAATTTAACATTATTATTTTAGTATGTTTACTTTAACATTTAACATGATTTTTAACTTTTATTTTTAGATTTTAATTGATATTTTAATTTTTATACTATTATATGTTAACACAGATGGATTTATAAAAGTTTATTTTATAATGTTGAGTATAGATCGGTTACATAGATTACACAGTAAAAAACATTTCAAAATAAACATAAATGATCAAAATATAAAATCATTGATGGAATTGCAGAGGGAAATTTATAAAAAACCCAATAGCATTCATCGTAAGATGCCGCATTGGCATCAACATCTTAAAAGACATCCGAATAAATACATTTTAGATACTCACTATAAGGTATCATTATTTACCGAATGTCTATATATTTTGATCAAATATGAAAACCAAAACATAATTAACCGATAACAAATCCATGCAGCGTCCATACCCAACTTAAATTTAATACATTTTTATTTAGAGTGTTGAGTATGAATAGACTACATAGATTTGCATTTGAAAGAAAATATTCTATCCTTAGTTAACCTTAGGCAAAACGTTCGCAGTCAAACCAGCATCAATTCATCTGATATATCGATGCATTCAATGTAATATGAAATACAGCAGCACAAAAGGTTAAGAGAAGAAATTGCCTCTCATCAGATAGGAATACTACATCTATCTGACAAGAAGAGGAATACAAAGAAAACTTCATAGGTAAGGACTGCGGTCATTTTGCCAACTTATGAATTGCATTCCATAGGCCAAAAAGGAAGTGTGTGGCATATAAAGCGATTCTGCCCATAGCGAATCTCGTACTACATCTACTAATTACACCAATATATCCAATCCATTGACCTAATTCAACTACGAAACAAATAACCTAAGATTACCCTCCCCTAATATAACTTTACAAATCCATATAGCCATTCACGCCCGACTTAAGTTTAACATTTATATAATATTAAATTAGTGAAAAACAAAAATCATAAATAAAACTAAAAAGAACCCAAAAAAAAAAAAAAAAATTAATGGAAATGATTTTACAAAAGAAATACATCAAATTAAAATTACTTATTAATAAAGAATTTAGTTTGGTCAGATAGGATTCTATTTCTATAAATTAAATACTGAGAAAGTTTATATTTTAAAGTTCTTAGTGTTTTCAAATTAATATTGTTCATTAGATTTTATAAAGTTCTTATGGTTTTAACAAGTCCGTAGTTTCTAATTTCTTGCAGTTGCTTTTCATTTGGAGCAGCGTTAATTCCCTCGATGTCCTATGGTCCTCAATCTGGGAAAATGATGTCATTTCTTTCCTTTTTTAACGAGACTGAAGGGATTGAAGAGTGTGTCTTTTCAATCTCTTCTACTTCAACTCCACACTAACACATATAGTGTTGTCACTTTTATTTTTTTTTACTCACTAAAAATTTTATTATCAAACTTTCTCTTTTATATGAATTTTAAGGATTCAATTGACATTACTTCATCAATGATGATGATCTTTCCGTTGAGGTCCGATTTTCCTGATGGATTTCTTTCATTGGCCATTCTGTTCCTATTGTTTTTCCTCTCCTATCTGACCATTGCATATACATTTGAAATGCCCAAAGCCTAGCTCACTTTGACTAATTAAAATAATCATTTCCATTTTTCAATAACATTAATTAATTTGTTTTCAAACATAAAGATATATTTTTATCTCTAAATCTTTTTTAAGTTTTTGCTTTTAAAATACTTTTTCTATTTTTAATAAAGTTTTATTTTAATAATTTTTTTCATCTGTGCGATTTTATATATATACGAGTTTAAGATGATTTTTAATTTTAATTTTTAATTCTTAAACAAAAGAAGTTTTTATTTGCAAACTTTTCTTTTTTCGTGTTTACATACCAGTAAACTTGCTTTAAAAAAATGAACAAAAAAAATATTTTATTTAGGATTAGTAATTACGGTACACGATTAACAAAATTTACAAAACATTCGGTTAGTATAAAGACTATATACAAAAAAAAATGTTGACTATCGTTTTCCTAAGGACCATTTACGTTTACGCCTCATCTCCCCAAGCATTCTATTTTTTAATACATTTTATTTTTACACACGGCATGACAAGCAAATTTTATAAATTATTTATTTAAGAAGGTTGCATTGAGGTAAATATGTTTTAAAAAATAATGGGTTTAAACATGTATATTTGCAGCACAATTATAAATACCACCAACTTATTTATGACTGATTGAAATGCATACATAGGGTTACACTGAAGTAATTCCCAAAGGTACTCATCGTAAGATACCACATTTCGATCATAAACTTACGTGGTTGTGCGTGCCTATACATGTTAGAGCATAATATATATTAACCTTTTAACCGCTAATTATATTATTGGTTGTATGAGGTAAAAATCAAAGCTTTTAATTGGCCAACTCACAAACTGAAGACAAAGCCTATTGTTAAAACATATTCGCCTATAATATTAAATTCAACTCAGATACGTTTATAAAAAGTATATTACTAATTTTTCAGGTTATGAAAGTGAACGAAAGTTCTTTCAAAAATAAATTGCTATTTATTTATTATAAATTATTCAATTTCGGCAAATTTAAAAGTGAACTTATAAACAAAGAAGTGCTGACTTAAATGCTTTTTTTCAATTTTACGTTATGGAAAAGTAAAGATTTCTTTTTGCTAAATCTTACATATTTTTACTAAAATCTTCAATATTTTTCGAAAATAATTTTGTTTTTTTAGTATATTTTATTAAAAATTATTTTAATTTCTCAAATTATACGTTTTTAATACTTAAATCACATTCAAAATGAAAATCTCAGCATTTTTCTTTATTTTCTTTGATCAGGCAGTTTCTTTGTTCTTTCCAGCCAATCAGAATGTCTTTGTCAGCTGAAAGCCGGCTGACAGCCAATCACCGACAAGCTTCTTTCTTTGTTTAGCTTTAAATGCATTTTTTTTATTTTTTATTTGTAAAATAATTCGGAAGAGTGCACCATCTTACAGAACTTTTGAAAACCTAATCAATAACTGTCAAATGAATATCCTAGCATTAAAAATAACAGAATTAGAGTGACGTTAACTGCCGACGAGAGGTCTCATAAGAGGTGAGAAAAGGGTTAACAAACAAAAAAAACAGATTAATTGCAACCTTTTGACTTACTTTTTAACAAAATACAATTTAAAATTATTTATTGTTTCTCATGTTTAATATATGTGCAGTTTTTTTCTGGCAGCATTTTTATAAGATTTAATGTATACAGCTTTATAACACCATTTTTAAAAAAGGGAAGTCATTGCTTTCTTTCTATTTATACTATTAAGTTGAATTTGCAATTTTGAAAGAAATCATTTTGTATTCTGCTAATAAATGGAATATTATTCTGTTTCTCTTTTTTCCTTAAAAATAAAGTATAATTTTAATTTG
The DNA here is from genome assembly GCA_028023455.1 of Epiperipatus broadwayi. Lineage (NCBI taxonomy): Eukaryota > Metazoa > Onychophora > Udeonychophora > Euonychophora > Peripatidae > Epiperipatus > Epiperipatus broadwayi. Next base: position 486,705 of record JAQFVV010006222.1, on the reverse strand, counting down.
CTGCTAAAACTAAAATAAAGCTAATATCTACTTATAAAAGATTTTTTTTTTCATTCTATTAAACTGAAGTATTCAATATTAATAATAATGACACATTTAAAATGTTTTGTGTAGTTTCTGCACAAAGTCATTATCTACTTCTCCGTGTATAAATCTACCAGCTCTTCCTATTTGAAATAAATTCCTCCAAAATTTATTGTAAATCTTGAGCCATCTTTAAAAAAAAATCCAAATGAATTCTTTTATTATTTATATATTTTGCAGAAAATCCCTCCATAGATAAATGGTAGTCAATCTATTCCTTTTATATGCTATTGTTAGAACAAATTTGATTTTAAGAGTGTCTTTGTGTTTTAACCAGATTTTTTTTGCCTGCAATGATTGCATGCAGATTATGCCATTGTGAGTGTTACAATGGTGCTGCAATTATACCTCTGTGTTGTTTTAAATTTATCTATAACTTTTTTTGTGTGTGTCATAGCATCAGCCGAGAAGTGAACCCGCTAACCTGGGACAACTGCTTGTTAAGCAGCTGTCACGAATCTCTCGACCACCAATGCTTGACATTTATCTATAACTTTATATCATCCTCTGCATTTTTTGTTTATGCAGTTACACTATTAAATGTATTAATTGGGGGGGGGGGGATGAATTTGAATATATCAGCATTATACAGACCTTTTAGACAATAACAATAGTTTTTTTGTATGATTGATAGTAGCCTGTTTGCATGATAATGTCATGGTGGTGGTGACTTATTTGTCAGTGGAAATGAGAATTACTGATGGGCTGTGTTTTAGCTTGAGGCCAAGTAGCAGGAAAATTATAATTTTCAGTAATTTGTTTATAAATTAAAGATTATTTATAGAATATGTTTGTAAAAGATATATATTAGTCAAAAGGTTTTTTTTGAAAATTCTTATTTTTAAAAAGATAATTCTTTAAAAGTTCATTGGAAAGCAGAAGGAGTGTCTACATGCCAAACTAGAATTGTCTTGGTTAAATGGTAATTACTTTTTAAATTTTAATAATAATAAATATTTTTTATTTTTAATATTTTTTCTTTCTTTGATGATAATTATCTTTAAATTTTTCTTTATTTTAATAATATATCATTCAAACAACTAATATGTCATTCTAGTAAGTTTTTGAATAGAAAAATTTGTCATATGACTATCCAATATTTTTTTCTATTAACTTTTTGAATATAAAAATGTATTCAATGATTCCAAGCTCCATTGTTATAGATAAGAACTGTGTTTAGAAATTTATTTTCATATTTTTAAAATATCAAATATTAATTTCTAAAATGTCTATTGCTTGAAAACTTACATTTGTAATAAATAATTTTGGTATTATCATATTATATAGAAAAAAAAGTTTAATTGTAAAAATAAATATTCAAGTATGGAGGACTATTTAGAGCCTATTCAAAATAGAAGAGTGAAGTCTGAGGCTAAACAAGTTAAATCTCTAGCTTATTTTAAAAATTGGCATTTCTATGAGATATGTGTATACTGAGAAACATTGTTCTGAAAAAATTATATTGAGCAATAGTTCCAGATTTTTAGTCATTTTTGTAGGAATGCATCAAAAATCTGGAACATTTGATTGATTATAGAAAACTACCAAGAGCATTCATCAGTTAATTATGTATCTATTAACCAAATAAATATGAAATGGCATTATTGCTTATTATTTTATAAGTTCAAGAGCCAGAACTAGAATTGGTTCAAGAACTTTACAAAGCAGATTTTGTCCCTGTATATCTATTGTAAATATTTATAAAATAATAGTTTTAGTTATTGCTATATTTAATTTACCATATATGCGTTTGCTTGTGGTTTTACACACAGTACACAATGTATAATAACATTAAAAAGTTTGTAAGATTTCTAGAGATATACAAACACATATTAAAGAAAACAACAGATTGACATTACAAAAATGAAAATCATGCTTGGCATAAACTAGCATTATATAAGTAGTCATGCATGTATATTTAATTCAAAAGTATTTCTTAATGTGAAATTCTACGCATTTGATTCTTTGTATCATGTGTTAATACAATCATTTCTGTATTTTACCGGATTCTGGCATTTACAGAACTGGAAGTCAGGTTTTCTGATTCTAAAAAATTAATTTGGCCACGGCTTTGTAATTAAGCACAACATGTTTTTGTTCTTTTTTTTTTATCAACCATGTATATATTATTTGGAAGTACTGTAAGACATATAACTATTTTTATATGCGCACACATACATTTTCTATATTCTTTTCTTCAAATTATTATCATTTTTTTCACCGTAAGGCAACACCGGCATTCTTTTTATTAAATTTTTACATGAAGATAAAGAACGATATTATTTTAGCTTTCTCAATTGATTTAGCCAAGAATTTGTACTGAATGGTTTTCTGATTAAAAGTGATCATTAGTAAGGTTCAATATTGTCATAAGAAATTTAATATCTTAGTTAATGTTAAATTTAACTATGTGGTCTATTCAGTAAAATGCTATCTCATCAGTACTTCTGTAAAATCTTTCAAGATTCTTTAGATTTGCTTCACTGGATTTTCTTTATTCTAAGAATAGAGAAAATAACAATAATAAAGACTTTATTTTATACTAGATAGTTTTGCTATTAAAAAAAAAAGAAAAAAGACTGAAATAAGAGTTAGAAAGAAGGGCAAAGTGATAAAAAATTCTAGTGCACAGAATTATTTTTTAATAAAATATTCATTACCGTTTAATGCTGTGGAGATTTCACTTAGTATGTGTCTACATATATAAATATGAGTTCAATGCCAAATATTCATTTTGTGAGATGAATTCAAAGCTTTTCAAATTATTCTATATTATTTAATCAACGATGTATATACTATATGTATTTAGGATTTTATTCTTTGAACCTTTTATTTTTATTTTTGTTTTTACACTACTTCTAATTGGCTCTTGTATCTTATCAAAGCTGCTATTTTTTTTTTTCTGCCACCTTTCTTTGTATCTCACAATAGTTGTAGATTGTGACTATCTAGTTTCATTTTATCCTAAGGTAAATTGTTCTTTAACTTTTTCAGATTTGTTTGACTCTTTTAGCTAAATTACTTGGGAAAATGTTTATAATCAAATAAATTCACTTTTAAAAAAATAATATTTTACTATTAAACAGTCAGCATTTAGGAAAGGATATGTTTCATCTACTACCATGGCTGATCTAACTGATGGCATTGCAAGAAGTCTTGATAATTCAAACCATATGACTCGTGGCTGTTTAGATTATAGTTGTCATGCACTCTAAGGAACTTCTATAAGCCATATTAAAATAGTTTTGTTTGGGCTATGATCTTTTGAATTGTTACTTCATGGATAGGAAGCCAATGATACTGATTTAACTATTTTGTCATATTCACTTTTAAAATCTCATATCTCATTCAGAGCTCGGTTATTGGTTTCATTTTATATAATGTATATACATCAGATTTGGAATTTTATTTCTACTTATCATAGTTTTTCTCATGATACTCAGTTTTATTTGGATTTTTCTTCAAGTTATTTTTTAAAGAGTTTGAGGGAGCTTGTATGTGATTTAATAGCTATGATAGAGATATCTAAAAACATTGTTTGAATTTGGATGTTTTGAACTTACTGTTGCTTTATTTGTTCTAGAATTGGTTTTCATAGATTTGAGAATATGGCTTTATATATAACATTGGAAGATTATATTATACATTTTGTACAAACTTTTAAGATTCTTGGATTAGTCTGGGATTCCCTGCTGAATTTTAAAAATATCACTAACAAGTTAATTTCGTTAGCTTATGACTGATTGAAAACTATGCACTTATTTTTTTTTTTTTCTAATCATATAAAACATCTATTGTCTGATGTTTTAGTTTTGCTTTGGATTAATTGTTGTGATTTTGTACTATAACCTGCTCATGATCAAAAAATATCAAATTGGTTTGGCTTTGCTGTAATTATATAAATATGTATGCTTGAACTCTCATTGACCTATTTGCTTGAGGTTCCCTGTTACAAACAGAAGGGAATGAAATTTTATAAAGTGGGCATGTTTAAAGAAATTCTGTCCTTAGTGTTCTTTAAAAGATTGTTGAGAGAGAGGGTGATTTGAATCCCACATGGAAAGTGTCTGTGCAGATCTTTCGAAAATAGGTTAACATTGTTAGCTACATTGTTGCTGTTATTATAAAAAGTTTTAACTGTATTTATTAGTTTATTATAGTTACATCCAATATTTTGTTAAATCCCTAATATATGACTCAATGCTAATTTTTTTATCAGCCTCATATTTGTATAACATTTTGTTTCTATGTAAAAAAATCATTCAGGCCTACCAATTTATGTTCTAATTGGGCATTGGACTCCTGGTGAATGACACCTCTGACTTGGATTAGTTTCACACTCATTTTATTATCAAACTCATTCTTGTTTTTTTGGATGTATTTATCTATAAAATTTATCCCTTGGTTATTATCTTCATTTTCAACAGTCCACAGGAGATACTTTACTCAGTTCTAGATGTATATTATTAATTTGAACTTCTGAGGTGTCAATACTTAGTTTACATATTTTATATAAATGTCACTATTTGCAGAGACCAAATATTTTGATAAAATGTTGTTTCAAATTTTGGAAAAACAATGCTACTAACAATTACATTCAGTGAGAGTCCTATTGACCATCTTCTGTTCATCATTTTATAAAATTTTATATTGGCAATAGCTACAATTTCATTATTTAACCTATTAAGAACTTCAATTATATATTTTTTGTATTGATTACAATTGTTTTTCTGCAAATAGTCTTATATGATGCCAATAGAAAGGCCGTGAAGCAGTGATCCATAAAGCTCCTTGATATCTAATGATGCTAACATATGATATTTAATAGATTTAATGTTTTTAATTCTTTCCACACACTTGAATATTGTCCTAATGGTGGTTAGATTCCTTAAAATAATTTGCAACAATGAAGTCAATCATCAATCTCAGTGGCTGCTCTTCCTTATGTAACTTAATATTCATTAATGTATGACATGGAATTACAGTAGAAGGATACATCACAAGATACTTGGCATGCATGTATGCCTTTTTACATAATTTTCACAAAATATCAGATACAAATTTATCTTTAAAATATTTCAAATTATATGTAACAGTATTTTGAAATAGCAATTTTGTGATCTGCAAATTCATTATTTTGTTGCAAGCATCACAATTTAACATAACTAATCCATTGCCTTTATCTTCTTACATTATTTTTAAAAAAATGCTTTATTTCATTTACTTTAATTGACAATCATTATTTTCTCTATCCCAGTTATATGAAATAAGCAATTTAGCCATTCTTTCAATCACAACTATGTTTTCAAATTTCACTTCACTTTTCATCTGTGGGCATTTCCATGCCCAACAGTGAATCTTGAACCTAATTGTAAAATGTTACTGATTTTTTCAGGGGATATAAGTATATTCAAATTCACCCAATTATTGGATGTCTTGTTACGAAGAATGATATCTTGTTTGTTGGGCAGAAAAAGTATATGTCAAATATGAAACATCCAATGTACTGACGTTACATAGCAGTAAAATTCTACCAATTACAAGCAGAGAAGGAAATTCTAGATTGTAACTCTAGTGATGATTGATATCAGCCATACCTGTGAAACCCCAACTGACACTTCTCTTTATATATATATATATATATATATATATAAAGAGAAGTGTCAGTAGCATTCCCAGCATTATATATATATATATATATATATATATATATAATAACAATGCTGGGAAAGAAGAAATACATAAATAATTATTTATTTCACTGATAGTGGTCATTTAATTATGTAATTGATCAATTCATCTACTTGTTATTATACATTTTTATATAAACTAGATTCTTATTCATCATTAGCCATGGCATACAATATGAAAATATTGCTTTAACAAATGAAAAAAAAATGTTTGTATGAGATAATCAGTAAATGATAGCTTCATTTTTTCCCTAAGCAAACCAGGAAATGTTTATATAAATCCTGATTTTTTAAAAGTTAGATTTGCAGTAATAAAACATTTTTGTCAAATTTTACAGTGTTAATGTTATCACATTTTTCTGCTATTAGCAAAATTGTACAATGTGTAATGCACATCATCTTTATAGTATTTTTATTAACTCTATTAACATTTTAAATCAGTATACAATCATAAAGTTAACATTTACCACATTATCTAACATTTTATATTATCCACAAAAAGTGTTTTACAATTAGAGTTATAATAACTGTTTTAGTGCTCTGCTGCTTATGTAAAATTTATATAAAATATTTATTTTTTCTATTAAATGCATATATATTTATCAGTGTATTGAAATATTAAATTTAAAATATATAAATCATTATGATAATGTAATAAATACCAAATAATCCCATTTATAACCATACTAGTCTAATTACTTTATATATTTTATTTTATCATTTATTCTTTAATAAATTATGTAATAGAAATAATATATATATATAGTTTAAGTATTTTATTGTTTATTAGAATTAAATAAGCAAAAAAAAAAAAAGAAATGATGTGCCTTATACCTTCATGTATATAAGAAACATGCCATCTTGAGTAATGTTTTGAGATAAATGTTTTATTTTTGAGTAGGGATAGAGGGAGCTTAAATGCATCGTTTAATATATAGTAAAAAGATGTAATAACATGAAAAGTCCTGTAATAACCATGGAGATGTGTGTTTACGTAATTGTTTGTTAGATTATTTTTTTTTGTAAAAAATAGTTTGTTTGTATATGTATTTACTTTAATCAATAACGAAATTTTAGATCTTTTTTTTTTTTAACTCAAGATTTTCATTATTTTTCTTTAAAGGAAATATAATATTAATATTGTTTAAACAAGAAAATAATTTTAACAATAGAATAAAAAATGAAATAAAATTTTACATTTATATTTCTACATTTCAATTAAGGTCACTTTATTTTCTAGTATCTTGAAGGTATATGTGTTTATTTATTTTTTTAAAAAAAAAAAATATTAAAATGTTTTTAAAACAAATACTAATTTTAATAAAATGATTGATTCTTTGAAAAGAATAAATATGTTTAACTAAATTAGATTCTCCTTATTTTTCCCCCCTCTCTTTATAATAATGAAAATGCTTTTATTTGTTTATTTCTCTTTTACTCTGTACTTGAATCCAGCCATTTATGTTTATCTGTATGCTTTAATAGATATATATGTAAAATTAAATTCTGTAATTGTTTTAGATTTTATCGATTTTAAGAAATATTTCAAGGCTCGAAAATGTAATCTATCTAAAATTATTATTTGAAATATTTGTGGATCCGGACAATAACTGTTGATTTGAATTTATTCTTTTCATTAATTAGTTTATTAATTTTTGCAGGGATGTCATTTGGTTCACATTTCTGTTTTTCATATGCCAATTCATAAATAATCACTTTTTTTAATCTGTTATCGCTGTATCAGGTTTTTATGAATTCATTCCATATTTATATTCTGAATGATGATTTTGTAATGAACATGCTGCAACATTTGTAATTATATGTCATTGGCTTTCTTTGAATAAATATTAAACATTTTGATTTTCTTATAATCTGAAATTACATATATGTATATATATTTTTCTATATATATATATATTTATATGTCTTCACTTTTCAATTTTTTTTTCATTTCTTTGTATTAGTTTCTCTCATCATCTTCTTTTTTATTACAATTTAAGATGTGTCTATTTTTGGAAGACTCTTGTGTCCATTAAAAAGTGCAATTGACTTTCTAGTTGTCACCCTACTTTTCTGGTTAACCATGATCTTTAGAAAACTACATTTTATATTATACCATATTTTTTTTCTTTCCATATTTTTAAGATACTTTTTTAAAATTTGAATCATGCTTCAAATTAAAGATTTATTGAAAAACCTATAATCAATGTTTAATTGTGTATTAGTTAATTATCTTTGAGAATACCATTGCAACCATGTTATTTATTTACTTTTTGCTGACTTTCAATAATTTAAAAAAAAATGCAAAGTCAATATTATTAGCCAGTGTCTTCTTGGAATGACTGAGGAGTTCTCAAATGACAGCAAAACATAATATTTTACTCATTTGAAAGTCCATCCAGGAATCTTTAGCTCTTGAGTTCTGCTCTCAACCAGCGTACTAAATCACAGAGAGCAATATCTAATATTCAGATTACAATTTTATATCTAGAATTTTTAAATACAGAGCCAATAAAACATCCAATAGCTATCCAAAAAGTGAAAAATCCTTAAGGATTTTAAAATAGTTATTGGTCTATTGTCTCATCTTTATAACTATACTAAAAAGTTAACTTGAAGTTTGATTTTTAGATATTTTTGAATATTTGCTTATTAGCTTGGAAAGCGTAAAAGAATTAAATGTTTTGGCTAGATTATGAATAGAAAATTCTAGCTATTCTTAAGATAGCTAAATAAGTCAAAAAAGCCTGTTATATAGTGCCTATTGATTACACAAGCTTTGAAGTGTATGAATAGAGTAAAATATTACTCTTAAAAACAGTTTCTAAAAGTAAACATTTTATTTGCAATCAGATACAGCAATATTTTAAGATTATAACAATCAAAGTTTGTATCTTTTTATATTATATTATTTGGTTTATGTAAATTACATTATTCTTTACAGTTTATTGTCAAATTTTCAGCTTGATTTTTGAAAAATGTTACATAATAATATTATATAAACTATTTAAACTCAAAAAAAAAAAAAATGTTTTAAAACAGAAATAGCTTCTGGCAATAATATTTGCAATTTGCAAAAAAAAAAAAAAAAAAAACATGATTAAAAGACAAAAGGCTATATATGGAAATAAAAAAAAATCATCTAATATATCAAAATATTAGACTTTCACTACAACATTGTCAATCTAAACCAGGGATCCCCAACCTTTTTGCACTTAAGAGCACATTCTATAATACTGGCCAGATGGTGGGCACTATTTATTTTTTCAACCAGGTGGTGGGCACCATTGATTTTTTCAATGTAAATTTATAGTTGGATATTGTTAATAATACGCATAATGTACAAAAAAATATTTATTTCAAAAATAAAATTTTAACATATAATTAACATTTATATTTTTACGTTGTAAAAGTATAGTATGCCCTATAATTTGATTACAATATAATACAATAATTTATAAGAAATTTTAAAAATTAAATTTATTTGTATCAGATAAATAATTTTTTATCGTGTTCGGATAGTGGTGGTCACGTGTAAAATGGTCTGCAGGCACCATGATGCCCGCGGGCATAGGGTTGGGGACTCCTGATCTAAACAATTTGTTGTCAGTCATGTTAGCTAAATTTAATTTTTTTTATTTACTTATTTATTCTGGAATTAAAAATAGTATGTATGGAGTGCTATTCCCTGTTTTCGTATTTAATGTTGTTTTCAATATTACTTTGAAAATAAAAGAAATGGAAATTGACAATTAGTACAATAGGAAATCATTGGGAGACATGTTAAGCAATTCTTCTTAAATGTTGGATTAGCCCTACAATGAAAAAGAGAAATTTTCATAATGTTCATAAAAAAAATGATTTTACTGGAAATTAATACAATAGAGATACCATCATTGTTAGAATGAGTTCAAACAAAATCATTATTGCCTAAAGCTAAAATAAAAAACTAAAGTTACTTATCAGAAGAAAACATTTTAAAACAGAAAATCACAATTAGTTTATCTGGAACTGGTAAAAGATAAAATAAGCATTGAAATGCCCTCATAGTGAAATAATATACTTCCTATATATACAGAAATTCATGAACTCAAATGTAATTGCTGTACACTTGACTATTTTTAAAAATTCAAGTGCTAAACTATTTTTCAAACTGGTTGATTTCAAGAGAGGAGTCATTTTAAAAAGATGATTTTTTTTTTTTTAATATATATTTTTAGGTTACATTGAGATAACTGTCAACCTTTTCAGAATTGAGATAGAGAATTCAATTACTTTAAAAAGTGGATGTGATCAAACGTACCCAGTCTATAAAGTGTATACCTATATTTAGTCAAAATAAGAGTCATAGATCACATGACCCAATGCTCTTAAGCTTGTAAGTTTTGTTTTGGATATTTGTGTTTATATTTAAAATAGAAAAAAAATTGACAAAAAAAATTTACAGAAACAAGAATTAATGTCAAAATGAGAAGCATATATATTATTATATTTCAAATATTGTTATCACTGTGAAAGTGATTGATATAGCAATTACTTTGATATGTTTTTGTTACAACAGTGATTAACAACCTTACTTGATATTTTACAATATTTAAAGTTTTTCATAGGCTGATCTTTTTCAATACTATTTTCTAGAAAAGTTTGAAATAGTTATGGAACCTACTTTTTTATAAGGACCTTATGGTGTAATAGTATAATATACATATTTCATGATCTTTGACCTGAATTTGAATTTAGGATACTTTATACTAATGTTATTGACCATATGAAAGTGATTTAGCTACTAGTTAATGTGCCTCACATTGCAACAAAAACTACATAAAATTTTAAATTACTTTGAAATGCAAAAAGAATTGTTGCAGAAGATAATGGTAAATTAGTAAAAATTCTTTTAAGCAGCCCACTTCAAAATAATTATTTTTTCATGGAAAAACAATGAAGGAGAATGCATTTTTTAAACTATCCATTTAGATCAATATTGAATGTATTTTGGATTTGTTTATAAGCTATCTCTATAAAAAGAAAATTTTATTCTAGTTAAAATTTGAAAGAATATTCTAGTTTACCAGACCATGATTCAAACATTACCACTACACTACAAAACCCTTACATTGGAAAATATAAATACATTATTATTCAAAGCATTTCATGCAAATTATTTTTAAAGAACACTATCAAAAAAAATATCTAATGATATATGACCACATGTAATTCTGATAATAATTTTTCATCTTAACTAGTATTATGTTTTTTTAGTTTCAAATCATAATTTCTGAAAATGTTTAAAAGTATTGAATCATTTTTAGAGTGATAATACTTTAATTCACCTGTGAAATTTATGTTGTTGTATTTAATATATATTGAGATGGTTATGTGTGTCATTGCATACAACATAGTAGTGTATATATATAAAGTTGAAAGGAAACACAAATAAACACATTTGTATAGATATTTTCTATATTACACTGGATTAACAGTTAGGGATTAAAGAATTTTGAATTAAAAAAAGATTATTATAAATTAAACATTTAAAAAGGTATAATTAATATTTATTAACTCTGATATTGAAATTAAAACAAACATGTTTTATGTTACAATAGATATACTTGTAATTATAAAATTCCACTATCTGTTTTGTGAGGCAAAATTTTTTTAATGAATGTTTGTGTAATGTATTTTGATAAAATTTCACAAAGTTGTTTTTCAAAGGATTAAGTTAAATTGAAAAGAGACATTAACTCTTTTCAGTCAAGATAGGGAAAACATTTTCAATTGCTATTTTTTTTACCCTAACTATAAAAAGGTTGCGAAAAAGAATAGAGAGATTTTTTTACAGATTATGATAGAGTTACCATTAAGTTATAACTGAAGGAAAGAATGTAAAAGTCCACTACAGTAGAGTTTGGATTTACATGGAAGTAAAGGGTGCTTTCTATGTTCTCCATAGCCCATATCATGTATTAAGAGTATGCCTGAAGTGTATCAAATTCTAAACAAAAGGGAGATGATTGTAGGTCAACAGTTACTGAATTATATCTTTTCTGAAGATGACAATATGCCAGTCTATTGTTTAGAAGTGACCAGCTTACTCAGAGAATCCATCAGCTTGCTGAAGAATTAGTTTATACATATACTGTTTTATCTATTTGCAGATAAAGTTACTGCATATATATATATATATATATATATATATATATATATATATATATATATATATATATATATATATATATATATATATATATATATATATATATATATATATATTATATTGTGCCCTTTTGTATGGGTCTCCATAAATTGTTGTATCCATCTAATTAAAAAATTTTAAATTTAAGATATATTTAGCTATATGATGTGAATTTTATTTATGACAATCTTTTTAAAAAGTGTAACTAAAGTAATTCATGAGTGTTTGATATGTAAAAATTGTGCTGATGTTTGAGAGAGACATTTCAATGGGAATGATAATAGTATATGGTTGGGAAAACTGGCCATAAGCAATACTGCATTAATAAATTTAATAAATAAATGTTTAAAGTTAAAGTTTTAAAAGACAAGTTAAAATTAAATGCATATATTTATTGTTGATAAAAATTAATATTTAATAAATGAATATAAATATTTTAATTATTAGTGTTCCATGATAGAAGATTAATGTTGGATTTTTATAATATCGAATTATTATTTTAAAAGCTGTTGTAATATATTATTTATTTTAAAAATATTTATTTTTAAAAAATGTATTGTTAGTTTATTTTTAGATTATTTCAAGCGTCTGTAGCTCTGTTGTAAAAAAACAGATGTTAATTAAAATACATACACACATGCTTCGGAGTATTTTAGTAAAGTTGCAAAGCTATTTTAAAAATTCTGTTGTAAAATTTATAAATATTATATTTGCTATCATGAAATAAAAATAAAGATAATTAATGTGAAATATTAAATCTGATTTTTAAAATACTGTTTAAAAACATAACGAATAAAAATAGACTTAGTTTGTTTATAAAAATAATCTTATAAAAAGTTAAACGTGAAATAAAGTAAGAAAGTATATTTTAAAAAATGTTTAATGGATTTAAATAAATGATGAATATTAATTTAAGAATTTAATAATGTGATAAATAATAAATATTAAATAAGTCATTATTTATTTTTAATTCTGTCTTGTTGGTGAAATATGTAAATAAGCTAGCAAATCAATTGTTTAATTCACCAATCAAGTGGGAGTTTTCTTCCGGTATAAAACCAAGGTTCAATTGTTTAGAGAGGACTTGTGATTGAAATTCTTAAAGTAAAAGGTGCTATTAAAAATAGCTAAGTGATTATAGACGCTATCAAAATCGTTTTAAAATTATAAGAGAGTAGTTTTAAAATAATTTATAAAAGTTACCGATGAATATGCAGTGTTAATTTATTGTAGTTCCCTATTGATCGTTTCCTATTAATGCTCAATTTACTATCAAATAATCATGAGGACATCGTGTAAGGATAAAATGTATTGGAGACTTTATACTGAAAAAGTAACAAACGCTGGATTGACTAGCAGAGTTATTAGATGCTTAAAAATAATACGTTGGACCTGGTATAAATTTAAAAGCTGATCGTAATTAATTTTTATAAAACAAATATTTAAAAAAATGAGAAATACTTCTTTATGAAGCAAGTATTTGTAAATTCTAAATTTAAATATATCTTGGTAAAGATATAATATGTAACAGTAATTGTATAAATATTTGCCTTGTTAAGTCTTTATGGTATAAAAGACTAAATTCTGACAATTTTAAAAGGCAAATAGATTGGAGATTTAATAAGTAAAGAAATACTTATAAATAAAATTATGATATTATTAGAGTCTAAACGCTGGTCATACAAAAGACTTTAAAAGTAATCTTACCTGAATATCTATTATGGAATGCGCAAATCTACGTGGATATTCCAAATCAAATCAATTAAAAATAATTAAATCAGAACTTTGTAAATTAGAGACTAATTCTAAAAATAATAACTTTTAAATAATAATATTTTTCCTTAAGAAGAAATGAAGTCGGATCTCATAAACTATTTTAATTTTATTTTTGTTTTCTGATGGAACTGACTTTTATTTTTATTTATTTTTTAAAAAAAGAACGTTTTCATTTTTTATCATAAAAACTTTTAAAGAACACGTGATGTACCGGAAAAGGAAGTAATGTTTAGTGAAAATTTGTGCCTAGGAAAAAGAACAATGACAACTGGATGAAAACACCGTTGGATGTTATGTAACATTTTTATTTATTAACTAACATAAATCTTTCATTAATTATTGATTTATTAAAGATAGGAAAGGTACATTTACATTTTTTTTTTTAAAATAGTAACTAAATACTAATATAACTTTTATTTGCATAAAGTTTATTTTATAATTATACAACACGTAATATTTTAAAGAATAATTGTTGAGTGTAAATGTGTAATTATTTTGTAAAACTGGAATCCTGGAGGACATCATATGACGGACTGTACATTGAAGTATCATTTATGGTAAAAAATTGTGTAATAATAATAATAATTTGATGTATTTACTATGTTTTCTTTAGATCAACCAAATGTTATATGATTATTGAATGAATGTATTAATGTTTAAATAATATACACGCACAAGATTAACAATAGCAGTTTTATTTTAATATGCATATTTTTAAATTGATGATATAAATTTAGTACAACGTGATATGATACCTTAGAAATAATTATATGATTCTTTCGTGAATGAATTTTAATGTTTCTGTTCCAATATTATAAATTAGATTTATTATACTAGTGTAAGTTATTTTTTTTTTTTCCTTTTAAAGTTAGTAAGAAGTATATAAGGTCTATATTTTATTTTATTTTTATTAGATGAGTTACGTTAATTTTACATAGAAATTTATATTTTTGATTGAAGGCTTATTGTAAATAGATGATGAGGTATAGGAGAGTTTGGATCGTTATTATTATGTTTGTTTTAAAATTGGTCATTTGTTTTTTTACTGAAATTAAATAGGGTTTAAATGACTTTTGTATGTAGTAGTTTTATAAAGGAATAGGAATAATAAGTAAAGAAAAGTAATGATTTAAAATGGCAAAGAATCATAGAATTTTGTTTAACATTGTACTTTATAAAAGTTGAAATTATTGAATAATTTTAAAATATTAGTTTTTAAAGATACATATACGTATTGCATATTTTAATAAAACATGTAGTATGATATTATATCGGAATGAAATAAACAGTGATAGTTAATGGGTGTTATTATACTACAAAGTTATATCAGTTGATACATTAATTAATATTTGAGTCATACTGATAATAAATGTAATACAGCCTTATACATTATAATATAAATAACAGTAGGACTTATGTGAAATAGCATTTTTAATTATTAAAGTTTGTTTATTTACATACATGCTACATGAATGATACCTTACATAAAATCTTTTCTTATATTAATTGATAATAAGTAATGTTTATGTAAATTAAAGTCATAAACTTAATTGAATTTTATTAATAAAACATTCTCTGAAATGTATAAATTATCTACTTATAGTTATGGAAATAATAACAGTGTAAAAATCTTGTATTATTATTTTTCTTATTTTTTTATTTTCTTTAGTTCCATTTAAATGTAAATAGTGTAAATAAATTATTTGTTAAAGTTAATGTAAATAAATTTGTTAAGTTGTTTAAAGGATGTGTTGAATTCATTATTTTACACCACAACATTTGACAACAGATAATTTGAATGTACATAATATTTTGCACAATATGAATTTATTATTTATTATTTGAGAAAGAAACACAGTATTTTATTAATATAATTTATAGAAATTGATTGACATTAACATATAATATTACAATGGTCATAAAGTAATTATAATGCACAATATAAGAGTATAAGATTATTTATTGCCACAGATTGTTAAATTATAAGATTTTGGTTTATTTTAAAATTAAGATACTATATGGAAATGAAGACATGCATATGATTTGTTTATTTTCTTAATGATTAAAAGTATAACCCAATAGATAAGATTAAGATATACCCTAAAGATTATTATTGTTAGTGATTATTATTAGAATAAGTTTGGTGTATTTAGGTTTGATATTAAATCCCTTATCATTCCTATCTACATGAATTATTATTACTTTAAGATAATTAGAAGAACCTGAGATCATTTTAATTATATTTTCTTAACAATAGATTGAGATTTATTTATCTATTATTATTAAAGATATTTCATTTATAAAAGTCATAAGAGCGCTGTAGAGTTAGTAATGAGATAATTAGAAGTAATAGTATTCTTATGCCATTGAGACAGTGTCTTGGAGAGACATTGACTCAATGTAAATCTGATTACCAATTGTAACTTCACTTCACAGTCTCATGATTTTAGTAAATATTTATTTAATTAGTACATAATATTGAACTATATTAATTTTTGATAAGTTTGTAATAAATCTGATAAGTTATAATATTATAAAAATATATTAAAGATAGTTGTACATATTTTAGCCGAGCATAATGATTTGATTGAGCTAGTCATATTTTAAATTATATCATATATCGAGAAGTGAGGGTACAATATATATATATATATATATATATATATATATATATATATATATATATATATATAAAGTACAGCTGTTGAGAAGTGTTATATATATTGAGAACAATAATATTTTAAATAATTTTTTGAAATGATATTTAAAATTTCTAATTAACAAATTTTAAAAGTAAATGACTTTTGTCAACTAAAAATAAAACATGGAAAAAAAATAATAAATGGCATTTGTGTCTAGAAAATTATTCGTTCTGATAATATTTATAAAATAAAAAAGAGAGAGGAAAACTCCAAATATATATATATATTTGAAAATATTGAAAATGAGACCACAAGGATCTGAATTTTAAAGAAAACTTTTCAAATGATAATTTTTTTAAAAGAAAAACTTTTACTTTCCATAAAAAAAGAAAAGAGGCTAATTAATAAGTTTTAATTTATATTATTTATTTTGGTCTATATATTCACACATCATACAAGTGCATTTATGTATTATTGAAAATAAATTAAGTTTTTTGTATAAGTCTATGGCAATTCAAACATGTTAAATTTTAAATTATTATATAGCACATATGAATGCTCCTATGTTTTTTGACAGTGAATTAACTGCATATTCAGAAAACATAATATGGTTTATTAGGTTTATTTTTTTTAAAAGCTAATGTGTATACTCTATTTCCATGCACATACACATGTGTTAAATCAGTCATTAATTATGTATTATAAAAATGAATTTCATTCAAAGGTTTATGACAATTCAAATATGTTCATAAATTATTGCATCACGCATCAGTGTGCTTATTTATAGGTGTTTGATGTATTGACATATTTGTAAATGACAATGTAATAACATATTTTTTTATACATTAATCAAAATCAGCATGTCAAATTTATATTTATGGCATGCTCAGCTGACCTTAATTTCATTTTAATTGTTATTAATAAATTGACATTTCCTTGTTAAAATTATTCCAGTGAATTTATTTAATCCTAAAATATTATAAATTATTATATGTTGTATTATATTCTTGTTCACAATAATAGTTATAGAGCTTTTTGTTCCTGAGTTAGATTTATGTATAACAGTTTGTTATATAGAAGGGTTTTTTTATTTAGTGTTTATGGACATTCAGTTGGTGATGTTCCTGGATTGATGTAAAGGGGATATCTTTTAAAGTCCATGCACTACAGTTTATTTAGTTTAGTATTTATTAGAAATTAAAGTTATAGTTGGATAGTACATTAAGGGTACTAAGTGACCAGACCATTGATGATGATCAGCATGTTTTAGTATCCCAGCATTATTGTTTTTATTGTTATATATTTTGATGGATTAGCACTTAAGTTTGTACATCCAAATTAATGTTTAAATAATCTGCCCCAAGCTGGCAAGGACTAAATAATTAGCCTGGTCTATATAGACCTATTTCAAAGTCCAGTCACAAGATTGACTGTTGATACTTATTGTTGATTATTCATGATGATGAATGATTATTCTAGGTAATGCTGAGTGAACTTATAGTTAATATAGTCAGTTGTGTTGGTTTCTCGGGCTCATTTCATTGTTCATATGCATTTGTATTTAATTTTATATATTAAATTTTCTAGTAACTGGGATTGATGATGACTTTCTATTACTCCAGGTTACCCAAAGATCCATACTGTTACAATATACAATGAACAATTTTTATTTTGATAATACTATATACTAGTTTTCTTAATTTTCCAACATTACTATGAAATAACATTCATCTTTGTCAAGATTTACATTGTAATGAACTGTTTTTCCTCAAGTGAATAATCGGATTTTGATTGTGCATGAATTAAAAAATATTCATTATTATGTATATCATTAGATAATTATCCAATATTAATAGTAGTTGGATTTAATTTTTTTTTTTTACTTCCAGTTTACAGTCAGTGATTTTTGAAATTGATTTTAGAAGAAAGAGATAAAATAATGAGTTTCCATAATACTGGAATATATTATACTTTTTCACATCTATTTAAATTGTTAGATTTTTAAAAAAATTTAATATCTTGTTTTACAGCTCTTACATCATATTTTTCCAAATAGCTTATATTTTAATATCATCAAAGTCAGGGATGTGTCTATTGTATAAAAAAAAAGTCTACTGTAAAAGATACTGTAATAAATATTTGTTTAAAACTGTTTTTATGATCCCTAATTCTCACACTGCTTCTTCAGCACTAGGATCATGGGATTTTATAAATACCTTGGTGTTCTAAAAGTGTTCAGTTTTTAGACTTATGCTAGTGGAAAAAGGTAGTCTTAATATTGAAATTAATGAAAGTCTACCAATCTTTATCATTGACAGAATCAGTTGAAGAATTCTTAATTTCATCTTTTCTTTCTGGTATCAATACTATGCAAAGCCTTATATATAATAGTTTTGTATAACCATTAATATTGAATGTTTTTTGTTATTGGTATTTCTTGAGTAAGATGATCTTTATTAAACGAACTATATACTGTCATCAAAATATTTATTCCTGCAGAAAATATATGAGCAGAATAATGATGAGAATTGAAATATCTATTTATATGGGTGTTTTGTTATTTTCAACTTCCATAGTTAACTTTACATTAGAATGTCTTCCACTAGGAAGAAGTAGAAAATAATTCAATGTATCAGTGCCATAAGGCCACATAACCAATATTTCATCAAAATATCTGAGCCAAATGGAAAGTCTCTTATTACCTGTTTTTAATACTTGATTCTCAAAATTATTCACGAAGAGATCAGCAATTACAGGTAATAAAAGACAGGGCATAGGAAGTTCTTTTACTTGTTTATATTCTTGAAATCTATAAATAAAATAATGTATTTTGAAGGAAATGCTTTGTCTATGGAATAATAAAATCAGACAAATTTATTATACTGAGCTATTATAGATAGAGCTTTTTCAACATTAAAACTGGTAAACATAGAAGAGACATCAAACTAATCTATAAATCATTTTTAGCTTGATTTAAGTTTTTAATAATATTAAAATAAAATGAGCTAAATTTTTAATTGTAGATGAAATATTACCTGCCAGTGGCTGCAAGCTTTTGCTAAAAATCAAGCCATAGAATGTGTGGGAGAATTATTGCACATATAATGGGTCTCAATGTACTTCACATTTATGAATCCTAAATAACCCATAAAATTTAGGGTATAATGAAGAACCTTCTATGAGAGAAATTTTAATTTTTATATTTTTGTTCATGGTGAGCAAATGACAAGTTTTATCATTTTTCTATGTATGTTAATGATGTTTTTTAATTACCTTTATTAAGTAATATTTTACTAAGGCTGATTAAGTAAAACAGTCACATGACTTTTATCTGATATTAGGATAACAATAATCATCTCTTTTTCAATCATGAAGAGCAACAAATTACCTTCAAAATAAATTAATTTTTGAAGAGTTCATATTTTTTAAAACATCACAAACCTGATATCTAATACAATTAGCATTCTGGAATTCTATATTTTTTAAAAAAGATTCCATATTATAGATAATAGTTTTAACTGGAATGTATTTAGGAGCCAGCACATAATTAAAGTTTATGGTTTTCAAAAATATAAACAAGTTAAGTAGCTTAAGATAGGTTGTTCTCTATCACTTCTACTTGCGGATCTCTTCATGAATAATTTTGAGAATCAAGTATTGAATGCAGATAGAAAGAGATCTTCATTTTGACTCAGATAGGTGTGTCATGCATATGTCATATAGACTCATTGTATTGATGCTTTGAATTGTTTTTTTTTTTTTTTTCTAAATGGATGACATCCTGGTATAATGTTTAACAGGGAAGTTGAAAAGACAAAACACATTTTTTTCTACATATTTTAATTATTAAAAACCCTGAGGATTCTTTGTCAATATCTGTTTATAAAAAGTCCATGTTTACAAATACATATCTCAATTTTAATTTTCATCATCATCCTGCTTATATATTTTCAGTGGCAAAAAATCTTTTGATTTGTCTCATAAAGATTAGTTTAAGAAATATCACTAATTAAAAATATTCTATTCTCTAATGGTTTTAGTAAAAACATGATATATAAAGCTTTGCATAGAATTAATATCAAGAAAAAAAATGATGAAGTTGAGAATTCTTCAATTAATTATAGAGTTGTTTTACCTTATATTAAAAGAATTACTGTTAAAATAAGTACATATCTGTCTAATTTCAATTTTAAGACTATCTTTCTCACTAGAAAAAAACTTAGTGGCTTATTAAATTTTATGTCTGCAGTATTCAAGAAGCTATGTAGGACAAATAGATAGATATATTGGTGTCTGAGTTAATGAACATAAAGTTGTCTTCTTTCAAAAGTTAATTACATCATTTTTACATTATATATTTAAAAAATTAGTTACATACCTGATTTTGTTAATGCTAAACACTAGCTACTTTGAAAAAATTTGATTTAAAAACTTTGAGAGAATGTAACTTTCTAATTAAATGACTATTAATTTAATCATTGCCACATTTACTTAGTTTCATAGTTACATTAAAATCTATGGGATGTTGTATGACTTATTTTAAGTAAATAAACATTTATAATTCAAAATTATGGTTGCATTTGATGTTTATCATTATAATTTTCCCAATTTCACCACATTTATTTGAATCACATGGATAATAATATCTAAAAAAGTGAATTACTCCAAGTTTAATTTTATGCAGAACCAATAAGGTTTATGACTCTTCCTTATCTTCACTATTCTTTCTCTGTATTTGTCTATATCAAATTGTTATAATTTAATACAAAGTTGCCAAACTTCTTTGTACTCACAACTTTAACATTCCTTTCCCTGTTACATATTTTAATGATTATACATTTTATTTATTAATTTACAAAATATTATATAATTTTAGCAGATATTCAGTGAAACTTTATCTATTATTATTAAAATAACTATATGAAATAAATATACACATTTTTTCATTTCATGACATATACTTTAATCAGGTGAATAAAGATATTGAAAAAGATAAATGACTCAAGATGCATATCACATTAAACAAGCTCTCTTCATATTTACTTTGAGTTTCCTGTCTCAAGATAGGTAAAGCAAATACATTGTTTATAATTTGACAATCATTATTTGTAGTTTGCCATATTTTTACCATACTTTATTTGTGTCTAAATTTTAAAACTTCATCATGAATTATAATTAATTTATTATATGAATAATATGTTTAATTTGACATATCCACATTTGTATTTTTTAATCCGGTTGTTATTTTAAAGAAGCCATCTTCATTTTTATTACTGACTTCATGATATGTAATTACATTCAGTCTGTTATTATCTTCGACTTTTTTTTAAATATGCTATTGTAATACTACATTTCTTTGCAATAATATATTACTTGAACAATTATACATCTTTTTTTTCTTTTCTTTATTTAACTATGATTTATATTTTTCTGAAAACATTAATGAGTTTAAATACTCAAGTTTTTTTTTTTTTTTTGTATTTTATTACCTAATGTAAAACTTTTATTTTTTCTCTAAGAAATCTGAAACTTTGAATTACATTTAGGGAAATATTTGTTAATGAGGTAGTAGTGCATTGCTTACTTTAAAATTTAGTCATATTATCAACTTTCATTCTCTCAATTAGAATACCTAGTTCTTTTTAGTTAATCTATTAAATAAAAAAAATACAGTGAATTTTAAGTCCATTATTTTTAATTGAGCTAGAGAAAATGAAAAATAAATATGGAAAATCATTACTATTGAAAATCACTAATGATTCTTCATTAATATATATAAATTTCAATAACATTTTACAATTTAGAATATTTCTCATCTTTCAGTTGCAAATTGTATGAGTGTATACATATAATTTTAATATCACAATAATTATGTAGTTTGAAAAATTATGATTATTATAAATTATAGTTAAGAGATACAAGTACGATAATGTTTCTGTGGTGTAATAAACTGTAGTAATTTGTTATCTATATATGTATACTGAACAATGATAAAAATATATGTGATTGTCATCTTGGTCAACAGAAGAGTGCTGGTTAAGCATGAAATGTGCTTCTTTGGAATCATAGATCTTTTTCACTTGTCTTTGGTCATATTTTATGATTACATCTCTCCTCAAAATAAAAACAGATTGAAACTAATCTCTACCTTGGATTGGGTAGTAAAAATTACACTACAGAAATATTATTCACTATTGGATAATCTTTAGTCTAATGAATGACTTTTATTGTTATATTTTCATTAAGTGATTTTTGTTAAAGTTCTGAGGGCAGCACATTTGATACTTATCACATAAACTCTAGTGATTTTCTATCTATATATTGAACAACAAATGATAATGATATGTGTAAGAAATTGTGGTCTGTGCCAACTGATGAGTGCTGATTCAGCACAAAATGTACATCTTGGGGATAATATATATTTTTATATGTTTTTGGTCATATGTTTATGACTACATCTCTCCACAATGTGTTAAAAGTGGCTAGAAAATAGTTCCTACCTTGTGTGAGAGTGGAGAAGTGAAATTTATACTACAGAATTATTATTCATTATTGGATAATCTTTTGCCTAACGAATAACTAATAAAAATATTAATACAAGTACACTATTTTTTTACAAATAATCTTATTTTATTTTTTGAACATTTTTTTGTTGACCTTTGCTTTAGTTTAAACTATGGGGTTTAAGTACTTGGATCCAATATTGGTTGGTAATTAAATAACTAGCTACTTCTATCTCAAAGGTAAGCAAAAATGGAAAAATCATTTAAAACCTTTAACCTTGTTACATAATACTTTCTACATGATTATTTTCTGGAATGGGAGGTTGTTGTAGGAGCTTTAAACTACTACAGGGCATATATATATTCTGCATTTTTTCTACCTGCCTGTGTACATCTCTATTCACTAACAGACCTATTTGTTTATATATATATATATTAAAAACGTCTGCTTAGATATAAATTTATACTGTTTTAAATTATTAAGTTTATATTAGTTGTATCATTTACTTCAAGTATATTGACTGAAAAGTATTTCTATCTGTCTTGACATTTTGGTATGACAAAACTATAGGCGTGTACTATGTTGAAATATTGATTATTATTTATATAACATTAATTACTATGAAAAATATTTTTACTCATGTTTAGATTTCTTGTCATCATAACCCCATAATAATATATTAACAACAGTTCTACTTTTTAGTAGTATTGTAGATAGGAGTGATTAATTCTGTTGATAAGATCTATCTATATTGGAAGACAGTACTAATAGTTATACTATTACTAATAGATAAAAAACTTTACCTTTAAGTAACTACTCATTCTTGTGTGCTATCTAAGATCTCTGTAAACTTTATTCCAATTTTTAATATAGTAATTAGACACCTGTTTTATTTTCAAGTAGTTTAAAATGTTTTGTTAACATAATTGTTATTATTTATTATGCTCATAGCATTATAAGGATTGCTGTCAAATATAGGTATGGATAGGATTAATTAGGAAATATGTTCTAAATAATATAAGCATTTGTCATAAATAATTGTTGAGGATGGGAGATCAATTTAAAACAGATTTTCTGTATAATAAATAGATCCCTTGCTTAAGTGTACACAATAGTTGACTGAGAGACTCAAGAACTAAAGGTTCCATGATTTCTGACTTGATTAAAATTAAATTAAAAAATCCAGATTCATCTGACAACCATCTGGGAGCACAAAAGTCGTATGTTTTTTTTTTTTAGAATTAACCATACAATTATTTTATAAAATCAATACCTTGCATTGTTTACTATAAAGAATGAATTCAAAAGGAAAGTACCTAGATTGTGGATCAACTCTGTTACTTTCAATGCTTAAGTATCATATTATCTTTCAATTGACAAACTATCTGAATTATTATAACAGTTGATTAAAGATTGCAACTCATTGTGATACTATAAACAATGGATATTTACATTAATATTACAAAAGTAAAAACAACAACATTGTTCTATGCAGTTCAAGATTGTGATAGAGTGACAGAATTAAGTGCTAAATTTTCTAAATTGAGGCTCAATCTATCATTTCAAATGGTCATATTTTTCAATACTGCGCGAGAAACTAACCACTTAAATATTTTTTGTTCTCTATAGTAGTTCAACCATGGATGCGTCAGATACTGATTTTCGTATCAAAAGTCATTTTGTTATTTCTTATGCTTTTCTGACATATGACCTCCGCAGCAACTATCCATCGATTATATATATAGTAAAATAGATTGTGAACACTGATTTTTTAAAAATTAGAATATATATAATATTGATATGTAAGTAGTATATTAAAAATAATTTTAAAATCTTATATATACTATGCAGTGTCTTAATTTAAAACTTCTTTAAATGTTAGTGAGTGCAATTAAATATCGTACATTAAAAATATATATAAAGATTAAATGATCTTTACAAATTGTTTTCTAAGAAACACATGTGATCAATTTTCTTTCCTTTTTTTCTATCATCTTTTAAAGTAATTTATATACTTGTGATACTTTATCTGCTGAAACAATTGTGACAGTTGATATGTTTCTGTAGTTACAGAAGAGATCATTTAGTTTAAATTTATCGTATTCTTATCAGGTGTGAATTGTATATAAACTTCCCACTTAGCAGATTATGGCTTCAAAACACCAGAACTGTTTCATAACTATTTTGGTTCGAGGTTTTTTTTTTTTCAATTTATAAATAAAAAGGTGTACAAATTCCTTTACACTAAGAAATCTATCTAAATAAACTGTGTATGTTATTTGCTAGAGAAATAAAATGTTTATTTTAAAAATCAAACCTCTTCAAGTAAAAAATATGAGTATATTTTAAGTAGAATTTTTAGAAGTATTAATTAAAACATTTTGTCTGTAATATTATATAACAAAAATCCATAAAGCAGTGGTGGCGAAAGTTTTTACGTGTGCGTGCCAAAAATTTCCAAAAAATATTTATTGAATGATTGGCGTGCCATACAGTTATTAAATCAAAATATAAAGAACTTAATTATTGCAGTTTTTTAAAAGTTTATGAAACAATATAACAATAACAATAATAATTAAACAAAATTTTTAAATAAGCTAAATACGAGTAAACAAGTTGAATAAAATGTAATAGTAAAAAAATTAATAGTAATTAAAACAAAACTTTGAAAATAAACATATAAAATCAACACAAATAGATATTATTTAATGAGATTTTTGCTGTTGTACATTGGATGCCAAATATTTTATATCTTGTTCATATTTTGTCATTTGTAATAATGTACATGCTGAACTAGATTAATCTGTCATTCTATTTCTCGAACTGTTTTTAATTAAATTCGTTTCTGAAAATTATGATTCACGTGCTTATGTAGAGGAAAAAAATTGATAATATAAGCGGTCACTAATTTTTTTAAACAATTAAATGTTTCAAGAATAGCATTCCAGGCAGTCAATAGTTCCTCTTCGACATTCTTTTTACACATATCCAATAATCTTTCATTTTCCATTGTTTCTAACTCATTCCTCAAGCCAACAAATTTCTGTTTCCATCTACAACTGGATTGACAATCGACTGATTGCATTTCCATATCTTTCAAATTAAGCCACTCAAAAATTTCTAACTTGAGTCTACCCATTGATGTAATGTCTGGATATAAAATAAAGTTTTGATATTTCTGAAATTGTCTGAATTGTATAAATCTTAAAGAAAATTAATCAATTATCGATTGAATAACAGCACAAAAGTCTTGCGTCATCTTGTTT
The DNA here is from genome assembly GCA_028023455.1 of Epiperipatus broadwayi. NCBI lineage: Eukaryota > Metazoa > Onychophora > Udeonychophora > Euonychophora > Peripatidae > Epiperipatus > Epiperipatus broadwayi. Next base: position 460,550 of record JAQFVV010006222.1, on the reverse strand, counting down.
CTCATGAAATTCTAAATCAGTCAAGAACTTTTTTATATTTGGAAAATATTTGAATGTATAAGAAATAATATCATGGTAGAAAATTTGAAATTGAACTTTAAATCTTTGATCAAATCAAACATGACAACAATTATCTTATTATAACCTTGCAGTTTCACATTTAATTCATTTAGATATGAATACATATCAGTAAAAAAACATTAATTTTGAAAGCCATTCAACATCCATTAATTCCTTATATTTTTCAATGATTTTCTCATTACATAAAAACAATCTAATTTCTTATAAACACTCAGTGAATCTTTGAAGAACTTTTTCTCAACTTAACCATCTGACATTGTTGTATATAAGTAAATCATATACTGGCTTTATCTCATTAAATATGTAAATATAAAATTTATTATCTTAGTCACAATGTTCATAAAATCATCCAGTGGCTTAAAGCTGGTCTTCATGCATAAAACCTGCTGATGTATAATGCAATGAAAACCTAAAATTGAATGACCAAATACATTTGTTAAATAAACCTTTTAACCGCTAATTATATTATTGGTTGTATGAGGTAAAAATCAAATCTTTTAATTGGCCAACTCACAAACTGAAGACAAAGCCTATTGTTAAAACATATTCGCCTATAATATTAAATTCAACTCAGATACATTTATAAAAAGTATATTACTAATTTTTCAGGTTATGAAGAGAACGAAAGTTCTTTCAAAAATAAATTGCTATTTATTTATTCTAAAATATTCAATTTCGGCAACATAAAAGCTATAATATAAACAAAAAGGTCGACTTTTATGTTATAGAAAAGTAAATATTTCTTTTTACTAAATCTTTAATATTTTTACTAAAATCTTCAATATTTTTCGAAAATAATTTTGTTTTTTTAGTATTCTCTCTGAAAATCATTTGTAATTACTGAATATATACTTAATATTCTTTAAAATTATATTCGAAATGAAAATCTCAGCATTTTTCTTTATTTTCTTTGATCAGGTGGTTTCTTTGTTCTTTCCAGCCAATCAGAATCTCTTTTTCGGCTGAGAGTTCACTAACAACCAATTACAACTGATATTTTTTCTTTGTTTAGGTTTAAATGCATTTTTTTTTATTTTTTACTTGTAAAATAATTCGGAAGAGGGCACCATCTTACAGAACTTTTAAAAACCTATTCAAAACCTATCAAATGAATATTTTAGCATAAGAACTGGAAGAGTTAGAGTGATGTCAGATGTCGACGAGGAGCTTCGTAAGAGGCGGGAAAAGGGTTAAATAAAGTGAGAAAACAATTTTTTTTCCAATCATAAGCACCATATGTATTTGTGATACAATTTTGACAACATCTACATTGCAAATATCTATTCCTTTTGTTGTTGTTACTAATGAGGGTAAACTGATCAATTCTTTTTTGATATTATTCCCAACACAATAGTAAATAATAATAGCGAAACGAGCTGATCCTTTTATGTACGTCCTTTCATTAAGGCAGAAATAATTTAAACTAGAAGATTTTATATCTTTTTTTTTTGTTGATGAGTTATGTGTTAGCCATTTTCAGGATTCTTGATCAATCTTTTATGCTCTGAATATTTTTTTCTTTGTTTTTAAAATCTTCAAAAAGAACTGGTGCACATTTCATCCAAGCTTTTTTCATATATTCTTCATCATTAAACGTTTTCCCATGTTTAGCAATTACATTTGAAATAAAAAAAATTAGCAGCAGTTATATTTGAATGATTTTCAATAAATTTCATTATAGATGTTGATTGAATATTTATATTTTTAAATGATTGGGCAATATATTCTTTTTGTTCATCTTTACTTTTTTCACAGAGCAGCAATTTATGATTGCTCTCATAATGCCATTTTACTGATGATGTTCTCAATACAACTGTTCCAGATTATAAAACACATACTACTCTGGTGCCTTTGTTAATCATTCCATACTCAACAGTCCATCAATTTTGAAATTATCTACTGTTTTGATTTTTTTTTTCTCTCTAGTTATATTAATGTAATGGTAACAAATTTTTTAAAAAGTAAATTTAAATGAGCTTTAATAATTTTATAAATAAAATTATCATTTCACTTCTACAGCAAAACTTCAAGCAAAAAAAAAAAAACATTTCATGGCATTGACTATGCATTTCATTCCTTTGTTCGTAATTTTGATTACATTAAAAAAATGAATGGGTTAATGCATTTAGATGAAAAAAGATTAGGACAAAAAACCATTTGATTACTTTTACTTTAGATTTGGAAAAAAACTTACTTCAAACAATTATAAAATATTTTACTGAATTTACTTTCTAGTTTTATTGGAATCATTTGAGAGGTTTATAGAATATGATATCTCAGGATACCAGTACCACTTTATTTGACTTAAAATATAATTTATTGTTTCTAATCAGAGTTCAATTGTAAATTGAATTCTAATATAATATTATATTTATTTATTTTACCTTTAGTTTGCAGTAAATTTTTATTAGTATAGATTTTAGTACCAAAAAAATTATTGAAGAAAATTATGATATATAAATAGTTTGTGTGCCAGTAAAAAAATCGAACATGTCAGAGATGGCTCATGTGCTATAGGTTCACCATCACTGCCCTAAAGGATAATGCAAATCATATAAATAAAAAAAATTGAATTTGGTAGCTAACAATTTTAAGTTTCTTGTTAAATAATAAGATAGCTATAGTATTGTATATGAAAATAGATGAATTCGAATTGTCAGGATGTTGAGGGGGAAAAAAGCTATAATTAAATAGGATATTTAAGTCTTTTCAAAAAAATCTGTGTTACAAAAAAGCTTAAGAGTTAAATCTCACATTATTACAATGTTTCGAATACATTAATTTCTCTTTCTCTCTCTTTTGTTCTGGAATAATCTTGATCCTTCTTCTAATCATTATATAATTGTGTCATTGTATGCAGATAATTGAAAGTATCATCAAGAAAATATTTTTGATTTTTTTTATAAACATCTTGTTCATCTATATTTTATATTAACTTGCAGGAAATTTTTTTTATGAATAAACATTACATGCATTATTTGTACACATGAATAGATGTATATATTGTAATTGACAAAAATGTTATTTCTTCCAAAGGATATCTGACACAATCTTGATTAAACTGGTCCTTAGTAGATACTACAAATAATAACTTTTTTATTTGTAACAAGAATATTTATATGTTTTAAAACGTTTAGGAAACACAATAAATGTGTATCGATAAATAATTATAATCTCAGAGTTATGATATTAAAATATAACAGTGTATCTTTAAATAGGAATAAACATACATAATAGTATATATGACTAGCATATTTTCTCTAATTTTCAAAACAAATATACCAAATCTAGTTATCTCAGGGGTTTAAATATCTGTAAGTGTGATAAATAAAACTTAAAATTTTATTATTCAATTATAAATCTTTACCATTAGTATGGCTAAATAACAAAGGATATTTTATTGTTTCTAAACTGCATCCCCACAACTGAATTGCAATAGTTAAATTGTATATGCTAATTTTAGTGACAAGTGATTAGCATAGCTACCTTCCAAGCAGCTGACCCGGGTTCACTTCCCAGTCAATGCATTTGACATATATATATATATATATATATAAGATTAATTCTAAAGCAGTATACCTTTAGATAATATCATCTGTCCCAAATTATCAATTAGATGACGAATGCAAAAATTTATGAAAAATGTAAGTCAGACAATTTAGTAAGTATAAAATCAATTTATTTACATATACATGCAACACAACCAAATGATAATAAATCTGAAATAATAAAAATATAATTATAACAATAATTATTTAAGTTCTCATCAAAATCTGTATCTAAAGATTTTCAACGACTTTTAAATGTAGAAGATTTATACCAATGTATGCTCTAGTAAAATAAATGTATTTGTATATGTAGGTTATTAAGCAAGTCTTAAATAAAACTCAAGTACTAACTAATTAGTAAGTAACTAATGGGAAACAATGTTTCATTTGATCTTACTTTATTATTTGCACAGTCAGTCTTTTAAAATGAGCATCTCTAGTATATAACTTTATTCATTTTTCCATAGATAATGAAATATTCACCTTCTATATTTGGACCATGTAAATAATCATGTCATAAATTTACCTGACTTCTACAGGTTAGATATATAAATCACCAGAATGCTTTCCATATACTGTATGATTATACAATACAATAATAAATATTTCTGGTCATGGAGATTAAAGTATATTTAATATAAGGACATGTGGTGTTATGAAAGATATGCCTACCCATATTAATATTTATGAGTCAATTATAACACAAACTGTTAGGAACTTTTCTCTACTAAACAACAATATTATTATATATAAAATTTCATTGCCACAAACATAATGTAAGTTTACAAAATATTTTTAATATAACTTTTAACATACTTATATCTACAAAATGAAAGGGTAGTTTTAATTTTAAAAATACTTTCAACCACATAAATATAATTTTTTACACAGAAAATTTAGAAATTGTATACTAATTAAACATAATGAAGAGACTGAAATTTTATTTTAAAGACTCGTAAAACATAGAAAATTATATAAAACAATTATATCTTTAATTATTAATTATAATCAATTTTAATAACAGCCTCTCTCCAATACAAGTTACACATGGATACCTATGTCATCAATATGAAAATTACAATCATATAATTAAAATCATACTATTTGTAGATTCCTGTTTACTCGTGATTTCCTCTTGTGAGAACTTTTAATATTTTATTTGAAAACAAGGAAAGTAGATAAATATAATGCAAGACCACAACAAAAAAAATATTCTATTATCTAATGTTTATTTTGTAAGATTTCGCAAAGACATATTTCAGAAATTTTATCCAAGCAAAGTTTTTAAACATTTTGAAGAATCAATTTAAATCCTTCCATGCTTCTAGGATAGAAATCCTAAAGAACAAGGTAAAATTTATTCTTGCAAATCAGGAAGATAATGATAGGATTTATCTTTTTTAATGAATCCATTAGAGTAGTAAATTTTGAATATTAAGTGAAATCAAAACAAATTGTTTTTCTCCATTTCTAGATAAGTTTTAGTAGATAATTAGTAATTTTTTCCTGGAGATAAAATTCACAAATATTGGCATTTTCTTTAGAAAATGATTTAAAATAAAAGTTCCATTAATTTTGAAAAAAAAACTTGAATAAAAACCAAATATTTAGTATGCAGGTGTTTATATAGCAGTTACTTCCTGAACATTTGCTTTAACACTATAGCAGATAAGTGATTGAATGGGTAGCAATCCTAGAGTATTTTCAAAATTACCATTTCAAGAAAAATATTTAAATTCCATTTGTCCATGCATTTTAAGTTTATGAAGAGATTTCAAATGTATTAGTTATTCATTTAAACAGTCTTAAGAAAGGCATTTATCACAAAATGGTGCAAATGGTTTGTGAAAGTCTACCCCTTCATTATCAAACTTAACAAGAAACAAAATAGCTAAATTCATTTACTGGCATTGTGCAGTTTAATCAGCAGGCCGCTAGCAATGAAAGCAAGATTCCTCTTATGTATGCACATTTATACATTTTACCATGTGACTGATTTCATTGTCATCTTCACTCAAAAGGTTTTATATGATTATTGCATCTTTTAAAAGTTCAAATTGTTTGACAGGCAAATAGAATTATTAAATAAATATAGCCTAAATGAATAAATATAATAATTTGGATATAACTACTTTTCATTTTAAATTTTTTTATTAAACATATTGAACAATAATAACAGCAAATTTAAATTCTGTTTTATCATTTATTTTTTCTTCTCTCATTGCTTCTGAATCATTCATGGTTTTTATGGGACAATAAAAACTCTCTTTTGAATAATTTTCACAAGTGATAATGATTACAAAATCTTTTGCATTCAAATTTGTCTTCTTATTTATCTTTTTTTTTCATATGTCATAGCATCGGCCAGGACGCAAACCCACAACCGTCTGCAACCAACTATTTGCTTGCAAGGCAGCTGTGATGACCTCTCAGCTAGCAACGCTTGACTTTCTTATTTATCTTTACCTCACAAAATCCAATAAATACAATAAAATTATATGTATCAATATATGCTTTTTTATTTTTCTTTAGAGGGTTTCTGAAATATCTTGTAATAACTACTGCCTTCCAATCATTGCCTGGCACAATAACAAACATATATTAGTATAATGATAATTTCAATAGCAAGCAAAGGTATAAATGGATGAATCAAAATATACGCTAACATATATTTAAAATATTAATTAACAATTAATTAATTAAGCAATGTTCAGTCATTTATTTTTTAATTTTATTCTTTGTTGTGGTGATTAGTAATTTATTCATTATAAGCCAATGCACAGAATAAATTATAGAATATAGATTTCATATTGCTTTAATATTAATTTAGTTCTTCATATATGGTAACATCAGTAATTACATTGAGATTAGTTACATTTAATACAAAGTGTATCAACTACAATATGTTTTAAAGAGAATAAATCAATGAAATTTAACTATAACACTTGAAACATGTGTGAGAATGATGCCATATTAAGCATCATTTTATTATTAATGTTTAAATTTTAAGTAGAAAGTGGACTATATACTTCACACTTATACCATTAAAATTTTCAATTAGAAATTTCAATATCTATAACCATAAATAGATTTTTTTCCATTATTTGACTTTAAAATAAGTGTAATAAGTTTGAACCAAATGATTAATAATCATTAATACTTTTTTGAAAGAACATTGTTGTGACGTATACGCAGCTCTTCCTTGGAAATGTCAATTTGAGTCAAACTTAATTAGGTATTATTAATATTTATTATGGATTAAGTGTAGGCATGTTTGGGAATCCATTCTTGTCCACATACATATAATATTTCGAGAATTTTCAATCTATATATATATAAATGAGGGTGTGTTTTTGTTTAATTTATAATTTTGTCCATAATAAAAAAGTTTTATATGGTAAATAATCATTAATGATGTCAAATTTCAGGAGGATAATGAATTAAATATGTCCGACTGAAATATTACAATTATTTTTCAGAATTTTTTTTACAATCTACTGGATTATCTCTATAGGGATTTAACTGAAAGTATAATAAAATATGTATTATTAAACTTGATGTTTAGAATTCCAAATTTCAAAAGATGTGCAATACTTCCCTTTTATCCATAAACTTCTCATTTGCAGTTTCTGTTATATTTTTTAAAAAAGAAAATAAAGTCAAGCGTTGGTTGTCAAGTGATTAGCATAGCTGCTTTACAAATAGTTTCCCGGGTTCGCTACCCAGCCAATGCTTTGACACATGGAAAAAAAAGAAGAAAATAAATCAATGAAAAAATAAATTTTAATTTTTTAAATATTATTTTGTTAGTTCACAATGCAACTTCTTGTCTATGCTACTGCAAGTCGTCATAAGTCAAGCGCAACAACAGGTTTTAATCTTCTCTTATAACCCCCCCCCCTTTTTTTTTTTTTTTTAAATATCCAAATACTGTGCAAAGTTTAAATAATCATTAATTTTATTATATATAATTTTGTGGATATATATATTTGTGTGCAACTTATCAGTAATATTAATTTTTAAACAGTAGTTTTTAATATAATAAATCAAAACAGTGATCGTCTTTTATGATTAACCATAATATTTTTTTATTTATTTTCTAAAATGTTAGTAGACATTACGAATTATCTCGTCTTTAAATGTACGAGTAATAAATAATATCAGATTTTGAACAGTTTGTACCCGTGTTCAACTATTTGTAAAAATATTTAAGAACAACTCAGAAATTCTGAATCTATCAGAAAATAAATAGTTTTAATTCAAAATTTAAAACTTTTAGACAATTTTTTTTTTATACACTTTAATAATTTTACTTAGATTAATAATAGCATTGATTATAAATTAAGTCAAAGAATTGGTCTTAGAAAAAATAGGTCGTCAGCTCATTACAATTTGGCTTATTTATTTATAGGTCATATCAACCTTGTTTTTTAATTTAATTTTCTAATTACATATTATATATAATTATTGAAAAGTATATGATTCATTGTCATCTATGAAGTTTAATATTCATGCTAAGTTTTGAAAAAATATACACTGATCTGGAAAAAGTACTGTATTTTGGTTACTAGATATTTTTAGCAATTTCTTTTACAAATTTAAAAACTCTGTCAAATAATAAAAACCATGTACATCAGAATTATTTCTTTCTTCTATGCTGCCATTGTGTCTTCCTAATAAGTATTCTAGAAGTGGAATGGACATTCTACAGTTACATTTGGACACTTTTATTGATTTTTTTTTTCTTTTATGCCCATTGAGAATTAATTGCAGAATTTCCAACTTAGAATTGGCCATTCCATTACTGTGTTAAGCTGCACAGAGTCAATGAAAATTAATATAGTTTTTTGGAAATAAAATAAGTTCAGGAATAAAGAAAAGGTGTATATATGTATATAATGCATATGTGTTATGGTGATGTTTTTAGTATTGGTCATCATAAAATAAAATTAGTAAAGTGAGATAGTGTTTTTAAAAATATAGCCTCAAAATAAGATATGTAAATGTATTTAAGAGTCTATGACCAATCAGCTTGCATAATGATCTATAGTCTCATTAGTTTTCATTTTAAAGGCTTTTATATTAACTTGTTCTGCCTGTGTTTCTGTTGGTATGTCCATATTTCATCTATGTTTTTTGTCAATATGTTCACATTTTTTAATTAACAATGAAAAATATCTATTCCCTTTTAGAACTCAAGCTTATTTTTTGCCTTTCCCAAGAAAACTCCCTGGAAACTGAGACAATGGAAATATTACATTTGTGGAATAAAGTTTTATATATATAATATTAATTTAACTCATACTTAATTAATTAAATTAATTAAAATAAATAAATATATATATATATCTGATGGAAATATTACATTTGTAGAATAAAATATTGTTAATATTGATTTAACTCATATTCAATTAATAAAATTAATTAAAAAGCAATACATAAATATGTTTATATAGTAGTTGATCATGTGATATTTAAATTTAGACTTTGTTGGGAGTGTATTTTTTTTTTTTTAACTTCTTATTATTAAGTTATAATTTTTGTCAGATTTATTGTAGTTTTAACCATTTTTAAAAAAATAATATGTAATTATTTTTTTTTAAAATAATGCTTTTATGTAAACAGCCAACTAAAAAGTAAAAAAAAATAAATTGTAATTCATTTCTTAGTTAATTTGCCATTCTTGGAAAATATCAGAGATTTACGAATCTAGACTTGTTATAAAACAATTGGAATTTGGAGCAATATTGTCATTTCATAAAAGCATTTGAGGCTCAAATAAATTATAAAAATCAAAAAGGCCTCAAATGATTTTATAAAATGATAGTATTCCTGCAATTTCCAATTTTTTTATAACAAGTCTAGATTCTTAAAATTTCTGATATTTTCCCAGAATGACAAAATAATCGAGAAGTGGGTTACTTTCTTATTTTTTTATTTTTTAGTTGGCTATTTACATAAAAGCATTTTTTTTTTCAAAAAAAAAAATTATATATATTATTTATCAGTAGTTCAAAAAATTAATAAAGAATATTTTTGAAGAAGTAACTAAAAAAAAAATCTAAAAAAAAGTATAACTTTTCAATTATTTTGAACTCATGCACATCTATATATAGTCACACCCAAGTACATAAATTGATATATATTGTACACATTCTAATTTAGCCTTGTGACTTATTGTATTATCATGATGCATAAAATAGGAAAAAAATAATTGGTGTTAAATGGACAAATAATGTGTTTGTTTCTTGAAACACTGTGGTTATATTATAAGTCTCAGGTTTAATGATTGGTCCTTAGATGCATAAGAGGAGAAATATTTTTTCTCTGCTCAACTGATTTTTATCAGTAACAGAGGACAATATCTATATCATTGAATAGTTTGATAGTTATATTTAAGAATTAAAAATATTAAGCATATATAAATAATTGTCTGTAGACATAAATTTCATGCAGTATCATTTTTATAAGTCTACTTATTAATTTTCTATATTTGATGTATATTTTACCTAATGAATTATAATGTTTTTTTTTTGTTAAGAGTATTTTAATACTTTGTTATTACTAATTTATTCCATAACTTTAATACTAATGATATTAATAATTTATAACTTTCAAATCATTTGGATTATTTTGATAGGAAAGTTTTTACAGATATAAGTAGAGATATGTGTATGTACAAACATTAAAAATTTTAACATATACAAATATATTAAAAAGAGAATTTTTTTTTAAATAATTTGCATTTTCTGTGTAAAAAGTTATTTTTTTTACATAGTATTTAAGTTCAATTTTTCTTATTTTATTTGAAAGAATTGAGAAAGGAATGTCCAGGTTGAGAGAAGGTCAATTTTAACTTAACCTCAGTGTGTGAAATTTGTGGGAATAAATAGACACTAGTTTGTTTGGGCCACAGCTGCACTGATAAAGTATAATTTATGGATAACAGGGTGTTTTCAGTAACAACATGTGTGTAATGTCATCAAAAGACCAGCACACATATATAATCTGAAAATTAAAACAGCAGAGCAGAATAAGTCTTATTACCTTCTTAGAAGCCATGCATTATTATTTTTATAGTTGAATGTTTCTATAGCCATGGAGGAGTAAAAAGATATTTTGTTGATAGTCCCATTGGCCGATCCAAAGAATTATGCACATCCAGAAGAGTTAAATCTGAAAAGTGTTAAAAATCATTCTATGGCTGATTTCCAAAGTCCAAAGAAGACTGAATCCTGTTATTGTTTCACATATGCTGTTGCTGAATTCAAATAAAAGCACAAAGTAAAAAATATTGAAAGTTATATTAAAAGCAGAAATATCCATTTGTCTATACCCAGGGCAGAATGGTCCCTAAAGAAACACAATTTATTTCACAGCATCATCGTCATTGCAGTAAAGCAGAAGAATTGCATGCCCAAGCTGAAAATAGAACTTTTCCAGTAAACTGCTGCAATTGATAAATCTACATGTGTTGAACATTGGTATGTGGCTGAGTTCAAATTCTTAACCTTAGACAAGCTGACTTTAAAATGAAATTCATTGGACTCATTGAAATTGTCTCTACATTAAAAATAAAAGAAGAGCTTGGTAATATCAATTTTAATTTTGTTTTTTCTATGACTATTAACATTCTTTAAATAAATAATTTCTTTCTCTTTCTAAATATTGAAATAATGAATCAATTATTAGAAAAGTTTTTTTTAATGATTATAAATATTGACTTTATTAATATAATGTGTATTGTTTGATTACCCTTACATGTAACCATTTATGTGTGTATTTTTTTTTTTAACAAAATGTTTTTTTTTTTTTTTTATTATCATCAAATTAGAAAAGAATAAATATCTTTATGCTGTTCTTCAATAAAATAATAATCAGAAAATAATAAATTCTTTCAACAGCTATATAAATATAAATTTATTTTATATACATAAAAAGCCTTTTTCAGCACCTGATTTGGTTCAAATGTTAATAATCTATTATGTTAAAACAGGCAAAACTCATTATACATATTGCCACACACAGCAAGCTAGAGTAATCAATGGATGCCAGAAGGCTTGTGCATAAAATCCCCATCTAGTGCCTACTCATCCAATATCCTCAGACTAATTTCTGGCTTGTGGTCTTCACCAGTGAGGAGTAATCAATGGATGCCAGAAGGTTTGTGCATAAAATCCTCATCTAGTGCCTACTCATCCAATATCCCCAGACTAGTTTCTGGCTTGTGGCCTTTGTCAGTGAGACTTCTCAGTGATGAAGGCCACAAGCCAGAAGCTAGTCTGGGGATATTGGATGAGTAGGCATTAGATGGGGATTTTATGCACAAGCCTTCTGGCATACATTGATTACTCTAGCTTGCTGTGTGTGGCAATATGTATAATGAGTTTTGCCTGTTTTAACAACAGTTATACCCAAGCATAAGAAGTGGTGGTCATGTGATGTTTATTAGCTTAAATCTATTATGTTAATGAACTATTACAGACATAAAATTGTCTAGTGTTCAATAATGAAATTAAAACAATCAATACAAATATAAATCATTAAAATAAATCAAATCCTACATATAAATTCAGTAATTACAAAATAATTGACTATATTATAACAATATAATAAATAAATAAATTACATGCATTTTTTTTACAATTATATATATATGTCAATTTATATAATTTTCCATTCATTTTTAATTAATCAATTATTAACGAAATTTATAGAAGTTGAGTAAATATTCATACAATTATTTAAATTATTTTTAATATAATATGTTTTGTATATTTGTCTTGTTTTTGGATCTTTGATGAAATTTAAACATTTGATACTTTTTGTAGCATCTATTCTATGCCCATATTTTAAATAGTGAATATACAATGCAGATTTATCATCTTTTCTATTAATTGCATTAGTATGTTCTCTAATTGTTTGCCAGTATACCCAAAGTAAACCATTTTACAATTTCGCATGTAATTTTATATGAAACATATTATATTAAAAATAATTAAAATAATTGTGTGAATATTTACAACACTTCTATAAATTTGGTTAATAATTGGTTAATTAAAAATGAATGGAAAATTATATAAATTGACATATATATAATTATTAAAAAAAATGTAATTTATTTATTTATTCTATTGTTATGATATAGTCAATTATTTTGTAATTACTGGATTTATATATAGGTTTTGATTTATTTTAATGATTTATATTTGTGTTGGTTGTTTTAATTTCATTATTGAATACTAGATGGGTGTATGTCTGTAATAATTCATTATTGTCATAGATTATTAACATTTGAAAAGAGCACCAAATCAGGTGCCGAAAAAGGCTTTTTATGGTTTTAAAAAAATTGATATTTATATAGCTATTGTAAGAATTTATTATTTTCTGATTATTATTTTTTTATTATGTATTAATTCAGGTATCATAAGAAATGTATTATTTTTGGCATATATAAGGGTCAAACACAAGATTTACTAATGGGAGGTAACATATACACATACACCTAGGAATATAAATATGCCTACCTGAATACATGTTGAGTATAAATGTACAAATCGATAAAGGTAGAAATTTAGCATCATTTGAGATAAATTTTGAAGGTAGTTAATAACCTAGATTAATGGAAATTGAGATAAATACTTTGAAACCAATTTCTTTAGATATTCTTATCTTTATAATTCAACTAACATTTGTCTACTTATTTCTCGTTTATTATTTTCTAGGATTATATATATAAAATGTATGTTATATGCATTATGTGAGTATGTGTGTGTATTGGATGTGTATTTTAAATTAAAATGTTTTTATGATATAGGATTTATATTCACCCACTAGGGATATGAATATACACATATCATGCTACATAATATTAATGGATGAGTTTAAGTTTCATTAAGGGGAAGGCGGAAGACCTTTGGTTATTATTACTATTATTATCAATTAATTGTAACTAATTTATTATTAATTATGTAAATTTTTTATTTGTATTATTGATGATTTTTTTTCCATGTGTCATAGCATCGGCTGGGACATGAACCCACAACCGTCTGCAACCAACTACTTGCTTGCATGGCGACTGCGATACATCTCGGCTAATAATGCTAGACATTATTGATGATTGACCAATAATAAATTTTAATTTGTTTTTATTAAAAGAAGTTTATATATTTATTAGAGCTAATCATTGTCTTGTTAGTTGGTTTAACCCTTTTCCTGCCTCTTACGAGGTCTCTCATCAACAGTTGACGTCACTGTAATTCTGTTATTTTTAATGCTAGCATATTCATTTGACAGTTATTGATTAGGTTTTTAAAAGTTCTGTAAGATGGTGCCCTCTTCCGAATTATTTTACAAGTAAAAAATCAAAAAAACCGCATTTAAAACTAAACAAAGAAAGAACCTTGTCGGTGATTGGCTCTCAGTCAGCTCTCAGCCGACAAAGACATTCTGATTGGCTGGAAAGAACAAAGAAACCGCCTGATCAAAGAAAATAAAGAAAAATGCTGAGGTTTTCATTTCGAATATGATTTAAAAGTATATATTGAGTAATTACAAATCATTTTCAGAGAGTATACTAAAAAAACAAAATTATTCTCGAAAAATATTGAAGATTTTAGTAAAAATATTTAAGATTTAGCAAAAAGAAATATTTACTTTTCTATAACGTAAAAGACATTTATGTCACGAACTCTTTGTTTATATGATGGCTTTTATGTTGCCGAAATTGAATATTTTATAATAAATAAATAGCAATTTATTTTTGAAAGAATTTTCGTTCACTTTTATAACCTGACAATGTATTAACCTTTTAACCGCTAATTATATTATTGGTTGTATGAGGTAAAAATCAAATCTTTTAATTGGCCAACTCACAAACTGAAGACAAAGCCTATTGTTAAAACATATTCACCTATAATATTAAATTCAACTCAGATACGTTTATAAAAAGTATATTATTAATTTTTCAGGTTATGAAGAGAACGAAAGTTCTTTCAAAAATAAATTGCTATTTATTTATTCTAAAATATTCAATTTCGGCAACATAAAAGCTATAATATAAACAAAAAGGTCGACTTTTACGTTATAGAAAAGTAAATATTTTTTTTTACTAATTCTTCAATATTTTTACAAAAATCTTCGATATTTTTCAAAAATAATTTTGTTTTTTTAGTATTCTCTCTGAAAATAATTTTAATTTCTCAAAATATACTTTTATAATACTTTAAAATCATATTCGAAATGAAAATCTCAGTGTTTTTCTTTATTTTCTTTGATCAGGCGTTTCTTTGTTCTTTCCAGCCAATCAGAATGTCTTTTTCGGCTGAGAGCTTGCTAAGAACCAATCACAAATAATGTTCTTTCTTTGTTTAGATTTAAATGCGTTTTTTTTTATTTTTTACTTGTAAAATAAGTCGGAAGAGGGCACCATCTTACAGAACTTTTAAAAACCTCTTCAAAACCTATCGAACGAATTTTTTAGCATAAGAATCGGCTGAGTTAGAGTGACGTCAGATGTCTACAAGGAGCCTCGTAAAAAACAGTCTTTTGGTTAATATACTTTTTATAAACGAATATAAAGTCAATATGATATTAAAGGTGAAAATATTTTGACAATTGACTTGTCTTCAGTTTGTGAGCTGGCCAATTAAAAGCTTTGATTTTTAGCTGACACAACCAATAATATAATTAGCGGTTAAAAGGTTAATCATCATCATCACTGATTGATGTCAATCATATAAACATAGTTGAAATATAACAATATTTTATAAATAGTTATACATTAATAAAAGATAATATTTGTGTTGTGAGTTAGTTCTAAAGCTGTGACTGGAAGCATTATAATCATTATCATTATCATCACTATCATCTTATTAATCAATAGTCTAAATAAATGTGTTTAATGACCATATATATATATATAATAGTTTTCACTGTTTGTTTATTATTTGTGAGCCATCATAAAAGATATGACTACCATCGAAGCATCTGATAATCTACAGTATTAAATGTGAGCTAGTAACAACTTATGATAATATTAAATATGAATTTATGATGCTAAACTCTTATATGATAATTTGTCTGAGAATTTATTTGCACAACTAGAGAATAATATGGATGTTTTCCCCTTAATTTAAGTGCACATGATATGGTTATAAAATGCAAATCCTACACCCTTATAAATAATGTACCAATTGAGGTTCAAACCCAGTAGAGTACAAGTAGGTATCTAATGTAACTTCATTTAGGTTTTGATAGCCTAGTGGTGCCCAGATATACAGACATATATACGAGAAAGCAATAAATAAATAGTAAATTGGTTAGTCACAGAGTGGTTTGTTCTATTGGGGTATAAAATTGCTTACTTGGTTATTGGCAGTGGATTTAAAACTATTGATCCATTGTGAATGACTGACCCAATGAGGAGTAGTAAGAAATTGATTTTGTTTAGATTGATTTCATATTCCATTACAGGCATGGCATTATATAGATTCTTTACATTTTTAGTTATAAATGATTTAGATATTTTTATTCAGTACAAATGGCTGCTATTTGGAGCGATAGATACTAGATTATTTTCTTTTTTCTAATCTAGATGCTTTTCATTCAATTACAATATAGACTCACACATATAAATATTTAATAATACGCTTTATTATAATCAATAAATGGATACTAACATCTTTTGTATTGCTCTTTTTTTAAAAAAAAATAAAAATAATGGATTTTTTTTTTTTCATTTTTGTTTCTTAATGATCTGAAGCATTACTAGAAGTCCTCATTGATTATTTGACTGGCAAAAGGTTATACACATATATAATATGATTATGATTATTAATTTTGAAAAAGAAAAAAAATGGATGCAGTAATAGGAATGATGATAACTAAATGCATATTTACATTTAAATTATATTTACATGTTTTCCAAAATTAATTAAATATATAATTAAGATATAAATTTTATTTAATAATTACATGGAATGTTTATATGTACAATTACAAATATATTGCTAAGATTATTAATATGAATGAAAACATACTATATGCTTGTAATGTTTATATGAAATTAATATTAGAATTAAACTGGGTTACAGTACTTTTGATATAAGTGACTTAATATTAAAAGAGAATATGCATATATGTTTTAAAAAATAGTTTTTTAGTAGATGTGTTTTGGCAGTTCTTACTTATGGATGTGATATTTTGACATTTATCAAGAATTTAATATAGAGACTTTAGGCTTCTCAATGGAGTATGAAGAGATATATGTTAGGAGTAACAAAAAGAAATTGAAAGTGAAATGCATGAGTCAGAGAAAAAATTGGTGTTAATCATTGAAAAAAAATAATAGTCTGAAATGGATCTGGGTTTGACATATTGGGAAAAGAAATGATGTGGATAAAATACCTAGAAAGAGACCATGTGTGAGATGGATGGATGTAATAAGGAAGTGTGCTGAGATGATGTGGAGAAGAAGGGCTAGAGATTGGAGAAATTGGATTAGACATGGAGAGACTCATTCTGCAGTGGATTAATAATGTATGACCATGATATATATATATATATGTGTGTGTGTGTCTATATATATATATATATATAGTAATCTTGTATCATTAACCATTTACTTCTAAACATATGCTAAATAATATTAAAATTTTGGATAATTCTGAACTTAATATTTTATATATATTTAACATATATACACAAACTTATGATACAATTTAATTTATGAGTGATGTACATGAAACTATTGACAAAAAGAGAATAATATAGTTGTGAAAAAATAGTACCATAACAAATCAATAAAGAGACAGAGAAAACAACCAGACAGTGAAATGAAATACTTAACTAAGAAGAATTTTGATACTACTCATATAAGTGAGCAATTATAAAATTTAAGAATTTAAATTTGGGAATTTTTTATTTAATATTCTTTTTAAAATCTTTTCTTAACTCCATGAATATAGAAGAATTATTACATACATAAATTTACATTATTAATAAATTTAACTATTTTTTTTGCATTATTTAAAAATAATAATTAAAGTAATAAGGAATTCTTTTTTTTTATTGTAATATCAAATTTAAAGGATTTTATTGCAATTTTAAAAGAAACAAACTTATTGTGCACATATTAGACATTTTAAATGTTTATTGTTATTGCTTATTTAAAATTCAATTCAACATTTATTAAAAACAAACATGAATATTATTGCAATTTATTCAAGTTCTTATTTAAGCAGTGTCTTAAAGATTTGGAATAAATATAACGCCATAACCGAATATAGACTTTCTTCATATTAAAATCTTAGGGACATAGGTAATAACATGGGGAGAATTTGTGAGACATCAACATCATCCCTGTACCATTATCAAATAGAAAATGAATAATTATATACGGGTGAAATATAAACATTAATAGTCAATAGGCTAATTACATAGTCACTATCAAACTTAGGGCATAATATACAACAATCTTCTGTCTACACATTCTTAAGTACTAGCCTATTAATCATAATAAAATGCTAGGATTTTGATAATTCTGATTATCATCAATGCTCTATTTGGTATCAAGAAGGTGCAGATCACTATAAATTAATTTATAATCTAAAAAAAGTAAAGTGCAATGAATGAACTTTAAAGATGATACTTTTTCCAAACACAAACATAAATCCCCACATATAAATAACTTAACTGATACTGCTCTAGAGCTAGTTCAAAATCACAAAACCCTAGGGAATGTGACTGCGAATAAGAGAAAGTACAAACATATAAGCCTACTCTAATTTGCATAATTTTACTGGTATAGCTTAAGGGATTTGAACACAGACTTTCAAACTCCGTTCAGTTACCCACTCCATCTTATATAACTGATAGACATGATCAAATTTGAACATGTATGTGGTCATGTATATTGATTAAATAAGATGGAGTGAATAGGTGATGGGAGCTTGAAATTCTATGTTCAAATGTCCTCTAATTACATCTACAGTTTAATATATACATTATACTTATATTTAAATATTGGTGTAATCGAAAAATCTCTAAAACACTATGCTGTAATGAAATCAAGTCACACATGCACTGCTTATTTAAAGAGCAGATACTATGTTTTAACAATTATTTAATAAATTAACTAATAAATAATTAAGACATTTTAAAAAAAAATGATATGACAATTCCAAATTAAATAAATTTTTATTATCAAAATATAATTTCATATATCAAATATGATTAATCAGTTGATTTTTATTATCTTTAACTTTAAAAAGAATAGTTTTCCCTTTTAATAATAAAAATTATAAAATGTTTCTGAAGATAGACAAATTTAAATTAACTTAAATCCTCTTTTCCTTTTCTTATGAAAATGAAAAGGTCTTATACAATTAAATTTTGGAGGGAAAATGATATGAAGAGAGAAAGAAAACATGTTTCAATAAAAAAATTCTAAAATTATTCATTATTACTATTGTTATTATTTTTGAAAATTATTTATAAATGTAGGTAAAAATGAGCACATTACAATACCTTAGATTACTATGATTTTTTTTCATTTGACTCCTTCTTTGGTAGTTATAATTTTCAGTTTTTTTGTTGGTTTTTCTTTTTGTAAACTACTTCATTAACACATATTTCCAGGGCAATGTGCACAGTTAAATGTATCTACTTTTTCAATAGAATATTTTCAGTTTTCATACAGGCTGAATCTATTCATTTTTTAATGTACTGATTTTCAGTTTGGACTAGGAAACAGAATGAGACAGTCATGCTATTGGGTAGAAATAAAGTTTGTTGCAGATTATTTCAAATGGTTTTCTTCTTTATTTTTTAGTGAACAGGGTACATGATGTTATTTAATGATGTTCAACTTATAGCTAAGACTTAACACATGGGTTTCTTCAAGTCCTTTTTAAGAACCACTTTTTAAACTAGCAATCAGATGAGACTTACAAAACTTTTTTATTTATATTGGGATGAGGTTTACTTCAGACTACAAAACTTTGTCACTGTGCTCTTCACATTTGAACTTATGTTTTTGTATTTTTCAACAACTGAATCAAGAAAGACTGTTGCTAATGATTTCTTCAATATCTTGGTCAAAAATAACTATTTCTCACAAGACACTGAAGTCTACTGCTTTAACCTGTCAATATTATTTTTTGAAACAATCCTGTATTCTTCCAATCACATCTTATCTTATATATGACCACATTATACCCTTACCAATTGGGTTTATTTTTATAAATCATTATTTTGTTATTTCCTTTCTTTTTAAAAAAAATCAGTCACATGAAAAAAATCCACAGGTTATTTTTATGACAAAAAAACCACAAGATATTTTAATTATTCTTTGATTTGGCCAATATTGCCTTTTGTTTTGGAGAGAGATACAGAGAAAAGAAAAAAAACAAGTTTGATAAATTAAAACTAAATTTTTTATCAAATGTTAAAACCTTATTTTTTCTTTAAAATAACTTTTTTTATTTATCTCTCTTATTATTTTTTTTTAAATTAAAACTAAATAAAAAATTAATGAACAGGAAAAAAGTATTTATCTTATTACTTTTTTTAAGATTAAAAACTGATAGCTAAAATTACTGCAGAAAGAATAAAAATATTATTTGCTTTATCATTTTTATAATTTCTCTTTTGTCCAATTTTTAACAAATTATTAATACTTACATTAGTATTTAAAAAAATATTTGGAACCCTCATATTACTTAAGAAATGTAAACTTTTACATACGGTACTGCTTGTTATTATAAAAAAATGGAGCAAATTAAATCTTATCATTTCTCATTTTAAATTTACTAATTTAATTTAGGAAGTTTGTAATATCTGACATGGTCAAAGTTGCCCTCTGTCTACAATATATTGATAATAATTTTTATTATATATTGAAATCTATAGAGTATTGAGGTATACTTACTATTCTTTAACATTATTTTGTAGGGATCATCTGCAGCTTTTTTTCAAACCTTTATTCAACCTTGCTTAATTCTTTGTTTTTGGCTTGTTTTTTAAATGCCTTTCTAACAATATCTTTAACATATAGCAGAAATTTAGGATAATTTTAATTATAGTTGATTTTATCATATTTATTACAATAATATATCAAACTGAATGAAGAAAAATCAATTACAAACTGCTACAGTATTTTTTAAAATCATGTGAATAAGATAAATACAGTGTTGGAAACTCAGATCACTAAAATCAGAAGACACTTATAATTTTACCAATTAATAGATACTAATGCTTTAGACTAGTGTTGAAATTTATGATATGGCTAGATTAATATCATTTGAACATTATAATTGCTAATGTCACTGTTTAAGAAAATAAACTAAACAAGCAATATTACCATTCAAATGTCAAATATGCAGAATATGAAATAAAGAATACTTGCTTTGATGAAGAAGCAAATAAATTGCTTAGGAACAGATTTCTGAAAATTTAGTAATGTAACATGGATTGTTTTGGGAGGTTTTAAATCACAAACATATTATTTAGGTCCTAGATTTCAAAAAAGGAATATGTTTTTTTTTGTTTAAAAAACAAATCCAGCAATTATCATTAGGCATTTTATTATAAATGAATATTCATTCATTACTATAATGTATATCTTTGATTTAATAATTCAGTATACAATAAAAATAAACATTTTTATCATCATATACAGGTAATATTTGACATAACTTGTAAGCATAATGTAATTCAAGTAGGCAGTACTTCAAGTAATCATGTTGAAACAGTAAGATTCGTTTCGAATCTTAAGTTTCACCTTTTTCTGTCGTCTCTCACTGACCGGTCTATCCCACCCAAATTTAAACTTTTTGATATCGAATTGTGTGTGTAACAATATTAAAAATGTATAAATATATGTAGAATCCAGCATAAACACGCACACATTTCGATCTCAAATTAAAGGCAATAAATGGGGATAAAATAATATCATTTAGATTTCTTTTAATTATATAATTTTGTATAATTTTAATCATTTATTTTGGATTATAAAGTTCATATTTATTGCTTTGTTTAAATTTCGTTTAATAATAATTCTAAAAAAATCTGATGTAATATTTAATTGAAAGTTAAAATAATCTTATGTTCCCTTTTTGTTTTTGAAATTTAAAAGCATCAGTCAGTGATAGATAATAGATTAATTAAAGAAAAATTCCCCAAAATATAATTAGTAAATGTAAAATGTAAACAATAGAACAGCAGCTTTCTTTAATTAAAAAAAACCAACAAAATGCATTGATTATCCTCAGGGCAGATTAAGTAGAACCTAAAAATACCTTAACAAAAATGTGAAGGATCAAGATAAAAAAGGAGGCCATCTTAGACTTGCTGGAGACATTCATTTAAACTTTAGCTTTGCTCTCGATCACTGAGAGTATCCAAAACAATAAAAATAATTTGTTCCTGCCAAGGTATGACCGAGTAAAGCACCTAGATTATTCTCCATCGGGAGATGGCCTATCGGATGCCGAACTTTCCATTGCCCATCATAAATTAACCATGAAGATCTGCTGCCTGAAATAAATGAGAAAGCTGCTGCTGCTGTGAAAGTAAAATGAAATGTCTAAATACAAGAAAGAATTGCCACTCATGAACTATTTGCTACTTAACCAATGGACTCGGAAAACTTCTTATAAAACAGGTACCTGTCTGTGTTCAAACTCTAGAGTACTCTAATAATATGCTATAGCTCTTCTTCATACTACTTATCTAAATTATAAAATGTAAAACTACTATATGTATAACTAAAACTGAATAATTAACTTAATGTGTAAATTTCTCTACTAATCTGGCTTGCCTCATTCTATCTTGGGTGCGTATTTTTAAAATCTACATTTAATCTATATTTATTATTTAATTATTGCATGCTCATAATTATCTCAATTTTCAAAGTTTAAATCTATGATCGTTTGAAACAGTGAATGTGTGTCACATTTTCATTAATATGTACTTCGTCGGGCCGAGGCAGAGACCAGCCTGACATTCTTATTTCCTTAATAACTTCACTTTCATATAAATCGACACGCATTCAGTGCATCATTTATTGTAATGCAGGGTCTACTACTTCGCAAATGGCTGGCATATTAGTTGTAATAACTCCCAGTTTATATATGTTTTGTATTTATTAAATCTAATGAATAATTCTAGAAAATCACATTTCTTTGAGAGTCACCAGAGTTCTTGAGTAAATGTTGGTAATGTAGGGCCGAGTCAGAAATCTATTTAAACCTCATCATAATCGTTTATACAGTATACATGTGTTACGTTGTAGAGACACGATGACCCATTCCGCCATGAAATTTCCGGATTCTTCAGGGTTGAAATTAGCCCCAGTCATCCTACACAAGCGGGCATAATGGGTGCTCCCGTAGGACTTGACCACGTCATGCAGCCAGATGGCAAAACTGCGACACGGACCGCTTGTCCCTGGTTATGCTTATGTGACACCTTACTTCATTGGGCCAATGGCAGAGACCAGCCCGACATTCTTATAAACTCATTCATGGCATTGCAGTTTCGATATACTGCCATTCCATATCGCCTTCCTAAAGCGTACCATGTGTTCCTTTACTTAGTTTTATTATTCTAAACATATCACTCCGCCTCTGCATTATCTGCATAATTCACTCTCAAATAAATGTTTGCCCTTAGTTATAAATAAATATTTTAATTACATAAATATATGTCTGCCATTACTCTTATAACCCATACTTTAGACTCTTGCATTGCAAAGGTATAAATCCCTCCAGGCATGCATTAGAAATACTCACTTGAGAATTTTAGGTAGCTAGATTACGCCTTCAATTAAATGTATTCCTTTTGTAAACATTATAGTATCGGAAATACCGCTACTGAAATCCTCAATATAAAATAATGTCTAAATAAATAAATGTATTCTTTAAAATATAATCATGTCGCAAATCCCGCTACTGAAGCTGTTAGTCCATAAAATATTATTAGATTGTTTTATTAAAATGTATTAATAAATAATTTTAAACTATACGTCTGCAGTTACGTTTCATTTATTCGATACCCATTCTATATAATATTTCCTCGATTATGTAAATATGAATGTTTAATTAATATTAGTTTGGTTATTGGCTAACTCGAGAATAAAATCATGAGTCTCTTGCATATCCCTGACCACCGTGCCTAAGGAAATATTATATAGAATGTATATTGTTCATCATAGTACTTATTACCTATTTATTCTATCTGCCTTTAGACAGATAACTTTACAAACATATGCTTATATTAAAATAAATTCAATTATATAATCTATGTAATATAGACTATGGCGATCATTAATTATAATTGCAGGAAATGTACAAACATTTTGTATTGAAAAAAGTTTCTCCACTGAATGAATCATAATTTCTCCGTTTCATATTTTTAATAGATATCAATAAAAGTGAATTTTTGAACAGAACCTGCACTTATGCATGAACTCAAATAACCATCTTCAGATATCTTGTTTAGCTGTATTATAAAATGATGTGTTTTATTAGAAAGGTACACATATTTTTGAAAGTTGAGAGAAAGAAGGAGAAATAGACCAGCGATAAGATGGATGTACTTCATAATCACAATAATAAATGTATCATCAAGGAACTTGAGGAACTGGGTAAATGATTATCATTTTGGAGGATTGTCATTCTTATGAGCCAAAGAATTGAGTAAACGGTTGATAACATCTAATAGTAATAAAAGCATTACTTATTTTTATAGAGATCTTTTTTAAAAAAGGAGTTTATTATACTACAAAGATTCTTTATTGATATCATTAGCAGCTCCTTGTAGTCAATAGGCTATTCTACCTCTAAAAGAAACAAAAGAGAGCAATGTTATAAAAGATAAACAGTTTATATGGAGAGAAAAAAGATTGGAATCATATTTGTTATGCACACAATTGTATACTGTTTGCATAACTTATAATTTAATGCAATTCATTGATTAAAGAAATAATCAAGTCATGAGAGAGCTCACGATGACTGAATTTCTATTAACCTTGGTAATGGAAGATTATATGATTAAAAAAAAAGGAAAATAAAATGTAAAAGAGAATAGATGTGACAGAAAGTGTGTGTTCAATTCATATATGAAAATATAAATTTTACCATTTTTTAATGAAATAATAGAATGTAAAAATGCAAATTATGTTTGTCTAAGAAGTATTGTTACATATAAAAACCGTCTACTATATTTTTTTTCTATATTTAGATCCATTTATTCATATTGATTTAAATATAAAATATTGAATAACTATGATTAGTTAAATACCAGCATTAAATTTTCATGGAAAAATCTCTGTAAAGATTTATCATCTCACTGGGAGATAAATTTTGTATAATTTTAAGTATTTTTTTAAAATTTAATTCAATTTAAAAATATGTTTTATCTCATAATCTTTAACTGTCAATATATTTGTCTTTTATTATTAATCAAATTTCTAAGTAATATTAAAGATTAACATAAATGTTATTTTAAAAAGAATGAAAAAAACACAGAGAATAATTGTTTCTTTTTTATGTTTTGAGCCTTTGGAAATACTCATTATGAAAACAAATTTCAAAAATACTTTTTTATACACAACGAATGATTCATAAAATAGGAATTAATTATGTAAGTCGTGAGTTTTGAGATAGTACGACATTCTAACCTCAAAATATCCGTTTGATCTTATCAGTTCCGTTCAGTTATCAAACTGAGACTTATTTATTTATTTATTTCATCAATTGAGAATCTATTCAGAAGCTTTTGTCTCTTAAATCAGAATATTAGAAATTGTATTCAAACCATATTACAATAGTCATAATTACTTCCTTTTTTAAAATAATTTATTAGCTTTCCTTTTTTATTTAATCTTGTGGAATAGTTTTTAGTGCACCTCATCACTATGAATTGATATAAGAGTGCAAACAAAGCCAGCTAGATGAAATATGAAAATTTTCTACTTTAAGTAAGTATTCAATCACCTATGATTGCTGATATATTGGTTGCAAAAACAAAACTTTGGTATATCATTTTACGTGCATTGAACCCATGATTTATCTTTATCTACTTTTATTCTTCCTCATAATGTTTATCTTGTATCTACTTTTACTCTCCCTCATAGTGTTTTTTTAAATGTTTTATATCTTAAGTAAACACCTAATTTTCCCTTTCTTTCCTTTTTTGATTTTATCTTTATTTAATTTTTAGTCTACATTTTTTTAAACTTCTTTATTTTCAAGTATATCCTCAATTCATTTTTTTTCTTTTACTTTTACCTTCTTGAATTTTTTTTTCCACTGTTATTATTTTTTTTTTTTGCAATCTTCTCCAAAATATCATTGTTTCAAACCCTGTGGACTTGTTCTAACTTATCTAAATCACTATAGTCATTAGATTTTTTTTTCTTTCTAAATATTTATAAATGTTTTTGTTAATCCTAATTTCAATGTTTCACTTAATGGTATTTCTCTTTCTTTTTAAATAGTGAAAGATCATTCTGTTTTTTGTCATATAAATATCACTAACCACTAATTCTTAATTTTATTTACCTTATTTCACTATAGTAATTTTAGTTGCATTTACTTTCACTCACACTATTTTGAAATTGTATTAATATGTCTTGTCAATTAGTTAAAATTATTATTATCATCATTTGAGAGTTGTGTTGTTTTTCTGCAAATATAATTAATGCAGAAAGACATTGGAGTGTAAAATAGTTGTCATGTCATGATTATATTTAGATAGATACCAGTGATCTAAATGAATGAAGAGCTTTAGGAAGAAAGCATTGCAAAATGTTTTGAAAAGCATTACATAAATTTATAGCAGTATAAAGTCTAATTCTGAAAGTTCAATTTAGCAAACTTGAAGTCATAGCAATAATAAGATAAAGATAATGTTAGAAGAAAATAGTGAAAACAAAAATGGGGGAAAAAAATAAACAGCAAACAATATAATTGCTTAATGATAACCAAAACAATAGGATAATGTGAAAATCAAGAAAGAAACTAAAGTTATGAATTAATGAAAATTGATAGAAATGAAATGTGGTTATATTTTAATAAAATATTGTCATAAAAAATTGAGATCCAAAACAAAAATTGAGAAATAAAAACTCCAAATGATAAAAATAAAAACTTTTAATATGTAAAAAATGCATATGCTCAATCTCAATTTATTTATTCTCAATAATAAATTGTTTTATTATCTAAGCATTATGATCTTTTAAGATAACATAATAAGATATTTGAAGAAAAAAAAACTATTACTTGTAAAAATTAAAAAGTTTAAATAATAGGCTATCTGTTGAATCTATTTGAAAAGCCAAATATTTTCAGAAAAATTAAAACTTTATTTATGATTTTCTAAATACATTTGACTATTATTAATATCACATAGATTAGCATGGAGTACAACATTTTGAATGGTATAATTATTCATCTCTTTTCTTTGAGTGTTATTGCCATAAGCAACACCAATTAGCAAAAGAATTGAACTAATTGTTTAGAATTATTAATATTACATTTCAGATGACCTTGTTAAAGACAACAATCAATAATCTTTATAAAAAAAAAAGATTTGATCATAAATGAGCTCTGAACCAAGATTTATATACTTCTGACATTTATTCATTTTACGCTTTGGATTTTAGATCAAAATAAGCTAACTTATTAAGATTGTTTGGTACCTTTATTTTTATCTCTTTTTTTTTTTTTCATCTATTAAAATTTCTTGTAATATTTTTTTAAATATAATTTTTTAAAGAAAATCGAATATATATATAATTACATCGTTTGCCTGCTGGAAATATTACCACCAATTTCATTTTAAATTATTTATTTTCAGGGGTTTCCAATTCACGGTATAAACAATATAGCTGACTCTAAGTTATCATATTCCATATTTTTCTTTTTTTTTTATTTATTAAAATGCTAAAGCAGCACAAAAGTACAAAGAGTTGTAATTAAAAACTTTTTTAATTTAAATACAGTAAATAAATATATATATATATATATAATTAAGCAAACTATAAAAAAAATGCAGACAGTTAATTTTGAAAATATTCCATTGAATCACACAAAATACAAGAAGTTGTAATTAAATTTCTTTTTAAATGTAAATTCACTAAACCACTGTAAACTAATCTCAGTGCACTCACAAACGATTTTTGGAGCCTTCTAACCAGGTTCCTTTCCAAACAGATAAGCACTTGGAACATGATCACACATGTTACCACCATTGCACATCTGTTTAGTGTAATGTCATGGCCATTATCACATACTTTTCAGGCAGGCACTATCCTATTTGAAAATACTTCACTGCATCTTCTTCTGTCAATGAAAGATTCCAAATTTTAATCATATTTCCAAAAATAATAAGGTAAAAAAATATTAAAATAAT
The DNA here is from genome assembly GCA_028023455.1 of Epiperipatus broadwayi. Lineage (NCBI taxonomy): Eukaryota > Metazoa > Onychophora > Udeonychophora > Euonychophora > Peripatidae > Epiperipatus > Epiperipatus broadwayi. Next base: position 432,504 of record JAQFVV010006222.1, on the reverse strand, counting down.
CAGCATATATTAACAAATGTGAACAAAAAATAATGTTAATATTGACCATGTGTTATCTTTTCATATCATGTTAACATTTGGTTACATGTTGTGAATTAAATTTATTAAAAAAATGTATTCAAATTTTTTAAAATTAATTTATTTTAGAAAATAATTTCAAGAAAAAAAAAATGTAAACAAACACTTTGATCCTGAAAGTTGTTTACATTTTTTTCTCTTCAATATGTATAGTTTATTAACTTTAAAAAAATATTAACAAATGTATTCTAAATTGAATGTTAATTAAAAAAAATTTGAATACATTTTTTAATAAATTCCTTTTACAACATAATGTCCAAATGTTAACACGAGGTGAACAGATAACACATGGTTAAAATTATTGCCATTTTTTTGTTGACATTTATTAACATATGCTGATTTTTTAAATATTTTGTTTGCCTTATCATTTTTGGAAATATGATTAAAATTTGGAATGTTTCATTGATAGAACAAGATGCAGCAAAATGTTTTCAAAATTACAGGATAGTGCTTGCCCAAAAAGTATGTGTTCTGATAGGCATGATATGACACAAACAGTGATGCAATGGCAGTATCATGTGCAAACATGTTCTAAGCACATATCTGTTTGGAAAACAATGTGATTGAAAGGCTACAAAACATCATTTGTGAGTGTGATTAGCTTACAACTGATGTAATGAATCTACATTAAAAATTTTTTATTACAATCCTTTGTTCATTTGGCATGTTCAGTATAATATTTTCAAAATTTATGGGGTATTAAAAGTGATGGCTGACTGCATCTTTGTTATAATTTGCTTAATCATGTTTTATTTTGATTTTCTTTACCACATTTACATTTAAAAAGTTTTTAAATCCTTTGATCTTTTGTATTTCTTTATCATTTTAATAAATAAAAATAAAAAGTGTAAATATTGAATATGATAACTTAGAGTCAGCCACATTGTTTATACCATGTATTGGATGCACTTGAAAATGGATAATTTAAAATAAAATGGTGGCAAGCTTTTTGACAGGAAAACTATGTAAGTACTATTTTTTTTATTTACATATTTATTTGTTACTGTACTTATTTTTTTCAGCTTTTTTTTAATCTTCAAATGCTTATATATATATATGTTCATGTTTCTGATTCATCTAGCATTATGTCTTAGCAAAATATTTTATCAATCTTTTTTTTTTTTTACAGGTGTTCATTTTAATTTTAATGTTTCTGTAGAATTTTTATTAGCAATTTTTTTAATATTTAAATGCATTTATCTTTTATGTAGTATTTCATTATTAATTAATTATAATGAATAATTTACTGTTATCATTCATCTTTATAACTTTAAACTTATACTGGGAGGAAAAATATATACATTTTGTTTTATATATACACATCCATTCACTCAAATAATAATAGTTAAAATTAAATATATTTCAATGCATTTTATTTTGAATGTTCTCAAAATACTTAAAATAATGAAAGATACTTATATTTTAAACAGAATTATGTTACATTTTTATGTAATCGCTATAGTTAAATAAATGAATATGATATTTAAGTAAACACTTAATGTTTTAAGTATTAAGTAGGTGCTTTTTTTTTTTTTTTTGTTAAGTACTATTGTCATAAAAATAATCAATCATATTTATAAATAGCAGTGCGTGTTTTTCTACAGGAATTAACAACTATAGTCCACTTTATTATCCATTCTAAAGTAATTAGTATATGAACATGAGGAACCTATGAATTATAAATAGCAGTACAAACCAAATGTCTGAATTAATTTGTTATTAATATGTTTGATTGACAATATCTTTTTATGTTGCATGTTTATGTAAAATTGCTCTAAAATATTGTAATAAAAAGACTTTATTATTATTACTGTGGATATTATCATTAAAGTAGTAAATTCCTATAATATTTTGTTCGGAATATATTTTTAAATGAATTAAACAATTGAATGTTTAAGTAACAAATTATAGATTTATGCTTTATGCTTGCCCAAATTATAACATTAAATAGTGCTAACGCACTTATAACGTAAAGCTGTATAAATTAATAGCAATTAAAATGGCTAAGCGCTTTCGAGAAAATGTATTTCTAATAATCACAACTTGTTATGACTCATTCATTGGAATGATTCTATGTGTATAATATGCAAACTTTATAAGTGTGTTATTACTATTTTATATTATAATTGAATGTTTAGTTTCTCAGGAGCTAGGGAATGTTTGAGGATCAGAAGTGATTGGTTGATATTTGATCTGACTATCCCCAACTCTCAAGTTCATCATTCTACCAATGTCACAGATTGAAATGTGAATTGATAGAATGTATTTATTTTGTGTAATTGTACAATTAGTTATTTGTAAAAGCAATGTGATAATGCAGAAGAATTAAGTACTCCCAGTTTTTACTTTCTTTAGATAGGGTACAATCTATAAATTTTGAATTGGCCATCGAAGTCCTCAGTTACTCTGATCGTTGATAATATATTTAATTTCTTGGGGAAAACATTTTTTTAAATAATAGTTTAGTAAGATAGATAAATATTATTGGAGATAAAAAAATTAAAACATACTAAATCAATAATTTTGCACAATATGTTTAATAAAGGCCACTATCATATTTTTATGTAAATTTACAATAAGACAAATGATCAATATTAGTTAAAGTCAATGTTGAAACTAGATTTGTTTGTCTATAAGGATATTTAGGAATAGGATACAGTTTGTTACACTATTTTTTTAATACAAAACTTCAAGATAAATTACAAGATGATTTCCTAAAATAAACTTATACAGATATCTTATTATGTATAGAAAAAATATATAATGTTAAAAATAAATGTGATTCTAGACTTAGCACTTTTATAAATTTGATATATCAATCATTGATTAGAACGATTGGATCATATATTTTACAATCATTTCATTGATGCTTAGTTAACAACTCATATTACTTTGATCTCTTTACTCTTTGATGAAAAATGGTAAGATACTTATTTAGAAACTTATTTGATGATTAATTAGGTTGCCTTTGTCTTGCATTGTTAGCCGAGAGGTATCACAGCCGCTATGCAAGCAAGTAGTTGGGTGCAGACAGTTGTGGGTTCGCGTCCCGGCCGATGCTATGACATATGAAAAAAAAAGAAAAACAAAATTAGGTTGCCTTTGGGTAAACTCTATGAAATCTTATGTTAGTGGATTGAAAAAAAGTCCAAAGGTGATGAAATAAAGTCCCCATTTTACATGCACTATCAGTTTTTGACTATGCAAAACTTTAAAAAGATATTATGTGCCCTACATGTATACAGATTAGTAAAGATTTTTTTAAAAAATGAACTATTGATTTTTTATGACTGTGCAAAAGTTTAAATCTTGTTAGGCAGGTGTCCATTCTATTGTACAATAAGAAGTTATGTTCAGTTTGTAAATGATAATAATCAAAAATTTTTAATTTATACATCTCATAAAATTCAAAATTTGAAAGAAATTATTTATTTAGTATTAGTTGTAAATATGTATTATGTTAAGATATTGGAATTAGCAATGGAAGTGGTTTGCTTCATTATTCAGTCAACTTATGACATATCTTGGATGTATAAGTTTATGGTGAATCTACAACTAGTCAAAAAATAAAAAGAACTGTTGGATAATGGAATGAAGAGAATAGCAACTAATATAATTTTAAAGATGGTAGCAAGTTGCAATCTTCCATTTGTAATCTATATGGTTTCATAGAAAAATATGAAGAAAAGACTGCCTAGGAGACTGTTACTTTAATATATTGTATTACTAGATAAGTGATGCAATTTTTACTTTATTTGCCTGAATATTTATGATCTATGATTTGATACTTATTTTTTGATAATCTTAAAAAAAAAAATCACCTTTTTCACAAGTTTTTCTTTTAAATTTTAATTGATGGTCAAGTAATATTGATTTTTTAAAAAAAAATATTTTAAAATATATTGATAATTTTACAGTTATTAACAGAATAACTCGCCATGAATATGGGACTGTAGACTGTCCCGAAAGCACTTAGCGGTAAAATTTTAATAATTTCATGACAATTTATTAATAGCTTCATTATCTGTGTGCAGAGCACATATATATTAATTGATAATAGTTAAGAATTCAAGTGTGTTATTTGAACAATTCACTTACTATCTGGCTCAGTTTTTATCTTTTTCTTTTCATTTCATTAAATACATTACTAATGAATACAAGTATGCAAATAAAATTTTTAGGTCTATTTATTGCATCTATTATCTTATATTAAAATCTGTTATGAATTTTACTTCACTAATAATCATTGTGTGATATTAATATCAATCACTTTTCTATAATGCATTATTTATTTATTTTATTATAATGGTTTCAATTTTGTATTTATTTTTATAATTACTTCTATTTTGTCATGCTCTTGTGAAAAATGTTCCCTTCATGAATATATTTTCAGTTTTCTACCCAAAGAATGAGATATCTGGGCTCTAGAATAATTCAAGTGATAATACAAACTTTTTGGTAATTGTTGACTTTTAATTTAACATTTTTGTCACAATAGTTCATTTTAACATTTTAATATTTAGACTTGGATTATAATTTAACAAACTTTAATATCTTAAATGCCCCATGTGCTTTGCTCCACTAGTAGAGTGACTGATTCAGGAACTCTTGTGGCCAGTTCCATTATTTCTGGAATTTTAATATCATAGGAATGTCTAAGCAATAGAACAATTTTATTGCTGTTATTATTTCTATTGTTATTACTATTATTTTTTAAAACTTTTATAATAACTTTATTAATTATAGAAGATTAGCTAAAGCTATTCACAATATTAATCATTAAACATATGTATAAAAATATTAGATTCACCTTGTTAACCTAATCCTAGAGAATTTTGCTCATTTGTTAAAGATTCTGATATTACTGAAAGAAAATGTCAATTGAATATAGCTCTTCTTTATGTCTGATTAGTTTTCAATTGAATTTTGTGAATTATCTGAAAAATCTAAATTGTCTTCTGAATATTTCTATTTGATTCTTTCTACAATAATGGCATTATATCTTATCAAAGAATTTAAATCGCATTCAAGTTTGAGCTATGACAATATTCCTTCTTTTATTTATAAAGGATGTGCAGAATATATTGTTACTCCTTTGTGTTTACATTTTTAATTGTTCCAGTAAAAACTGTGTATCTCTCAACTCTCAAACTTGCCAAAGTTGTACCAAATAGGTCAGCGACAGCTGATTTACAAGCAGTTGTCCCGGGTTAGCGGATTCGCTTCCCAGCTGATGCTATGATACATGAGAAAAAAATTTTTTTTTATGTATATTTAAAAAATGTATTTATAAAAAAAATCATTAATAATATAAGTAAATGTTAACATCAGTGCAACATTTTTTTTTAACAAATTAACTTAATCCAATTTATTCATCTTACTTTGAACACTTTTTAGCAAAGAATTTTTTTTATTGTATATATGTAAACACAATCTTATGTTTCAACTGTCACACAGTCTTTTTCAAAGCTATGATATAATTACATATAAAATAAATAAATAATTATATAAATAATACCATGAAAAATGTAAACAATGAACTTAACAAAAAAAATAAAATAAAGAAAAGCCATACAAAATAAAACAAAACCTAATAAAACTTGGATTAAATTAAATATAATAAAAACTAAATAGAAGATGCAGGACAGTCAAAACATAAGATCATGTGTACATATATACAATAAAAATATTTTTTTGCTTAAAAGTATTGAAAGTAAGATGACTAAGTTGATTTATATAAGGTATTACAACAAAATAAAGGAATTAATAATTGTAAAATCAACTGAATGTAACTTTTCACAATATTTGATCATATAGCTTATCTTCTTAAGATTCAGTGTTGTTCCTTTGTTGTTTATTTTGATCTAATGAAAGCATTCCACAAAGTAGACCATATTATATTGCTTTTCAAAATTAATGAATTGCGTTTCTTCTTGGATTTGATTAAATGGGTTGAATCTTTTATGAAGTAGAGGATGGCTTATGTAAAATTTAATATGTCTTATAATTCATACTTTTATAATCTATGAATATTTCAAGATGATATCTTAACATCATTATTATTCAATATTTACATGAATAATTTAGGAGAAAAGTTGGGATTTTTACATCTATTGTATTAGTTAGATAATAGTAAAAAGTTTAGTTGCATTAATTCAAACAATGTTTACAATTTTTTTGCAAAAACATGTTAACAATTTTGTGGAATAGTGTAAAAATAATGATCAATACATTTTTATTCCAAAAAGCCAGAATTTTTAATTTTTTCTTACTATATTTAGGACTATCAAATGAATTCACTGGACATCCATAAAGTTCTTGGCATTTTGTTAGCTAACAACAATAGTTCTTGTTAATCCATTGAAGTAATTGTAAATAAAACTTTTTACAATTTTTGGTATGTTAGGTAATTTAATAATTTTATAAAGCATCAATTATTTCTTTTTTTTGGTTCTGCCTATTTTATAATATGGATCTATTATTTGGAATCCAAGCTTTCTCAGAATACGATTAGTCTACTAGAAATTTTCTAAATATATTAAGTTAAATAAATACAATCTAGTTCCATCTATTATAGTAAAATCAAAAATTCTATAATTTTATATAAACTTCTCACTCAGTAATCTTAAAAGCTAAAATTTCAAATATTACTGTTAATAACTATTATATAAAACACACACTTCTAATCTATTTTACAGTAAAGTTTGTTACTATGACATCTTAATTTTTTTAAATTTTATTTGACTAATACATATAGACAAGATTGTTTTAATGAAATCATATTTGAATTAGATTTTTAAAAATTTATTATTACAATTTAATATATGTATATACTTACTTATTTACTTTAAAATTAAAAATAATAAATTTAAAATAAAATTGAAATTAATTTCTTTTATAATAATTCTTACATCTTTCTTATTTGTATTTTTGTTTATTAATTATAGTGCAGTTCTGTAATTAGTTTATTGCTGGATGATAAATGAATTGAATTATTTAATAATAATGGTATGATTTAAATGAAATTTTATAAAAAGTTTTTTTCATTTAATTATTTTTTTAAACCCTAATTATCTTATATATTAAAAAAAAAAAAAAGCAAACAAACTAACTGAAGTAAGTTTTTCTTTATATATAATTAAATGATTTATTGCTTCGGGGTTTATAAGAAATGTAAGCATCAGAACAAATAAAGCAGAACCATGATTCATAATCTCGAGCTGTGCTTGTAACTCTACCACTATACCAAAGCAGGCAGGGCAATAATTCTCTGAGTTTTATGTTTTAATTTTTACATTTTTTTTGTTGTTGATGTTGTTTCAAATTTTTTCCGTAATATTTTTGTAAATTGTTTTGAAATTTGAAATAGTAAACTGATCGACATACTTTTTAATTTTTTGTTTGTTTATGATTTTCTTTCTTTAGATTTATATAAATCTAGAAGATCTATATCTATAATTTATATATTGTTATCATTGTTTACTAATGTCATTAATTTTTTTTAAAAATTCTTACTCCCATTATCATATTTTTCAATTTAAAATTTCAACAATTTATGCATAAAATCCTCCAGTGCCTCTATTATTTTCTTATGGTTTTATAAGTTGATAGCTTCCTATTTTGTAATCTTTAGGTATGACTAAATGATTTAAATTGTGATATTCATTTAATTTCTTTCTGTCTTGTTTAATACATTACCTGCTTCCTTTTTATATTATTTAATGATGAACATTTGAGTCACATTCTTAGCTTTGTCATAAACATTATTATTATTTCCATTTTACAGCTATTATTTGTTTATTCACTGCACATACTCTGTGGCTATTCTCTCAGAATGTCAACAGATATGCAAACACAAAGACAGTTCTATTCTTGTGTCTGAATATGAAATAACTGATGTTTTATTGCTTTCATACCGACTATTATTGTCTTCAGCTTTCATTATTACTATTACTCTTGTTATTACTCTAGATAGTTTAGTTTAATAGTAGAGTGGTAGACTCTGATGCACTAAGTCCATAGATTACACTAGATCTATCATTTCTGACATTCAAACTTCTTATGAACTTTCAAGCAATAAAACTATTTGATTATTTTATTTTATAAAAATTCTTACTATTACTACTATTACTACTACTACTACTACTACTACTACTACTACTACTACTACTACTACTATTACTACTGCTACTACTACTACTACTACTACTACTGCTACTACTACTACTACTACTACTGCTACTACTACTACTACTACTACTACTAGTACTCCTTCTACTACTACTACTACTGCTTCAAAATAATCAAATTAGCAGAAAATTTAAATTGTTACTCAAATTAAAATGTTTTAATCAATTGATCTGAAATCCATAGATAATGTTTTCTACTTATGTTATTCAATTTAATACAATAAATTGCTTTATCAATTAAAGAAATCTAAATATTCTGAAATTATAGGAAGACTTTGTCTACATCATACATATCAATAATACATTCCCAGTTTTGAATGGATAATAAATAAATTAATTTAACATGTGATAATTTATTAACATATCTGTAGGCAATTGGATTATTACAAATAATAGACAATTTCAAGAGAACTGTAAAATAATCTATAATGGTTAATACAGAAATGTTAGATTCATAATTAAAACACTGATCAAATGTAATAAAAATATAATCAAGAAATTTACAAGTTGGTGTTATAAATGTAAGTGATGCATTTATTTCACTAAAACTGTAACCATATAATAAGTCCAAATATCTACAGGTATAATTATGTTCCCTATTTAATAAATCAATACTCTCGTCAGCAGAAGATGAGTATTAATTAGCTGATAAATTGCCAAGTTCACAAATAAAAGATATAATAGAATTAATACATATTCTTTATATTGAAATTAATGAAAGAAAATGCCAGCAGAAGTGAGTATTAGAGCATTGTAAATAAAATTTAAATGAGTTTTTTTATGTAAATCATTACACCTCCAGAACAGAAATACAAATGTGAAGCAAGAACATTCTTTTTACCACTCAAACTAAATAAACATTGTTTCTCATTAGAAATCCGTGATTCAGACAGAAAAATAATATCACAAACCCTAATGGGAAATTATTTAGATATATATTTAATTCAGCAAAATAAGTTTATATACTTTGAAATTTTCATAATGAGGAATCCGATTAGATCTGGATATTAGCTACTAAAGATTAAAAAGATGATAACTCCCTTCATTTTTAACTAGGAGGTTGAAAGAATTAGTACTATTTTTGACATAGACCTATCTATTTCAAATAATTGTTACACTTTGATGTTGATCATGAACTTTTGTTTTGCCTTTCAAAAAAATTCACCGATTGGTCAAAGAAATTTATTCATTAACATAAATATAATGGTTTATGTTTTAAGGATAAAATATCAGATACATTTACAATAGATTTCTTATTATATGAAAATGATGTAGCCATGTTCTGAGATGTAAAACAAACAACAACAAGTTCAGGTTTATTCAATTTAGTTTTTGTGTGAAATACTTGATCTACATCATTATTAAAATAACAGTTAATGTCCAGCTTATCTGTTGTTTTGAAAACAATTTGCAGCAAGTCTCCATTGCTTTGATAAAGAATACCTTGTAATTCAATTTCAACAGCCATTTCAAATCTTTCCAAAGTGTCCATGTAATCCTTCAATAATGTTTATATATATATATTGTACCCTTACTTCTCGATGTATAATATAGTTTGAAATACGACTAGCTCAATTAAATTATAATGCTTAACTAAAATTTGCATATCTATCTTTAATTTACTTTTATAATATCATATTCTAATTAAATTTATTATCAATTATCAAAATCAATATATATTATATTATGTGCTCATTAAATAAGTATTTAATAAAATCATGAGATGTAAGTAAAGTTACAAAGCAATAAGTAGATTTACATTGAGTCAATATCTCCCAAGACATTTCTCAATCATAAGAATACTTTACCTCCTTATTAACTTACTACTACCTCTACACATTCTTATGCTTTTAAATAAAATAAATTATCTTTAATAATAATAAAATAAATAAATCTTAACTTTTAATTTTAAAATATAATTAAATAATCTCAGGTTCTTCTAATTATCTTAAGTAATGATAACTCATGTAAATAAGTATGATATGATTTTATATCAAACCTAAATACACCTAACTTATTTTAATAATTATAATACTAATCTTAGAGTATAACCTAATCTTATCTATTTCTGATATATCATCAATCATTAAATAAATAATCATATTATATCTTTTATTTTCATATAGCATCTTAATTTTGGAATAGATCAAAATCTTATAATTCAATAATCTGCAATAAATAATATTGTACTCTTATATTATGCATTATAATTACTCTATGACCATTAATATGTTAATAATTCAATCAATTCTCATAAAATGATAATCAGGAATATATTTATTTATTTCTAAAATAATATTAATAATTCACATTTCAAATATTATGTTTCTTCAAATTATTGTTCAAATGTGTGTAAAATAATGAACTCGACCACTTTAAAACAAATTAAACAATTTATTTACATTAACTTCAACTAAGAATTTATTTACAATATTTACAATTCAAATTATAAAACAAAGAAAATAAAATAAGAAAATAATAATACAATATTTTACACTTTATTAATTCATACTCCTAATAAGTAATTATACATTCTTTAAAATGTTACTAATAACATTGAAGTATTTTTCAAAACTTAGACTTTAAATAAATATCAGTAACTTCAACTATTACACAGAAAAATTTATTAAATAATATTTATGTAGCATATGTAAACAATTAAACTTTACTAATTAAATTGCTAATCACTTAAACATTATTTTACTTATTTCATCATTACTAGTATGTTTCACTCTACTATTAGCATTACTCTAATAGCATAATATAAAACTAATGTATCCTTATAATGTAATAACAAATAACTGATTATAATTTTATATTTCAGTTAATACAATTCATCTACATGTTTTATCAAATATGCTTACATATATTACTTTAAATAATAATATTAAAATTATTAATCAATTTCAAATTCATAAAGTATTACATTAGATAAATTCTATGATTCTTTTCTATGTAAAATTATTACTTTACTTTATTTTATTCTACTCCTCTTAATAACTTTCTATCTACAAAAACATCCTCCAAAACTTAGTTAAACTTTCCGGAAAATAATCACTATTTTAAATAAAAAAAAACTAATTATCCAAACTATTTATACTACTCATCTATATTCAGTAAATCTTCAATTCAAATATAAACTTCTACATAAAACTTAACTTAATTTATCCAATAAAATAAAAATAAAATATAGACTTTGAGATCTCTTCCTATCTTGCAATAAAATAATTACATATGAATAACAAATATAATTCTAATACTATAACATAAACAAAATATTAAAATTTATTTACGAAAGAATCATATAATTATTTCTAATCTTCTTATGTAATGTTGTATCGTATTTATATCATAAATTCAAATTATGCATAATTAAATAAAACTGTCACTGCCAATATAATGTGTGTGTATTTTTAAAATATTCATACATTCATTCAACAATAACATATCATTCGGTTGATCTAAAGAAAACATATTAAATACATTAAAATTATTATTATTATACAATTTTTTACCATCAATAATGATTTAATGTACAGTCCATCTTCCAATATTCTTCGGAATTACAGCTTCATAAAATAATTCACATTTACACTCACGATCATTCTTTAATATATTTCGTGTTATATTAATTATAAAATAAACTTATGCAATTAATTATTATATTACTTTAGTTATTATTTTAAGAAATGTACCTATCTTATTTTTAATAGATTAATAATATTTAACTTTTATATTAGATAAATAAAACAAAATTCATATTACATAACTCCAGCGATGTTTCCTTTTCACCATAAAGTTTTTTAATCCTAGGCACATATTCACTAGCACACCATTTCCTGTTTCCGGTCCATCACGTGTTTTTTTAAAAGTTTATGAAAAACGAAAACGTTCTTTTAAAACCAAAATAAAAGTTAATCAGTTCTTTTATAAAAATATAATAAAATTAAAATAGTTTATCTGATCCGGATGCAGTTCTTTAAAGAATATTATTTAAAAGTTATTATTTTAAATTAGTCTATAGTTTATGAAAAATTATCATTTAATTATTTTAAATTGACTGGGACGTCCACATATTTCTTGCGCATTTCTTAACAAAAACATCCAGGTAAGAATAATCTTCTTCATTTTAAAACAACCAGCGTTTAAATTATTTCAATATAATAATTTTTATTATATTAAGACTTTTAGCTAATTATATTTTCAATTTATTTGCCTTCCAAAATTGTCAACATTC